>OY755078.1:10187850-10710350 GCA_963576755.1 Noctua janthina | reverse complement strand
TCAGCACGCACTTCAAGACCAGCCTGGTGGACAATGACATAACACCAGTCAGAGTGTCGGCGGTCTCGAACCCAGAGGATCTGGAGTCACTCATCACAATGTACGTCAAAAACATCCACCGCTCATGTGAGGACGCGATCCCAAAACTGGGGTTGCCTAAACACGACGCCAAGCCCCCATGGTGGAGCCATTCTCTAGACCGTCTCCAAAAAGACGCGTTGACGAAAAAGAGAAGGATCCGTAATGCAGCCGCAAGCCGGAGACGCTTCACCATAGATGAATATGTACTGGCAAAGAATACATACACCGCAGCAGCGACAGAAGCGGCCACAACAAACTGGAAGGAGTTCTGCTCGAAGCAGGACCGAGAGAGCATGTGGGACGGCATCTACAGGGTACTAAGGAAGACAGCCAGAAGACAGGACGATGCGCTCCTAAGAAACACCGCAGGCGAAACGCTCAGTCCAGAGCAATCTGCAGATCTCCTGGCAAAAACCTTCTACCCTGACGACTCAATGGATGCTGAACAGCCGTACCACACAGCACTGAGGAGGCTAGCGGAGGAAAAGAATCCACAAGGACTGTCTGCTGACGATCCACCCTTCACAACCGCGGAACTGGAAATGGTTCTTCAAAACCAAAACCCGAAAAAAGCTCCCGGTCCCGATGGATTAACAGCAGACATCTGCACAGCGGCAATAAACTGCGACAGGGAAGTGTTCCTAGCGATGGCCAACAGGTGCCTGTCGCTATCGTACTTCCCGAAGCAATGGAAAGTCGCCCACGTGTGCATACTCCGCAAACCAGGAAAGGACGACTACACCAGCCCTAAGTCCTACAGGCCAATAGGTCTGCTCTCGGTCCTAGGAAAGATCGTCGAAAAGCTCCTAGTAGGCAGACTCCAGTGGCACTTCCTCCCCACACTCAACACAAATCAATACGGTTTCATGCCGCAGCGCGGCACCGAGGACGCCCTCTATGCCTTAATGGGACACTTACGTGCCGAAATCAAAGCCAAAAAGATCGTGCTTTTGATATCATTGGACATAGAGGGGGCCTTCGATAACGCGTGGTGGCCAACACTCAAAAGACAGATGGTAGTCAAAAACTGTCCCAAAAACATCTACGCTCTCGTCACCTCATACCTGGAAGACCGGAACATCAGGGTCAACTACGCCAGAGCGACTAGTGAGAAGGGTACCACGAAAGGATGCGTCCAGGGCTCAATCGCCGGACCGACGTTTTGGAACCTTATCCTAGACTCACTCTTACACAGAATGGCTAGTATGGGCGTATACTGCCAAGCCTTCGCAGACGATGTCGTCCTCATCTTCTCGGACTTTTCGACCGGTCCCCTGCAGCAAACAGCCAACGATACGCTAGACATTGTATCGGAATGGGGCGTCCAAAATAAGCTACGTTTCGCCGCGCATAAGACCAATGCGATGGTGTTAACGAGAAAGCTTAAATACGACGATCCGGTACTCCATATGTCTGGCACCCAGCTGAATCTGGTCAAAGAGGTCAAGTTGCTGGGTCTCACAATAGACTCTAAACTCACCTTCAACGCGCACGTGTCTGCGACCTGTAAAAAGGCCGCAGACATCTACAAGCAGCTTGCATGCGCAGCAAAGGTGACTTGGGGTCTCAACAGAGAGATAATAAGGACGATATACGTGTCGGTGATAGAGCCCATCGTGATGTATGCGGCGAGTGCGTGGGCCCCCGCAGCCGAGAAACTGATGACAAGGAATCAGTTTGACTCGCTGCAGAGAGGCTTCGCGCAGAAGATCTGCAAAGCATACCGCACGGTGTCTCTGACATCGGCACTTGTACTGTCAGGCCAACTTCCCCTAGATCTCCGGGTAATCGAGGCCGCAACCCTTTTCAAGATCAAAAAGGGACATTCCCAAGAGTTCATACCGCCGGGCAGCGAGCTGGAGTGCAACGTGCACCACTCCCAAAACCCCCACCCAGCGCTACTCACGACAACAGAGTATGCACGCCTCGAGGACATGACTCCCGAGACTCTGGAAACCCACCAAGTAATCGGTCCCCAAATATACACCGACGGCAGCAAGATAGAGGGGAAAGTCGGGGCTGCCTTAACTTGGTGGGAAAACGGAAAGGAGTCCAAGTCTAGCACTTTTGGCCTGGAGCCCCACAACACGGTCTTCCAATCGGAAATGTACGCTCTCTTCAGAGCTGTCAGGATGGCAAGAGAATCCAGTGCGGCCTCCATAAGCATCTTAAGTGACTCAAGATCGTCACTTGACCTGCTGAGGAGTCCATCTGTCACTCACCACCTGGCACTACAAATCAAGAGATGCGTCCGCGAGATCAGAGAAGAAGACCGAGAAGTGAGGCTCTTTTGGCTCAGAGCCCACGTGGGAACCGCCGGGAATGAGAGAGCGGACGAGCTGGCCAAGGAGGCAGCCCTAACAAAAGAGACAGCAGACTACAGCAAGGTCCCCGTATCGTTCGTGAGAAGGAAGATACGGGAGGGGACTATAAGAAAGTGGCAGACACGCTACGAGTCCTCGAGTACAGGATCGGTCACAAAAGTGTTCTTCCCAGACGTCCTAGCGGCAAAAAGGACACTCAGAGACGCAGTTCTCACACCGGTCCATATACAAGTTCTAACAGGACACGGGGGATTCTCGGCGTATCTCCACCGCTTTCATCTCAAAGACAGTCCCTCGTGCGTCTGTGACCCCAGCTGCGATGAAACAGTCTGGCATCTGCTCTTTGAATGCCCCAGATTCAGCCATGACAGAATGGAGCTGGAAATCAAAATCGAAACCCAGCTTAGCCAGTCCACACTCCACACCATCATGGAGAGACCGGCTACAAGAAAATTGTTCTTGGCATTCGCGAGCAAAGTCGCCAAAGTCGCAGCAGAGGCTAACAAAACGGACGCTACCTCGCAAAGTCGAAGCCGACTACCATCTAGGCACACAGTCCCGACCACAATAACAACTACAGCAACAACAACACAAACAACAACAACACAGACTACAACAACACAGACTACAACAACACAGACAACAGCAACACAAAACAGAACACACACACCACTAACAAGATCAGCCGATCTAACAAGCGATCAGCCAGCACCAATAGCAGTAGCAGCAGCGGAAGTCAGCCTACTACCAGCTCCCAGCACCATGCCCATCACGGAGTTCCTGGCATGTGGAGGAGACGGAGTCCCAGGTGTCAGACTGCGACCGGTCGCTCTGTTCATGAACAGGGAGGCAGAAAAGCTAGGCATAGGCTTCTGCATAGGCTCAAGCCGAGCTGCAGCCCGTATTCCCATCTCACCAGGCCTCGCTGCCTTGATCAACGGAAGCACCACCAAAACGAGCATTAAAGGTAGTAAGTACGCCGCACTGCCACAGGCGGAAGTAGCCTCTCTCCGATGCCGGCTAATGCGACTCAAAGGGAAAACGATCGCATTACTCGAGTGGCGAGAGGAGACTCCATTCGCTCAGGCATGCTCGTTGCTTCAAAAGATCAGGGAGGCCGGTGAAGACTCGCCGGTCACAGCCCGCACCATAAGCGTTGACGCGATGGAGGTCGGAGGAGAGAGAGGAGACGTCGCAGACCGCTTCGGCTGCTTAAAAGCCTCCGAACAACATGAGGTAGTCGTCTATGAGGACAGAGGGGAAACTCTAAGTTTCCTTAAAGCCCCCAGAGACCCAACAGCCAGCGCGACGAGCCCCGCAACTAACCCGACCACACAAAGCGGATCAGAGAGGGCCCAGCAGAAGGCAGCCGCCGAAAAAGCTGCAAAAGAGCAGAGCAGTACCACCAGCCCGGAGGCCCAGGCCAGGTCGAGGAGTCGCCTGAAAGCCTTCGGCACTTTCCTCAGCGCACTGCTCCCAAGCACTAGCCGCGGATCACCAACTGGAAAACAGGAAGCAGCAGTGGAGAGGTTTTTCAGGAAAACACCGACAAAGCTAGCACAACGGAAGCCTACGCCAACGAGAGCCGACAAAGGGCAAGTCAGCCGCCTGTCCTCGCACTGAACTCGGGCACTACAGACCATGTGAAGAGCGCTTTCCTCGAGTACGTAGCAATTGTGAGGGCGACCAGGGAGGTCAATCTCATAACTTGCAAGAAGATCCTGCAGACCTTCCAAAGAAACACAGAAGGACTGCTAAAGGTACTGCTCGAGGAGGCAGAGGCAGCCGTGTATGACAACGTCAAATCCCAAGTCATCAAAGGGGAAATGACGGGGACGTACATGGCAGCCTATAGCGCAAAGAACGGGTTCGTAGCCCTGGACGAGGAGGAAACGGAGCGCGCGGGAAGGCCAAAGTTTAAAACAACATACGACGACTCGATAGTGGTTACCGCCAGATGTACCAAGATCATGCTGGACGATAGGATCCTTGAAATGGCACAGTCCATCTCGGGGATCCCGGTTAAAACAGCATCGCAGGAACATTGGACGGTACCCAATATCAGGTGGGTAAACGGGGTTCCGGGTTGCGGCAAGACAACCTGGGTGGTGAAGCACTTCGATGGGGAGAAAGACGTTGTAGCCACCACGACTACCGAAGCTGCCAAAGATCTCAGAGAGAAGCTTGCGCACCGCTTAGGAGATCGAGTAAAGACAAAGGTGCGCACTATGGCCTCAATCTTAGTCAACGGGTTCAAGAAAGAAGAGAAATGCTACCGCCTAACGGTAGATGAGGCTCTTATGAACCATTTTGGGGCCATAGTCATGGCAGTAAAGTTGTCAGGAGCAAGCGAGGTTGTCCTCATCGGAGACGTAAACCAGCTGCCATTCTTGGACAGAGAGAACCTTTTCGAGTTAAGGTATACCCGTCCAAACATGGTGACTGGCATCACCCAGGAGTTACTCTGCACGCACCGCAATCCGATGGATGTGGCATTCGCACTGTGCGAGATATACTCCGGTATATACTCCTCCAAGTCGTCGCTGTCGCGGGTCCACTCACTGAGCGTCAAACGGTACACAGGAGCGCAAATACCGATCACTGCCCGAAACACCCTATTCCTGGTTCATACGCAAGAGGAGAAAGCTTCTCTTGTCAGCCAGGGATACGGATCCGGCGAAGGGTCGCGCACTCTAACCATCCACGAGGCTCAGGGCTTGACCTTCGACAGCGTAATTATCATCAACACCAAGTCCAGGAGACTCCAAATTCACGACAGCATCTCCCACGCGGTAGTGGCGGTGTCAAGACATACAGTCAGCTGCGTCTACTACACCGACGACGCCGATGACGCCACGGGCCGGTTTGCAAAGAGAGCGATGGATGCGCCTACTAAAACGGTCGTCGAGTACAACCTGAAGACGGCCATGCAGCATCGAGACGCGGTCGTTGTGGAAGCTTTGCTCAGGCTAGCGAAGTCCCTGGTCAGTCGACCCACGTAAATAACAAGTCCCCATCCAAACCTCAAAACCCAACCCCCCACCCAAACTATTCCAGACTGTATTCCCTGAAATTAAAAATAGATTATGTAAAACTGCATGGCAGAGTGAGTCTGTCATACTCACGTAAAAGCTTTGCCGATGGTGGCGATGCGCATCCGGTCGTTAAGTTCCCTAAAAAATGGTTGAGCTGAGCGGCGCGGATGTGCGAGTCATGCCCGTGAACGGGTGCCGTCGGTGGGAGCTGGTCGGCTCACTTTGCCATGCAGTTATCAGTGAAATTTATATGTAACTGCTAATATATAATTGTTACCTCTTTAGTAAATGTAATTAGAACAAATATGTAAAAACACAAATAGTATGCCAAATAAAAAAAAAAAAAAAAAAAAAAAAAAAAAAAAAAGATAAGATGGACTCACGTAGATTTTTAAGTTACTATTGTACTAGGATAATAGAGTAAAATGTAACGTGCCCTATGTAGGAGCACGCATGTTTGAAAAATTAAATAAAATAAGCAAAAAAAGTAATGTACAGTAAAATAGAGCGCGGACCTCCATGTCTGCGGTAAAAAAAAAAAAAAAAAAAAAAAAAAAACCTGAGCTAACCTAACCTGAGCTAACCTAACCTGAGCTAACCTAACCTGAGCTAACCTAACCTGAGCTAACCTAACCTGAGCTAACCTAACCTGAGCTAACCTAACCTGAGCTAACCTAACCTGAGCTAACCTAACCTGAGCTAACCTAACCTGAGCTAACCTAACCTGAGCTAACCTAACCTGAGCTAACCTAACCTGAGCTAACCTAACCTGAGCTAACCTAACCTGAGCTAACCTAACCTGAGCTAACCTAACCTGAGCTAACCTAACCTGAGCTAACCTAACCTGAGCTAACCTAACCTGAGCTAACCTAACCTGAGCTAACCTAACCTGAGCTAACCTAACCTGAGCTAACCTAACCTGAGCTAACCTAACCTGAGCTAACCTAACCTGAGCTAACCTAACCTAACGGCGCGTTCGTGTTCCACGCGCGCCTCAAAGAGATGTCAGCAACCACGTAGGCGTCCGCATGGGCCGATGCCTGCCAGGGCTGCGGGACTGTTCGAAAAAGATACCGTGGCCCTGGAACACAAAGGGCAACGAAGGAACATGGATGGGTTTTAGTCAGTACAAGTCTGACACTCCTTTCCGCTCCGCAAAGAGTGGGGGGGGTCATTTGAAGATTTCCCATCCGAAAAAAAAAAAAAAAAAGGGTGTGGTCCCTGTCTTTCCATCACCCTCACGGTCACGTCTGATGGGCAGACGCGTACCAGAGGGCGATTAATGACATTATCCCAGAACATACCCCGCAACGACCGTCGCGTGGCATGTGTAGGAATATCCCCAACCCTGATTCACTCACCGAGGACCCCGAGGACCCCGAGTAGTGAATCACTAATCCCGTACCGTCCGATAGCCCGCTCCGTGAGCCATCGCACGGCACACGACGAAATAACCCCGCCCTGATTCACTCCCCGAAAACTTCGAGGAGTGAATAACTAATCACGTACCGTCCGATGACCCGCTCCGTGAGCCATCGCACGGTACACGACGAAATAACCCCGCCCTGATTCACTCTCCGAGATTCTCGAGGAGTGAATCACTAATCACGTACCGTCCGATAGCCCGCTCCGTGGGTCATCACACGATGTACGATGTGACCCCTCCCCATATTCTCTTGCGAGGGGTGCACTGTCCATAACGACGGACAGGGCACTCCTCGCAAGAGTCTGAAGCGACTCCTGTATGTCTCTCTTAGTCTGGTCTCTCACTTGGAATGGGAAAACTCCAAGATCACTGAGACACTTGTAGGAACGCTGACACAGACATTCTGTATTCACAACCATGTGCAGCGCCCCGCGAACGGGCAGTTCGCCCAACACCGTTGCAACCAATAGACGCGCATATTAATACTAACCAAGTACGTCCACGAAATAAGTTAGTGAGTGAATAAAATCAATTAAGTAAATTCCGCATTTAATTTCTCCCCGTACACACACCTCAACAACAATACGCCATCACATTAAATTGGTGACCCCGACGTGATCTATCAGTGCGGCGTGAAACAAACTGTGTGTACGTGATCGAGAACGGGCAACTCAACTCAACCGTGTTCTATAGTGTATAAACTCTCGTGTAACCAAGCAAAATTTTCCCCTTCCCCCCGGATCGCCAACTGGTGTAGACGTGTACACAACCTGTATTTCTTTATTTACTTAATTAATTAATTCAAAATTCAACTCAGTTAAATCGCGCATAAAAATAGGAGTGCATAAACTGGAAGAACCACAGTCCGACCTACGAGTTGCATACTCACTGATCTCTTCGCTACTCCTGGTACCCTAGTACGTCGAACTAAGTCGGCCAATCTAAAGGTACGTGTTATTGATTTACCTGCCCACGCGCACAGCAACGCCCCTAGGAAGCGCAAAGTCCTGCCTACCTGCGTGTCATTGGACCGTCAAGGACATGCCTACCGTGTGGAGAGGACAACCACTGTGTGCGTAAACAAATCTGCACATCACACTGCTGCCGTACAGGCCTTGCATTTATCTTCTCCTGGTACATGAGCCGATTTTACTCAACCAAAGTGACGCAGTTCGTTATAGTGTAACAAATAACTGAGCCAGCCGTTAAGACAGCATACAATTGCTAACCGGCTGTAGTATATCTTTTCTGATTTATTATTTCCTGGTACTCGGAATGGAGGAAATGAGTGGCAAATCCCTTTCTGAATCGAACATTTCCGAACAACTTGAGCAAAACACTCCTCCTAACTTCGTGTCTCGACGTTACAAGAGGTCGGTAGAGGAACTTTATGACTACGAATCTGACTTCCGCGCTTTCAAGGTGGAAGTCAAAGAACTAATATCATATTTAATGTCACCACAACAAGAAGAGATTAAGAGAATCTACACGACTCTAATGGAAATCAAAACCACTAATAGTAACATAGAATCCTCCATGGCTTTTCTGGCGGCACAAAATGACGAACTTAAGTCCAAAATTGAGTATCTCGAGGAACAATCAAAAAAGGATAGAAACTGCATCACAATATTAGAGGACAAAATGGAAGACCTGCAAAGAGGTAGTAGAAAAGCGAATTTTGAGATCAAAAATGTCCCAAAAATAGCTAAAGAGTCCAAAGAAGACCTAATAAAAATGACATTGTGTTTATCCAATGAAGTAGGCTGTAATATTACAAAACCGGATATTCGTGACATATATCGAGTAAAAAACAAACGAACTAACACACCAAATAGCCCTATTGTAGTTGAGCTAAAGTCAACTATTCTTAAATCAGACCTCTTGAAGTCGACTAAAACCTTTAATAGAAAACAAAATGGAAAACTATGTGCGAAGCATCTTGGATTTAAGACAGATGAGTATGCACCAATATACGTTTCGGAACAGTTAACTCAAAAGGAGCTCGACTACACTTTCTTGCGCGAGACCTGGCAAAATCTAAGGAATATAAATACTGCTGGACAGCCTACGGGAAAGTATATATTAAGAAGGACGATGATTCTCCTACTATTGTTCTTAATAGTGAGTCGCAAGTACATAATCTCTTACAGCTTAAATGACTAGCTTTCATCTTACAAGCGACCTATCGTTGTAACTTTATATTTTTTCTATATTTTACCTATTTGTTAAACTTTCATTGGTGTTTTAAACTCCCAAAATTAGTTAGAATTAAGTTAAACACTAAGTTAAATAATAATTTATGTTTTGTTTACCAATTGCGCCCTAAAACTCATTCTTCATCACTCAAACCTACATGCAATCTGGATACCAAATTCACAAACTTTCAAACCACACATATCTTTAGACTCTCACAGACACACACATCCACCCTCACCCGCACACGATACAATAATACGAATATAATTACGTTATCCCGCATTTATAAAACTTATCTAAATGGACAATACTCTACTGACTTTGAATGACATAGACAATTCGGAAATAGCTCAAGTGTTTGATTGTGATATTGCTGACTTTACTAAGCATATAGCGCCTAACTCTTCCGGCTTTACCATTGTTTCGCAGAACATAAGATCGGTCTACTCTAATTTTGATGATCTTCATTTAAATTTATGCAATCTTGGAACGGATATTGATCTGGTAATACTAACCGAATGCAGATTGAACTCAAATAAACCAATACCTCAAATAACTAACTATAACTCGTACCAAACTACAAACCATCTGAATAAGGCTGACGGAGTCGTCGCCTATCTTAAAAGCACACACAAAAATAAAACAAGAGAAATAAAGTTAACTCACGCGTCTTGTTTAGAAATCCATATTACGCCTGACATTATAGTTATAGCAATTTATCGGTCCCCTTCTATTGCGAACGCAGACCAATTTATTCACTCCTTAAACAATCACCTAGTTACTCTTGCATCAACTAAAAACTTAATAATCGCTGGAGACATAAATATTAATCTGATATACAATCAAAATGAGCTGTCACACGAACGTACAAACAGACTTAACTATCTTAATATGTTAGCAATGCATGGTCTACTCCCTGGTCACTCGCTTCCCACGAGAGATAAAACCTGTCTTGACCATTTCATAATAAAACTCAAACCTGGCAAACAAACAGCAACTATTGCAATTATTCACACGACCATTACTGACCATTTCATGACTTTCTTAAAAATCACAAACCATACTAACTTAGTAAGACGCTCAAAAACAAAAACTATTTTTAATTCGGAGAAGGGACTTGAGCTTCTTAAAGCCAGTAACCTATCAGACCTATTAAAATTACATGACCCTAATACGCTTACTAATAACCTAATCGAAATACTGCAAAATTGTGTCACACTCAGTACAATTACTCTGAATATACCTTTGAAAAATAGAATCCTAAAACCATGGATGACAGTTGGCTTATTGCGCTGTATTTTGAATAGAAATCGTGTGCAAAAGAGACTTAGGCTTGACCCATACAACGAGGTGCTGAAAATTACATACAAAAGGTATCGTAATTACTGTTTTACCATTATTAGAAAACAAAAACGTAAACATGATAGAGATCAACTTTCTAAAGCGCACCGAAATCCTAGAAAAACATGGGATATTATTAACCACATCACACAACGCAAACCTAAAAAAACAAATAATTCGGAACTGCTAGAGGTACTCACTACCCCACAAAACTCTGTCGACATGGTTAATGAGTACTTCTGTAAAATAGGCAAAATTCTTGCTGAAAACATCACAACTTCTCAGTCCTCAGCAGGAAATAATATAAACCCTGACTCATTCTCGGCAGACAGTCCTTTGGCCTCATCTTTTGTTCTTCTCGATACAGACCCCGATGAAGTTCGAGCCACTCTAATGAGCCTGAAATCAGATAGCGCCCCCGGTTGGGACAAAATACAAGTCAACTTTCTAAAATCCGCACACGAACAAATTGTACCAATCATAACCCACTTAATTAACCTATGCTTCGAGCAGGGAGTTTTCCCGGACGCTTTGAAAGTAGCCCTTATAACGCCTGTGTACAAGTCTGGTGATAAGTCTGATCCGTCGAACTATAGACCAATTTCCGTCCTACCGTCCATGTCAAAAATCCTCGAGAAACTTATTAACTCACGCCTAATTAAATTCCTCTCTAAATATAAAATACTGTCGCCTTCTCAGTTTGGGTTTAGACAAGGAAAGTCTACTGAGGATGCAGTTCTGTCACTAACTTCTGCTCTGGCAGACGGTGTGGATAGTGGAGCCAAGTGTCTAGCTGTTTTTCTTGACCTCAAAAAGGCCTTTGACACAGTGTCTGTCCCCTTACTTTTACAGAGGCTAGAACGCATCGGCAGAAGGGGTCCCGCTATCGAACTTCTTAAATCCTACCTCAACAATCGCAAACAAACGGTTAAAATTGCGATGTACACCAGCTCCGAGTCAACCGTCACCTTCGGAGTCGGCCAGGGCAGTGTCCTTGGGCCGACCTTATTCCTTATTTACATTAATAACCTCTGTAACATGAAGATTGACGGCGGCTCATTTTCTCGTACGCCGACGACACTGCCATTGTCTTCACTGCTAAGACCTGGGCTAATGTTGGTAGGTTGGCCGAGCGTGGCCTTACGAAGATAGCAGCCTGGCTAAACCATAGTCTCCTCACATTAAATGCCTCAAAATCCAACTATATCTGCTTTACTAAGTATAATAACTCGCAACCGTCTCAAGATTTTCAAATAAAAATCCACATCTGTCCCAACCCCCCAACTCCCGACTGCTCTTGTCTAAAAATTGACAGGTTACAGCATACCAAATATCTAGGTGTCATGATTGACCAGCGCCTGTCCTGGCACATGCACACCGAACTTATTATGAAAAGAGTTAGGAAACTGATATGGACTTTTAAAACACTGCGACATGTGGCCTCAAAGCAACTTCTGAAGCAAGTATACATATCACTGGCCCAATCTATCCTCATGTACTGTCTGTCTTGCTGGGGAGGGACAACAAAAATAAAATTTTTAGAACTTGAGAGGGCGCAGAGAACCTTACTCAAAGTCATGTTCTTTAAACCTTATAGATACCCCACCCACAGCCTCTATATATTATCCGATCTTTTGTCTGTAAGAAAACTCTATTTGCTTCAACTTATACTAAGAAAACACACATCCCTCCTGTACGGTTTACGTACATTCCGTCAGGCTGCAAACGCAGCAACCTACTTTTCTCTTTGGTATTTAAAACAATGTTTAATATGATTTTAAGTTAGTTGACGAATTACATACTTACGCGAACACCGCGGATTAGCATCCAACCCACTTTTACTTTGTTGTGATCGGTACTCTAATAAACCTTTAGTGTTACCAAATCTGTGTGTGTTTACATCAACTCGCCTAACTCCAAGTACTGACTTACCACTTCTCACTTAAAGCTACAAGTGTAAGGTACCAACTACTACGGGACCTTACATTTAATGGTCCTTCGAGCCGGATTTTGTTGTGATCGGTACTCTAATAAACCTTTAGTGTTACCAAATCTGTGTGTGTTTACATCAACTCGCCTAACTCCAAGTACTGACTTACCACTTCTCACTTAAAGCTACAAGTGTAAGGTACCAACTACTACGGGACCTTACATTTAATGGTCCTTCGAGTATTTCACAGTTTGGGGTAATTGTATCTCTTGGAACGACAGCGAATCGGCTTGGCTGGCCTTCCACAAGCGGAGCTCACCAGTCAAGTTGAGAAAGCGCGCATATTCGTAAAAAGAGTACAAGAGCTCTGAGCAATCAACGAAGAGGGGATACTTTGGAACTTCTTCGTGAATCAAGCGGAAAAACAAGACTCAACTGCGGCAACAAGCCAACTACTACTACGACTACTGCTACTACAGCTTCCGGACTACAACGTGAACTGCGGGTAATACGAGGCCTACAAACTAGAAGACACCGAACTACGTGTTCTTCAATACCTACTTTACTACTACATCTTACTACTACTACTACTTTTGATTACCGAAACGACTACATCAAGATGAGCGAAATCACTGCACAAAACGAAGTCTTCGAGTCAATCAAACGTCTCTGTACTAACTACCAAAAGGACAGCGCGTCTCGGAAAGGAAAGGAGTACCTGACTCAAAGGTTAGTGTCATTGGAAAACCTCTGGCAAGACTTTGGCAATAGACACAATGTATTACTTGAACGAGAGGACAAAGAAATCCAATATTTTACTGGAAACATTTATGAAAAGACGAAACATATGTATGAATCCACCAGGATTGATATACTGCAGCGGTTGTTGGTCTGGGAAGGAAAACAGGCTGAAGTTGTCATTCCTCATCCTACGGGAGTAGATACCAAGACCAAGGAACTGCTTGATCGACAAGAATGTCACATTAAAGCACTAGAACGGGCGATGTCCAAAATAGAAATTGACTCCATAACTGAAAAATGGGAGTTAGAGGATCACCTGAGCGTCCTGAAAACCAAGTGGGACACTGTAGAGAAATGTCACTGGGAGCTAGAAGCTATTTTGAAAGGGTCAAACGAAATATACAACGACTTGTTCGCCAACAAAGAACGTCAGTACGATGTCATGAAAAGATCTCTCAACTCGAAACTATGGACAAGCGTAAACCACCAAAACTATGCACCGAGGATTCAACTACCGGAATTCACTGGAAACTACAGTCAGTGGATTACGTTCAAGGATATGTTTCTGGAGACAATCCACAACAATGCAAATTCTTCGAAAGCGCAGAAAATGCAACACTTAAAATCTAAGCTTAAAGGAGAGCCGGAACGATTAGTTCAACATTTGGTCGGCGCTGAAAACTATGAAACTTGTTGGGATATTCTTATTCAGCGATACGACAACAAGAGACTCCAATTTACGAACTTGATGAATACTTTGATGGAGTTACCATCCATCCAGCAGGTCAATGCTGCTGTCTTGAAGAGAATGCATGACGTAATCAACGAATGCATGAATGGCCTACATAACATCGGTCTAAATACATCAAGCTGGGATCCAATAATCGTGTACTTGATGGCACAGAAGTTGGACTCAGCATCATATACTGAATACACTAGAGAATTAGAGCATCCAAAGCAAGTCCCGGAGCTGAGTGAATTTTTGGGGTTCTTGGAGACCAAATTCATGGCGTTGGAAGCAGCAAAGGGTTACCAAAAAGATGCATCTAACCAACATAAACAAATATTCAGCAACAAAACGAAATTTAACTCCAATAAACCATCATATGAACCACATAGAAAAGAAACATCAAGAATATACCATGCGTCATACGGTAAATGCCTTCTGTGCAGCGGTTTTCACGTGATCATGCAGTGTCCAAAGTTCATTGAAATGGACACACGGCAACGGAATGACACAGTAAGGAAATTACAAATATGCAAAAACTGTTTGTATAAGCATGGAGACACAGAATGCACGTCGAACAAAACTTGCAAAGAGTGCAATAAACCACATCATACGATGTTACACTATTCAGCGCAAAAACTGTCGCCAAGTTCCAATATGAACAATATGGGTCAACGTTCTCAACAACGGGAACATCAACCTTCAACATCAACAAACCAACATAGTTCGAACCATTTATCAAACAACTACATTATGGAAATATTACTTACTACAGTAGAACTTCAAGTAAAGACATCAACAGGAGACTTTATAACGTTACGAGCTTTACTGGACCAAGGATCTCAAGTAAACCTCATCACGGAGAACGCGGCTCAGCGACTGAAACTACCTAGAAAAAGGATGAACGCTACAATTTCCGGCGTGGGTACGATTTCGGGAGATTGTAAAGGACGACTAGAATTAGAGTGTAAATCAAGATGCACTGACTTTGCATTTTCAGTCAGCACTCTAATAATGAAAAGGATCACGAACAACTTACCTAACAAAACATTTAAAAAAGAAAACTGGCCTCAGCTACAAGGTCTGAAACTAGCGGATCCTGACTTCAACTTATCAAGGAGCGTGGATTTGCTGCTGGGAGCGGATATCTATTCGCAAGTTATATTAGAGGGGGTCCTAAAGGGAGATGCCCAAACGCCGACAGCTCAGCAAACCCGTTTAGGATGGATTTTATGCGGCAAGCTAGAAACTTTTAACTGCCATGTCGCTCTTGTCGACCTGAACGACTTAAAGAGATTCTGGGAGACAGAAGACATCATTCAGAATACTGAGGACACATCTAAAGACGACTGGTGCGAAAACTACTACAAAATGACTACTGAAAGAGATCGCGACGGAAAATACATTGTAAAGATGCCACTGATTCCTCGTTATGAAGAAAAATTGGGAAACTCAAAGTCGATCGCAATCTCTCAATTCTTACAACTGGAAAGAAAATTCGACAGAAACCCTAAACTTGCATCAATGTACAAAGATTTCATCCGCGAGTACATTGATTTAGGTCACATGAAGCTTTCAAACACGACACCCGCCAAAGATGCAATCTTCTTACCGCATCATGGAGTACTGAGAGAACAATCAACAACAACAAAACTACGAGCTGTTTTTAATGCTTCCCAGAAGACCATGGGTGGATGTAGCCTAAATGACGTAATGGAAAAAGGTCCTAATCTGCAAAAGGACATCCAAGCATTGATATTACAATGGCGTGGCTATAAATACGTCTACACAGCGGACATTGAAAAAATGTACCGTTCCATATGGTGTCATCCGGATCAACAACATCTACAGAAGATCCTATGGAGAAAGCAACCAAAAGACAATTTACAAGAATATCAACTGCAAACATTAACATATGGGACAAAAAGTGCTCCATGGCTAGCAATGCGAACACTCAAACAGCTTGCTATCGATGACGGCCACAAATACCCAAAGGCCGCTGAAATATTGCTAAATCAGTTCTACGTCGATGACCTAATCAGCGGCCACAACTCTACAAAACAAGCAAAGGAAATTCAAACATCGATCATAAAACTACTGAAGGGAGGCGGAATGAATCTGCGAAAATGGTCAAGCAACGATCCTGAGCTTCTACGACACTTAGACGAAGATCAAATATCGAAAAGTACATTTGATTTTAGAGGCGACGAATCAATGAAAACGTTGGGGTTGAGTTGGAATCCAAAAGATGACGTTTTCATATTCAACTGGTCCATAGACGACTACAACAACGAACCACTAACTAAAAAAAACCTGCTATCACAAATATCCAAACTATACGACCCCTTGGGTTGGCTGTCGCCTATAACTGTGTCAGCTAAACTACTATTCCAAAGGGTGTGGCTAACTAAAATAAACTGGGATGCTGAACTACCTACTGAGTTACAAGACGAATGGCGGCATCTAAACAAAGAACTACATCTAATTAAAAACATTAAAATAAACAGATGGATTGGCAGTACGCAGAAAAATATCCAACTACATGGATTTTGTGACGCAAGCGAAAAGGCATACGCTTGCGTCATATACAGCCGAGTAATCGACGAAAAGGGCGACCCAAGGATCACATTACTAGTATCAAAAACTAGGGTAGTGCCGATTACTCAAAAAACTTCATTGCCCAGACTTGAGCTATGCGGAGCACTACTACTCTCCCAACTCATGGAAAAAGTGAAGAAATCACTAACGGAGCATGAGATATCAGCTTATGGTTGGTGTGACTCCAAGGTGGTCCTAGCTTGGGATTCAGGGAGACCTCTCAAGATGGGAAAGATACGTAGCTAACAGAGTGGGGAAAATAAAAGACGTAATTCCACCTCAACAATGGTGTTATGTACGATCGGAACTTAATCCAGCTGACTGCGCTTCGAGAGGCTTGCTACCGAGCAAAGTAGTCAAGTTCTACGGACAATGCTCAACTAATGGCCGATCTGCCAAAACAAAGAGTAACACCAAGCCGTCCATTCACTCACACTGGTGTTGACTTTACTGGTCACGTAGACGTGAAACTTAACAAAGGAAGAGGAGTGAAGACCTCAAAAGCATACATCGCGGTCTTCGTCTGTATGGCTACGAAAGCTGTACATATCGAATTAGTCTCAGAACTAAGCACGGAAGCGTTTATTGCGGCCCTTCAGAGAATGTGCGCGAGGCGCGGAACGCCTGCTCACATGTACTCAGACAACGGCACGAACTTCGTTGGAGCATCCAAAGTACTGAGAGAGGATTTCAGTAACTTCAAGAAGCTACTCTCTCCTGAGTTCTTTGACGAGATTGGGAAACTAGAAATTCATTGGCACTTCAACGCCCCTGCTTGGCCTAGTGCGGGGGGGATATTCGAAGCAGCCGTCAAATCATTAAAACACCACTTGAAGCGGGTTCTTGGGGATCAAAAACTGACCTGGGAAGAATTCACTACGTTACTAGCGAAAATAGAAGCCTGCCTAAACTCGAGGCCTCTATGTCAGCTAACAGAAGATCCGGAGGAATTTTACAGCACTCTCACTCCTGGCCACTTTCTAACTGGCAGTGCTACGTTGTCTCTACCTCAACCGGAGCCTGACAACAGAAAGATGGATCTGAGAAAACGTTGGCAACTAACGGAGCACATGCTGGATCAATTCTGGAAAGCTTGGTCCAATGACTACCTGAACACCTTACAGTCTAGAAGCAAGTGGAACAGAACTGTACAAAACCTCAAACTAAACGACGTGGTCCTAATCAAGGAAACAAACTTACCTCCTGGCAAATGGGCCATGGGACGAGTGATGGAAACTCATCCCGGTAAGGATGGTCTAGTACGAGTGGCCACCCTTAAAACAAAAACTGGAGTGATAAAACGACCCACTGTTAAACTAACTCCATTACCACAGCAAGAAACACTGCTACCTACCGAAGAAACAACAAATAACAAAAGAGAAGAAGATACAATAACTGAAAACCAAAGAAGAAAAAGGAGCACGCGAACCAACAAGTACAGTTTCCTGACTTTCGCTCTTATAACTATAATAGGAATGTTAGGAACTGCACAATCGTCACCAGTAACAAACAACTATAAGGTGACCTCTATACCCAACAATCAACCTATTTATTTCGATGAAGCCGGAAAACTGCAACTTATACATGATGAATGGACTCTACTGATCTATTACAACCTAACGTCCTACTGGCAAGCTGCGAATAACATGAACGACTACATAAACCAAATTGATAAACTCTGTCAAAGAATCGCGCACGAGTTTACACCATGCGAAGCAGTTGTCAGACACCTACGTCATGAAATGCATCACCTTGAGAATGATAACACTATGTTACTTTCTCAGCATTCGCGACAAAAACGAGGCTACTTTGATGGAATCGGAAAATTAGCCAGAACACTTTTCGGGGTTTTGGATGAAGACTTTGCGCAAAAGTACGAGAAGGATATCCAAAACTTGCAAATCAACGATAATTACTTGTTACAGTTGATGAAGAATCAAACTTTGATCATAGAGGCTGAAAACAATGTAATTAAAAACAATACGGAATTTATGGACAAACAATTTCACGCAATACAAACCTACATAAATCAGACTTGCAACATAATCACAAAAATTGAGAACAGAGCACAAATTTTATACACAGCAAATGACGTGAACTCTGCCGCTTTATCATCAACTTTAATTTTGAGCGACTTGCATAGAATTCAAGAAATGCTAATGAATGCTCTCGCCAACATTTATCGAGGTCATTTGGATACACACTTGTTTCCTGCATCTCAAATAATAGAACAGCTGAACATCATCTCTGGAAAACTTCCACAGGGACTAGCCTTACCGATAAAGGACATACAAAAAGATTTCCGTGACATCTACGAACTAATCCATGTCAAGGCTCGGATTACAAACAACTTTCTACTTTTCGAATTGCATATTCCACTTTTGAGCGATGAGGACTACAAAATATACCGGGTAATACCTATACCATTCCAGAAACAAGGACAATTGAGAATCGTGCAGCCTTTCTCCAATTATATCGCCATAAACTTCGTGAAAAATTCGTACATCACTATGGAAGAGCAAGACATGCGCCAATGCACGCCATACGGAGAAGACGAGTACACATGCATTTCACGTCAGCCGGTATTTAGCTTACAAGACAAGGACGCACCTTGCGAGGCCAAGGTATTCAGTCAACAAACTTCATTATCCTGTGTCATCAATGATGTAACTTGCAAAGAAACTTGGATCCAATTACATAAACCTAACTGGTGGTTGTTTACATTATGCGACAGACAGCTGATGCGCGTCATATGTAGCGATCAAGTTACGCCAGCAGTCATCAACGGTACTGGGGTGATTGCCTTGAAACCAAAATGCATACTACAAAAGAAAGATGCGACAATATTCACCTATAACCACTTAGGAAGCAAATTTCACATGGAGGCGGATATTGAAGTACCTACACTTAACACGACTATCAACAATTTATTTGATCTAAGTTGGAAAAACGCACAGCTGAATATGACAGAACTGGATACATCTGCAATAAATATCAGAAACATAGATAAGCAAATAATTCAGCAGAAAGAGCAGGAAAGACTACCACAAGGGATAGATATATCGAGTCACGACATATATCTCTACTCTGTGACTTCTCTGCTGTTGGGAGGAGCTGCTTCGTTTGCTGTCTACATTTGGATTAGGAGACTATGGCATAAGAAAACTAAAAGGCCACCTACAAGACAACCTACAGGAATCGACAACAAAGTCGAAATCGAGATGCAAGAAATACGCCATTCGACACCGCCGGAGCCACTATACAGCGACGCGAGGCCGAAACAACTGTTTCACTTTGAGGAGCAGTAAAGCTTATTGTTTTTATGTGTACATGTTTAATTTTACTTACTTACTAATGTTTACTTTACTGTCTTTACTTTTTATTGTGACGTTCTGGGATGTCTTACTTTTATATTTTTACTTACTTAACCTACTTTTATACGGTCTATACTTTTTTATTATTGCGTTTTGGAATTTTTACTTTAAAACGTTTTATGTACTGGATGCTCATCCCGCCTTTTCCCTCGGGAGCATGTACGGTTTACGTACATTCCGTCAGGCTGCAAACGCAGCAACCTACTTTTCTCTTTGGTATTTAAAACAATGTTTAATATGATTTTAAGTTAGTTGACGAATTACATACTTACGCGAACACCGCGGATTAGCATCCAACCCACTTTTACTTTGTTGTGATCGGTACTCTAATAAACCTTTAGTGTTACCAAATCTGTGTGTGTTTACATCAACTCGCCTAACTCCAAGTACTGACTTACCACTTCTCACTTAAAGCTACAAGTGTAAGGTACCAACTACTACGGGACCTTACACCTCCCGTATGATCCCTCTAAACCTAAAAGCAGAAGGAGCTACTTAGTCGCTCCAACTGTCAAGGTTAGATCTGCTTTCGGTAAAAGGCAATACTCAAGGCAATCATCTTATCTATACAACTTGATGAATAAAGAATTACGTATATATCCCATGAAGCTCCGGGACTGTAAAAAAGTTGTAACCGATTGGCTTAAAACTAAAACCTACGACGGTGTGGAGTCTATTGTATCTACTTTACAATAACCAAATTAGTTACACTTGGGTTGTTGTCCGTATGGTTGGTGAAAGTAGACTTGTTTCGCTTCTTTCGATCCCAAGACATTGTCACAGGGCTAACCGCCAACCGGCAACCGACAACCTACTTTTGACACCACGCTTATACCTACCTATGCTGGCATCGCCATTCGGTCTTACCAGCATTGGTCTCCATCCCATGGTTGGTGTCGGGTTGGAAGTATCTTGTGATATTAATTGTGATAAGTGAACTAAGCATTGTTTATTATAACTCATACACCACACAACCTCACTATTCAATGTTCACACTCGCACCCATACTCACTCATACACTCATACACTCACACAATCACTCGTGACACACATACCACACGAACACACGCAATCTGGCCTTTTCTCTGCATAACGCTCATTCATATGCAGAGCTGTTTGTATAATTTTAAGTTACCCCTTTTATTTTTAGTCTTGCATGTTTACATTGTCTACATTTCAATTACATAAAAAATTATAAGTGGAATTGCGGAGTCTCCTAATACAAGCAATTCCTTGCTTAAAAGGTGACCTCCAATAATATGTATCTAAACGCCCATTGTAATTGAAATAAACATTTTAATTTTTTTTTTTTTTTTTTAAATGGAAGGAAAAACGACTGCCGACGAATTTTTCTCTCACCCGTCTCCATAACCGACAAGATCGAAGATTTTTGGCCCAGGGCACCGGAATTGTGGTTCACCAAAGCAGAGGCGATCATTAACCCTCAGAAGATGTCCGACGATTATAAGTATCGGATTATCTTATCCAAATTGAACCTCGAGGTCACGGAACAAGTCGCGGATATCCTACTAGATCCGCCCAAAGAAAAGAAGTATGAGACCTTGAAGCAAAAATTAATTTCGGTGTACAAAGAGTCAGCGGAACGACAAATCAAGAAGCTAATTGGAGAAATGGAGTTAGGCGATCAACAACCATCGCACCTCCTACGAAAAATGCGGGACCTAGCCAGAGGAAAAGTAACCGACGACACACTGAAGGTAATGTGGAAAAATCATTTACCACCATCAGTACGTGGCGTTTTAGCAGTTACTGACGAGGAATACATGGAGAAATTGGCATCCATTGCAGACAAGGTCGCTGAGACGATGACACCAATACACAGTGTTGCTTGCGTAAAGGAAAAACCAGGCCCATCGGACAAAGATAATCTAGTACTGGCGCAAATTAATAAATTAAGCGACCGATTATGCAACATCGAGAACGGCTACAGAAGTCGCTCACAAAACGATAGACCTTGGACGTCCCGATCCAGATCAAGATCCAGCTCCAGGCCTAGAAGAAACGCAAAGGCACCTGATGACGATCCCAACTGGTTATGTTTCTACCTCTTCAAATTCCGCAATAAGGCGAATAAGTGTGTGCAACCGTGCAACCGTGGAAGAAAACAGACGCCAAGCCATCGGAAAACTAGAGTCGGTGCAGTCAGCGACGGGAGGCTGCGACCGCGCGCACGTCAATCACCGTCTATGTGTCAAGGACAGGAATTCAGGTTTGAACTTTTTGGTATGTTCTACCTCGCAGAGTTGTTTTTAAGAAAGATAACGCATACAGTGCCTGTTATAAGTTGTATGCTGCGAACGGTACCGAGATCAATACGTACGGTACATAAGTTTTAGAACTAGACTTAAATCTTAGACGAGCATTCCGTTGGTTATTTACGATAGCAGACGTACAGCAACCAATATTAGGTGCTGACTTCTTAGCTAATCATAAGTTGTTAATTGATTTGAATGGACGAAGGCTAGTCGATCAAGTTACTTATTTAAGTTACTTGATCGACTAGCCTTGAGGGTGTCTCCTCGTCGACAACGTGGAGACACCCTCGGTGGGGAAAAACCTAACCTGAGCTAATTTAAACTTTTTTTTTTTTTTTTTTTTTTTTCTCGATGTGGAAATCCTCAATTGATGTCTTCCGCCCTGGGGAGAGCGGAGGGGTCTGTCAGACTCGTACTGACTAAAACCACAGCGGTGTTCCCTCGCACACTTGCGTCGGGGGGCAACGGGATCTGATGCGACTTCCGCTGGCCCAGACTAGTAGCCCGCCTGACCGGCGGGCCTCGTCCCGGGGGGGAGTGAGGTGTAAGACTCCCCTCGTTACGTCTGAGAGAGCGCGCGTGGAACACTACGCGCTGCCGTCTCGGGTCCAGTATGACGAATCCGTCGCCTCTGGACCTATTTAGGGGGGCCGGAAGAGGGCGTTGTCCACCCTCTGCCGACACCCGGTGCGTCTGCTGCGTGAGGGGCGGGAGCTCGTCATCTCCCTCTCCCTTTCCGCAGCCTCCTTCTGCGACATGACGGTTTCGCAGAAGGACATCACCGCGTCCCAGGACTTTGCGCTGCCGACCATCGAGCGAACGACGGTCGGCAACGACAGGTCTCCTCCTACCTCCGTAACGAGCGCACGGCGCGGCTCATCCCACGCGGCGCACTCGGCCAGCGTATGCCGCGTCGTGTCCTCTAGACAATGGACGCAGTGATGGCACCGGGCGTCCGGCTCCCTGCTTATATGACACAGGTACTTCCCGAAGCAGCCGTGCCCCGAGAGCACCTGCGTCGCCCGAAACTTCAGGGAGCCGTGCTTCCTTCCGAGCCAGTCGTCGAGTACTGGCCGGATCGCCTCGACTGGGTCGAGGCCGGCGGTAGGGAGCTCTAGCCTCCACCGCAATTCCGCCACCATGACCTGCACCAGCCTCTCGCCCCGATCATTGGCCTCCTTGCGCCACTGGTGCAGTGTGGCGAGGGTCTTCGCCTCCAGGTCCCACGGCGGGGATCCGGCCAGTACACAAGCCGCCTAAGTCCCAACGGCTGTCGAGCACCAATCCTAAGTACTTCATGGTTGACTCGACAGCGATCCGGACCCCACCGACCACAATGTGTGATCCCAACGGCGGCGCCCGTCGGAGGCCATGAAAAGCAATGGCCTCCGACTTGTTGAGGGCCACTTCCAGCCCCAGGCGTCGTATGCGGCTCACCACCTGTGAGACCGCAGCCGTAGCCAGCAACGCTGCCTCCCTGTACGAGCTCCCGCCAGCCGTGACCAGCGTGTCGTCCGCATAACACGTCAGGTCCACTCCCGGCGGGAGCTCGCACCGCAAAACCCAGTCGTATCCGATGTTCCACAGGGGTGGGCCCAGAACCGAGGAATGGGCAACGGCTGCGGGCCTCTGTCTTTTAAACAGGGGCTCCGTTAACACGTATGTCCGGCAGCACGGTGGGTCAATAGTGGACCTCTCGTTCGCTACCCCTGCTGTCGCCGCACGGCTTCAGGGTTGGCGGGTCCTAGAGAGTGTGGAAACTCCATAGGATCACTTGTACATCTGTATGGATGTGTCCGTCTCTTCGGGCCCAACAGTGTATCCACGACCTGACGCTCGGCAGTTCCCACGGTGGGCGTCGATGGGCTGGACGACTCTGTTTCCCGGGAGGAGGTGGTGGCAGCTATAGCCCGGAGCGGCGGATGCCCGCCAGAAAATGTGCGGGCGGGCGAAATCCGCGTCAACGCTGGTGGGCTGGGCACCATCTGGGTGCGGTGTCCAGTAGGTGCCGCAAAGCAAGTTGGCAAAGGAGAAGGGATATAAGTACGTGTGGGTGAGGAACGGTAGAATATTTGTCAGAAAGACGGACGGCGACGAGCATGTTCTTATTAGAAGCTTGGACACTTTAAATAAGTTAGAATAACATTAAACACCTATTTGCAAAAACAAATGTTTTAACTATTGCTGCGTGTATTTGTAATTTTCATCATATACATTCAATAATTTACAAATATATTATCAGTACAGTCGAGGGTTAAGAACTAAGACACATACTGTATCTCGTAACATTGCCTGTAATAACTATGATATAATAATTCTGTCTGACACTTCGTTGAATGGCTCTGTGCTGAGCGGCGAGCTGTTCGACGATAGGTACGTGGTATATAGAAGAGATAGAGAAACTTCACATTTTCATAGAAGCAAAGAAGGGGGGGGGGTGTTTTAATAGCCGTTATTAAACAACTCAAGTCTAAACGCATTAAGAATTGGGAGAGTGACTGTGAAGACTTGTGGGTAAGCATTGACTTGCCGATATCATGTACTTTTCGCCGTATGGTTCTCTGCGCAGTGTATCTGCCTCCTCCTATACGCTGTTCTTCTCTGGAGCACTATTTAGATCAATGTAATGCTGTAATTTAGCAATGTTCCGATTCAAGTGTTTTTATTGTAGGTGACTTCAATTTGAGCAACATTGATTGGACTTTAGTGGAAAAATCGGATAATAAACTTTGTTTGCCTGGTACTAGTGAGATATTAATTGATTTTACTCATGCCAACAGACTGAGTCAGTATAATTTAGTATCAAACGACGCCGGTCGCATTTTGGATCTAGTTTTGTCAACACATTCCTTGTGCAGCGTGAGTTTTAGTCCAATAAGTAATGTTGATAAACTGCATCCACCTCTTGACATAGTTGTTTCCTTAAGTAGAGACGCCAATCTGCCATACAACGGTGACAGGATTAAACTTAATTTTCGTACCGCGAATTATGTATATTATAATTATTTGGGGGTAGAGATAATGTGAATGAGATGTTGGATGTTTTCTACGAGAAGCTTAACGACGCTATACGTCAGTTTATTCCCTCAAGGGTACCAAAGAAACGTAAATATCCCCAGTGGTTTAACGTTAAACTTATTAAATTAACTTATTTTATTAAATGTTAAATTTAAAAAATAATATTAGAAAGCGATACAAGAAATATAATAACCCAATGGATTTGATTGAGTTAAAACTAATTAGTAAGCGTTGCGATGGACTGGCTACTTCTTGTTACAAGGTTTATATTGAAGGTCTTGAAAATGAACTAAAAAACAACCCTAAATTATTTTGGACGCATGTAAAAAATAAACGAGGAGGGTCTAGTAATTATCCTTTGACCATGAAAAATGAAAAAATGTCTACATCTGATGGTGCAACAATTTGTGAGATGTTCGCTGCCAACTTCTTATCTGTTTATAGCCCCGAACAAGAATTGAGTAAGGAATTTAATACCAACATATTATTAAAAATTATCGAAAATAGTAGTTTATGTTTAACAAGCCCAACAATTAGCAGTGAGACATTACTTAGAAAACTTAAAAGTTTAGATATCAACAAAGGAGCTGGCTCCGATGGCATACCACCGATATTTATTACATCTTGTGCGAAGGAGTTAGTATGCCCTCTTATTCTTATATTTAGCAAATCCTTATCTACTGGTGTATTCCCTGTAAAATGGAAAATTGCCAAGGTGGTACCTATACATAAATCAGATAACAACGACGACATAATCAACTATAGGCCGATCTCAATCCTTTCAACATTTGCAAAAATATTTGAGTCTCTGCTCTGCCCGTATTTCCAAAACCATCTAAAATTATTCATTAGCGATCATCAGCACGGTTTTGTTGGATCACGATCCACAAGCTCTAATCTAGTCCGTTTCACGGAACTTCTGATTGACGCTATTGACTCTGGTCACCAAGCCGACGTCATCTATATAGACTTCAGCAAGGCCTTTGATAAAGTTCCCCACAAAATCTTATCATGTAAGTTACGTGCTTATGGTATCACTGGTGGTTTGCTTGAATGGGTGACTTCATACTTGAAAGGTAGATCATTTTTTGTTGTGGTAAACGGTTATCAATCTAACGTATATAATATCTCATCTGGAGTCCCACAAGGCTCTCATCTAGGGCCAATATTATTTAACTATTTTATTAATGACATTCCCAACTGTTTACGGCACTCTGAAATTTTCATGTATGCGGACGATTAGAAGTTTCTTAGAATTGTCGAATCTAACAGAGACTCCTTACTGTTACAGAAGGACCTTAACAGTCTTATTAAATGGTGTAAAAGTAATGAAATGTATTTGAATTCGAAGAAATGTCACCACGTTAAATATACACGGAAAAATAATCCACTAAAGACAGCGTATTATATAAATGACGACAAGGTTAGTGAAGTGGACACTATACGTGACCTTGGTGTTCTATTTGACCAAAAACTAACCTTTGCACCACACCTGGATCACATTTCTAAAAAAGCGTCCAGGATGATGGGTTTCGTCATATGACAATGTAAAGGTTTTCGGCAAATGAATACTAAAATCTTACTTTATCAGAGTTTAGTACGTAGCATATTAGAGTATTGCTGTGTGGTGTGGCGGCCACACTACGCTACAAGTAGTTTGCGTCTAGAACGCGTCCAAAAACGCTTCGTTTGGCACCTGGCTTTTTCTATGGGTATATCTAGGGAAGTGCGTTCGTACAAAAAAAGATTAAAATTCTTTAAAATGCACTCCTTGGAAGAGCGAAGATGTTTGAACGACGCAATGTTTGCTAGCAAGATCTTGAAGGGAAGCATAGACTCTCCGCCGCTGCTCGCACTCTTTAAATTTCGTGCTCCTTCGAGGATTCCGCGCAGACCAATTACTCCGCTTTGTCCTCCAACAAGAAGAACGGTGTTGGGTTCCAACTCTCCATGTGCTAGGTTTTGTAGGGTTTTAAATAGCTGTAGTGATAAGGTTGATTTTCACTTCGATTCACTGAATAAGCAAAAATTTAAATTTCGGAACTGTTTATCAGACTTATTGTAAAAGTTTTTGTACTGTGTTTTCAGTCATGGTAATAGAACATAGTTTTATATTGCTGATAGTTGTTAAGTTTACTCATAGTTTGTAGCTAACAATATATTTATTATTGTTGTTTTTTGAGCATGTAGTGTGACCAAGGCTACAGGGGCCGCACCCCCTAGCACCTCTTTGGCCGACTCCCGGCCTGTGGTAGGACGAGGCGCCGGAAAAATGGAGTGCCAGTGATGGCGCTCCATTTACTCCAGGCGAACATCAACCACTGCACCAGAGCTCAGGATCTCTTGGTCCTGAGCATGGCGGAGTGGTCGATAAATGTGGCGGTGGTCGCTGAGCTGTATTTTGTCTCCCCCCGGGATAACTGGGCATCTGGGCGGCCTGGTGGCCATGTGAACGGGATCGTCACGATCGGGGCATACTTTTCGCCCAACAGGAGTCTCGCCGACTTCGAGAGTTTTCTTGTCGAGTTGGGAGCCGTCGTCGGCCGGTCTCAACCTCGGCCCATTTGCTTCTCGGTGATCTGAACGCTAAGTCTGCGGCGTGGGGATCCCCGGTCAAAGACCCAAGAGGCGATGTGCTAGAGGAGTGGCCGTTACGACGGGCCTGGCTGTCTCAAATCGGGGTTCGGCCTAAACGTGTGTGCGACAGCGGGGCGGATCCATTGTGGACGTGTCGTTCGCTAGTCCCGCTGTCGTGCACCGCGTTCGTAATTGGCACGTGGAAGCGGAGATGGAGACGCTATCGGATCACCGATACATACGCTTCGACGTCTACACCCAGACCGCTGGAGGTCGTAACCAATCGGCCCCCGAAGAGACGGCCCGCGTTGGGCGCAGAAACGCCTCGACAGGGAGGCTCTCGAAGAAGCCACTATCGGCCAAGCGTGGATCCGGGAGTCGGCTACCGTCGGTCCCGTCGACGTCGAACGGGAGGCGCAGTGGTTTAGCGACGCGATGACGCAAATCTGCGTCGCGTCCATGCCACGCGTCTCCTCTCTGTCCGCAAGGCGCCGCGTGTACTGGTGGTGCGTCGAGGTCGAGCGGCTGCGCGTCGAGTGCGCAGACGCCAACGCCCGTACACGCGATATCGGAGGAGATGTCTGCAGGATCCCGACGAAGAAGCCGCGCTGTATGAGGTGTACCGCGCGAAGGAGGCTCTGTGGCTGGCCGTCGGCGAGTCGAAGACGCGCTCCAGAGAGGAGCTGCTGGCGACCCTAGACGGGGATCCGTGGGGAAACTTCGGCCGTGGGCCCTTCCGCTAACGGAAGGTCTCGAGCCGCAGTTTCTGGAGCAAGTGGTCACGGCTCTCTTCCCTGAGAGAGCCGAGTACGTGCCACCGCCGATGGCTCTGCCTACAGCTGCAGAGTCGCAAGAAGAAGAGGAGAGCGAAACCGTCCCAGAGGTGACACAGGCGGAAATGAGCGCGGCCGTGATGCGGCTCCGGGCAAAAAACACTGCTCCGGGGCCCGACGGAGTGCATGGTCGCGCTCTAGTCCTCGCCCTGAAGGAGCTGGAGCCCCCGCTGAGGGAACTCTTTCCGGCGTGCCTTGAGCGGGGTCAGTTTCCTAGCGTGATGGCGTGGGACGGCATCATTCGTCGAACCGAGGTCCCCAGGCGGTCAGGAAGTCCTCGAACTCCGCAAGGCTCCTGTTTGGGGAGAAATAAACCCCGAAGAGAATTATGTCCCCGCAGGTGGCCGCAACAAATCCTCGACTCCTCTCTCTGATTGAAAGTGGCGCCGAGGAGCTGATAATAGCAACAAAGCCGTCAACGTCACCTACCCAGTCAGGGCGAGCCGGGACGAAGTATGGCTCCGCCACTACGACCACACCTATCGTCCGCTCCGCCATGGTTTGGAGAACCAAGTCCTGCGCACCAGTGCAGTGGTTCAGGTTCGCCTGAAGGAGAGAATGAAAACGAACAAATTAAAGAATTGTACTCGTCGAAGCTTTTTTAGAAACAGAAGCCGATATGTGCGGGGACTTCGCTCCACCTGAAGTGCCTTCGAAGCAAAAGAAGCAAATAAGAAGACCTGTACATATGGTACAAGAAGCGTCCCAAGAGAAATACAAGAAATGACTTCTTGTCCATTCTGTGAAGAAGAGCATTTAGCTATAGAATGCAAGAAGTTTAAAGAAGCTAATAAAATAATAAAGCCACAACGACAGATGGTTCAAAGGTCCGTCATTTCTCCGTCACCCAGAAGAAGAGTGGCCATTTCACGACTTCAAACCAGAGGGTATCATGCCAGAAAAGAAGAACAAGCGAAAGGTGATGGCGATTAAGGCTGCTGAAAACGCGCTTTTGGACCTAGAGAGGTTCTCAAACTGGGAGCGACTACTGCGCACTACGGCCAGAGTAACCACTCTGGCCGTAGTGCGCAGTAGTCGGGTCGGGTCGGGTCGGGTCGGGTCGGGTCGGGTCGGGTCTTCTTCAATAAGTGGCGTGCAAAGGTTCACCCTATACCACCTTTGCACGCCACTTATTGAAGAAGACCCGTAAAGCAACCACCACCGCCGCGCGACAGAGGGAAGAGCCCTGGAAACCTCGAAGAAAAACCCAGAAGAAAGACACGCGAACCTTAAATCAATCCGCCAACAGAACTGAAAACAAGCGGCTGTACCCTGGAAGAAGACCACTTAAAGAAGGCCGAAGAGTTACTCATGAAGATAAGCCAGAACGATAGTTTCGTGACAGAAATAAAAAGTTTGAAAGTGGAAAAACCCCTAGAAAGCGCAAGTCGACTCAAGAAGATCGACGTTTACGTAGGAGACGACGAAATTATCAAGTTAAGAAGTAGGACGTCGAAGTTCCACGACAACAACGAAAGGAGGAATCCCCTAGATGGAAAACCGTCTGTTCGACGAATTCTAGTATCTCCCCGTTCAATACAATGTTACATTCACTACTTCTAACATTCGGTAACGCGAATCTTATGCATTTAGTTTTCTTCTCATTTAACACCAAATTATTTACAGTGAACCAGTTATGAATCTTAAGTATAACGTTATTTACGTCGTCAAACTGTTGTGCACGTCTGTTAACCTTAAAAATCAGTGATGTGTCATCAGCAAATAATTTCAATAAATGAGGTAAATCATTTATATAGACTAGAAAAAGGAATGGGCCCAATATTGAGCCTTTGGGTACCCCCATTTTTACTTTTAATCCTAATGAATTTACGCCATTTATTTGTACTTGCTGCATTCGATCATTTAAATATGATTTAACTAATCTAAGTGCTTGTTTCCCCAGTCCGTAATGCTCAAGCTTCAGCAACAGTGTGTCGTGATTTACGCAATTAAATGCCTTGGATAGGTCGCAAAAGACGCCTAATGCATCTTTTGCCTCTTCCCATGCTTTGAAGATGTGCTTTAGCAAACTGACACCGGCGACAGTAGTGCAACGACCTTTGGTGAAGCCATATTGTTGATTATGTAGGATGACATTTCGATTAAAATGATTGAACATTTGATTTAGCATCACTTTTTCAAATACCTTGCTGAAAACCGGTAAAATAGATACGGGTCTATAATTATTTGTGTCTTTGCTGTCTCCAGATTTAAAAAGTGGTATAACTTTACTAAACTTCATTAAATCTGGAAATACTACTAATTAAATCTACACATAAATTAAATATGAAAGCTAAATAGGGAGTAACTGTCTCAACAATTGATTGACAGACTTTAGAGGAGAGCGAGAGGTTCTCATTTCGTCTGAATTTTTTTTTTAAATGTATTTTCACCGATTACTCGAAGAAGCCTGAACCGATTTGCAAAATTCTTTTATTTTTTGAAAGAAACTTGGTTTTCTTCCAACTTGGTCCTATAGAAATATTGTTACGATCTGGTCATGGATTTCGGAGATATCGAACGGAACTCTTCAATAATAGACAGCAAATCTGTCGTGATTGCTGCAATCGCTTGGATGTTTATTGTTTACATAACATAACATCATAACATAACATCACGCCTGTGTGCTCTGAGGGGGTATGCAGATGTGTACAGCACACCTAGATTTCGACAGTTAGGTATGTTAAGTCCCATTTGGTTGGGGATAACCCTATTACCGTGAAATGTATTGTTAACAATGTAAAATAAATGCATAGCAAATATTTGCATAGTACAACTGAAAATGAATAACAAAAAAACTTTTTTGCAAAAAATAAAACCGACTTTATAAACACAAAAAAGTGAAAAATAACTTTAGCTACAGAAGTCGGTGACAAAAAAAAACTAAATCAAACAAACAAAAGTCACCAGTCACAGTTATTTTTCACTTTTTTTTGTGTTTATGAAGTCGGTTTTATTTTTTGCAATTTTTAAAAAAAAATAATTTTGACATCTGTACTTTTGTTTACCTATGTTTTTCAAATAAAAATATTTGAATTTGAATTTGAGCGGCAGACGCGTCTGTCAAGTGTCAAGTAAATTTTAAAATTTGACGGTGTCTTTGACAATTACGCGCACGAAATTTAAGATTTCAAACACCGCTGGATATGAAACGGGAGTTTTAATTAATAATTATTGAACAACCCTTGTGATATATGTGACGTGAAGGAACCGTTACAGTTATTGTTTAAATTTTGGGCAGTTGTGCTGGTGATTTTCCAGTAGCAGGCGTCTTCGTTCAATGAGAAATTTTAGAAGTTTTAATTTTAGTTGTGAATTAAAATTGTTAGAATGGAAAGAACCCCAGTGAAGGGCGGGCAGAAGACTTTATCAAAGAGTGGATCAACACAACCCATGGTTGCAAACGTTAAGATTGTTTTAAGAGTTCGGCCTCTAAACGAGAAGGAAATAAAAATGAACACGCATTGTGGTAGACGTTGTGGACGATAAGATGCTGGTGCTCGACCCTGAAGAAGAGATCCGACGTTTTTTCTACCAAGGAGTCCAACAGCCTAACAAGAACTTTTTAAAACGCGCCAATAAAGAGTTGAAGTTTGTGTTTGATAATGTTTGTGGGCTGAATGCGACCAACAAGGATGTGTTCGAGACTTCCACGAAGGATATAGTAGCTTCTTTAATGGAGGGCTACAACTGTTCAGTGTTTGTTTATGGGGCTACTGGTGCAGGGAAGACTTTTACAATGATTGGTAACAAAGAGCACCCGGGCATCACATATTTGACTATTGAACACCTATTTTACACAATGAACTCTGTTGAAAAGGAAAGGGAGTTTGATATTGTAGTTTCTTACATGGAAGTAAGTAGTTTTCATCATAAGCATAAGCATAATCAGCCTATTAATGTTCCCACTGCTGGGACGCAGGCCTCCTCTCTATGAGAGGGAATGGGCTATAATCCACCGTTTTCATCATGGTATAATAATATACTTCACCTGGTATTCTCTTCCCATGATGGCCCAAAACTTTCACAATAAGTGTTAGCATTGATTGTCCTTTTCAGTAAATTTAGGGACTCTCATTTAGTGAATGAAAATAAAATAAATTACAAACTAGCTTAACTATTTAGTAACTCATGTGATTCATCTATTTAGTTTAAAATTAATTTAAATATTGAATTATAAAAGTTAAGTTATAAAATACATTTTGCTAGGGTAATTCAATCACACACCGTGGCAGCACATCGGCAGCATCGCAACTGATGATGACCCATCTGTATATTAAGATACCAAGGTTTTCATGTTATTTTTAAGGTTTCTCAAACTAATTAGCAGAGCAGTTTGTAACAACTTTGCTATGTTAAACCTGAGAGGAATTTGTTGTTGTTTTGTTTTCATTAACCATGCAATAACTATTGTCAGCTTACATGAGTAAGTTTGTCCTATAAACTTGATTGTTTGTTGTGAACTAAGTAAAGTAGGAGTAGCTTAGTGGTAATTTGTATGTGGATTACTTTTATTAACATAAGAAAAAGAAGTACTGTAACATTAAACTTTTAACTTTTTCTATGATATCACATTGATTCAGGGTTAAAGAAAGAAGAAGAATTCTTTTCATATTTTTTTAAATTTTATTATTTCTGCCACTGCCCACTTACCCATAAACATGCATATGTTTCATATTGCAGGTGTACAATGAAAATGTATACGATTTACTGAAACCATCAAGTACCCCACTACAACTGCGAGAAGACTCAAAATATGGTGTGATGGTGGCCGCCCTGACGCTGAACAATATCAAGACTGCGAGGGAACTGCACAATATGCTGGAGAATGGTAACAAGAACAGGACACAGCACCCCACTAATGCTAATGCTGACAGCTCCAAGAGCCATGCCATTTTTCAGGTTTGTGGTTTTCTTGTATGTAAAGTTTCCTTTGACTTATTTAATGATTCATAAGTATAACCTTTACGGTTCCCACTGTTTGCCTCCAAGCCTCGGGTCTGAGAGAGAGTGGGTCATAATCCACAATGCAAGCCCACACCTGGCCATTCCCTTTTCTCTCCTCTTCCTCCCCTCTCCTCCCTTTCTTGTGAGGTCTTTAACTTACTTTTTTTGTATAGGTATATGTCAGAATGCGATACAAGACGAGCAGTCAACTCTGCATAGTGAAGCTGTCAATGATAGACTCTGCGACCGGCTGCGTCGGTGACCGGTTCAAGGAAAGCGCTAATATAAACAAGAGTCTGTTGTCTCTGGACAACTGTATCAATAGGCTAGCTGATGGCAGCAAATATATTCCTTACAGGTATTGTTTTAAATTTCTTTAAGATTAAGACATGAAATGGGTGAAGGTAAAGTAGCCTTTTGAGGACGCAGGAAGTATTCCAGAGAAGTATCTATTTCCATTGTTTATATGCTTTTCTTTCTCCATTGTCCATTGCCTTCTGGTTTAAAACCATTCCATTCCATGTTTTATTAATTTTATATTTCAATGGGTTCCCCTTCAGCAGCTTTCAAATGCGCTTGTTTTTTTGCTTTTCAGACTGTTTTTTTAGTTTTATAGTGACTTTTTTAAATTTTGTTGACACAATATCTTTTCCACTTCCACGCGTCATTGGACAATTTACAAGTTTTGGTGCACACAGAGCATTTCAACTTTTTTCATGTATAGTTGACGTCAATACGTCTGCATGTTGTGTCGCTCAAACCTCGTACGGCCTAGGTTGTAGGTACCTGCCCGTAACATAGAAAGAAAGAATACCTATTACAGGTGGCTAGTTTGTTATAACTGTAAAATTCGTTACTGTATAGTACACAAACATAAATTCTTTTATAACCAGGCTTCCAGAAACTAAAAACTGACTCGCCTGCTAAAAGACAGTCTCGGCGGCAACTGTAAAACAGTCATGATCGCCAACGTATCCCCTTCAAACGTTAGCTATGAAGATACATACAACACGCTAAAATACGCAGCCCGCGCCCACAAGATACAGCTCAGTATTAAGAAGAACATTGTCGACGGAGATATGAGGCTGTCGCAGTATGTGAAGATTAATGAAGAGTTGAAGAAGAAGGTGAAAGAGTTGGAGGCGAAATTGACGCTGTCTAGTGTAAAGATGGTGTCCAGGGAGCCGGACTTAGCTAAGGACAAAGGTATATCCAGCAATTTCACTAAACCAAACTTCATATCACTGGCACGACAGAATTTAAATGCCTCAATTTTGTTGGCTCAAAACTCCCCACTCCCTCGGCGTCAACGGTTACATTACAACGCAAGGTCGAACCGTGAATCAAGGATGTCATAATCTATAGCTATTGAATAATCTCAATAGTGTCCTACTGCAAGGCAAAGCATATCTGGAGAACCTTTTATTTATTTATTTATTTATTTATTTATTTATTGGCCTATCTACAATTGTTACACTTTTTATCCTAATGCTACAAGCAATTTGATACAAGCATAGTGTACAATATAATGCGATAGACACAGCATGCAGCATGCATTTTCTGTTCAAGTTGTCGTCACTCTCGCTCCACGGAGGTCTACTTGGACAAAGTGGCGACTCCGCTTGTCCTGGGGCACTACTGTTGCGAAACGCAACGACCATTGCTAAATTGCCCCTTGTCAATTTAAGGAAATGAAGCATAACGTTTTCTGCTAGCGTGCCCTCTTTAAACCTACTTTTTGACTTATTACACATCATCTTACAGAAATTAAAATAAACTTTTCCTTTTAGCAAATCGAGAATGGCGCAAACGCATCTCAGAAGAAAAGGATTTGTACAGCTTAGTGGAATCCAAGCTCCTGAGCTTGATGTCAAATCAGCGAGTGCTTGCGTTGCGTCAGAGACTGCGCACGCGCGGCTTCTCGCACGTCGCTGATCTTGCGCATCGGTACTCCCCTGAGGCTAATGGGCAGGTAAAATTTTAGGCTATAAGTGAATGTTCTGATCAGTCTTGAATCGCGAACGAGATGTGGGAGGACATTCGTTCGCGCTGATTATGTCAATTAATTTGAGGAGGTGTTCGAATAGTTGCGTGAATTCTTGATTATTCAAACTATCGTCGTCCGAACTCGCATGCAGCGTTTTGCGCGGGATTCGCCTTTGTTATAACTGAAGTATTCTGGAATTCTGGAACACTAGGTAGTCCGGAACACGGAAATAAGTAATACGCGTAGTAACAAGTTCTAGTTTAATCCTATCCCTAAGCACAACCTACCGCCATATAATAATAATCAATGTACCCACATAATACCATACACACACAATCCCTTCTTAATCGTATGCCTTACACACTATTACTACATAATATATATTAATTATAATCACACATTATACAAACCAAAATTAATCCTACTAACTACATAATCTATTTAATCTATTTCGAATCGGACCACTGGCTTACGGATTCGATGAGAGCGTTCCACTGGTGGTGACGGTTCAGCCTCGGAGCTAGATGGCTCCACAGGTGGAGGATTCGGGGGTACAACCTTGCTTCCCGAATCCCACACACTTTTATCTAACGGTGATTCCTCTTCTGCAATATCTGGCTGATCTTTACTCAGACGTTTTGACTCTGATGTCACTATCGAACCACCTGCTAGGGACGGAACAGCAGTCTCGCTCGGGTCGTCCGGTTCATTATTATCGTCAGTTCCGGGACAAGGAACATCTGACAGCCGAGACCGACGCTTCATTTGATCAATGTGCCTCTTGACAACCCGACCATCTCCACTATCCACCACATACCTACGAGTACCTCCCACCTCTCACAGTTCCTTTCACCCACTTATCCGACGCACCGTACTGTCTCGCCCAGACAGCCTCACCTTCCCTCAGAGTTCGTGCATGGACTCCCTGGCACTCCACCCGTCGACCCTGTTTATCACACACTCTGTTCTCTAATGCTCTGACCACGCAATAAGTCCATACGAGAACGAAGTGAGCGCCTCTGTAGCATTGCCGCCGGTGTTTCGCCTGTAGTGCTGTGCACTGAATTACGATATGCCAACAAGAATGTCTGTAAAGCTGTATCCACATTAATGTTGTCCCTATACGCTTTTTCAATGGCCCGCTTACAGAGTTTAACCGCGTTTTCTGCCGCTCCGTTGGACGCCGGGTGGTAGGCCGGCGAAAATCTTTGTCGTATACCATTATTTTTTTAAAATGTACAAAATTCTCCGCTTCTGAACGGTGGGCCTTGATCTGAAATTAACTCCTCGGGCAACCCAAATCTAGCAAATGTAGTTCTCAGAACTTTAATTACACTTGATGCAGTCGTGTGATCCATTTCAAAAATTTCTATTCCAAAATATTTTACACCGTGAAACGGGCCCAAGATGTCGAAATGTACCTGTTCCAAGGCTGCGCGGTGTATGGCCATGGCTGCGGCGGCACGTCTCACACCGTTTACACATCGCTTCTATATCAGCGTCTATGTTTGGCCACCAGACATAACTTCGAGCAAGTCCTTTCATCTTCACTATACCCATATGACTAGTATGTACTTGTTTCAAAACAGTTTCCCTTAACTGCGCTGGAATTACCTTTCTATATTCCCACATAAGACAGCCGTATTCCAAATACAACTCGCGTCGCCTATTGAAATAAGGTTGTATGTATTTCGGGATTAGGACACACGTTTGCCAGCCTGATTGTACGTACGAACATTATTCTACAAAGCTGAATGTCTTCTGGTTGTCTCTTTGACGTCATTATGAGTCACCGGTAAAAAATCTTCTACAAAATGCACATACGTGTTTTCTTTTTTAAGCGAGTGTAAATTGGCTGTGAGTGGGAGACGTGATAATGCGTCTGCACTATTTTTTTTTGACACGACATACTCAATACAATAGTTATATGCGGACAACAATACAGCCCACCTCTGTAAACGAGATGCAGCCATAACCGGAATACCCGCCTTTTCGTCGAAAATATAAGTTAAATGGTTTATGGTCGGTTTTTAACGTAAACTTTCGACCATATAAATACTGGTGGAATTTCCTTACCCCGAACACTATTGATAATGCCTCACGATCAATCCGCGAATACGATCGCTCAGCAGCACTCGGCGACCGTGAGGCATACGCTATCGGGCGCTCCCACCTCGACGTGATATGCGACAACACCGCGCCGACCCCACGCTGCTCGCGTCGGTAGTCAGAACGAGTGGCAACTCGGCTGAGTAGTGTGTCAGTACCTCACAAATGCATTCTCGCATTCCTCGCTCCAATAATGCCTTACCCCTTGACCTTAGTAAATTATGTAAAGGTGCCAGAACTGCACTGAAATTTCTTATAAACTTTGCATAATATATAACCATACCAATAAAAGCCCTCAACTCTGGTACGTTCGACGGTGGTGGCGAATTATAATAGCTTTCACCACAAGTGCACATGTGTGTACGCCATCCTTACTGATGACATGACCCAAGTGCACTACAGACTTACAAAAGAAGGCACACTTACTCGCTTCACTCGTAAACCATACTTCTCTAGTCGATCAAAAACCTTGCATAAACTCCTCATGTGGTCAGACGCTGTACGCCCCGTAATAATAACTTCATCAAGGAATACGCCCACATGTGGTAAATCTGCGAACGGTTGTTCCAAACGTCTCTGATATATGGCCGGACTAGATGATAAGCCATAGACTAGTCTATTGTATCGGAACAACCCCTTGTGAGAATTAATAACTGTGTACTTGCGTAAGTCATCCAATTCAACTTGTGCATAAGTTTGGGAAAGGTCCAGCTTACTATAAAGTTCGCCCCCGTCCAGCCGACCGAGTAGGTCTTCAACCCTAGGTAGTGGATGTGGTGCACGCACCGACCGACTTCTATTACCTTATTCAGTGTTAGCTTATAATCAGCACATATGCTGCCGTCCTTCTTTACGACCGGCACTATGGGCGTTGCCCAGTCGGACCGCTCGACAGGAGTGAGAATGCCGTCCAGCACCAACTGGTCATGCGCGCGCTCCTTCGGCTCGCGCAACGCGTCCGCCAGCGGCCGCGCTCGCATAAACACCGGCCGCGTGCCAGGCCTCACATGTATGACAACCTTGCCACCAATGAAACGCCCCAACCCGTCCGCGAACACTTTACAGTATCTGGAACTAAATATGTCATATCGAAATCTGATTCATTTCTCATGCTGTTATTGTTTACACATATTTTGTATTCCAGTATAGACAATTGTATTCTTAACGATGACATCCATTGCCTTCCAAGAAGCACAGTTTTACCATTTTTAACGATATATAGATCTAGTTGCATACATTTGTCTTTATATTTGACAAGAGGTTTAACATATTCGCCAGTATAGTACCTCAAAATAATGCTACTTTTTTCAATTTTTAAGTCTTGAAACATTTTATAATAGGTATGGTCGTTAATACATGTCACTGCGCTACCCGTGTCGCACTCAAACTTGACTATTCTCCCCTGTACTTCTAGCGATAAATATAAGGGTTTACATTGCGATATTGAGAACTGATTAAGTTCTGTTACTATTACCTCGTCACTATTTTCACCTTCGCTGCTCACTACTTCTTGAAGCTCAGCTTCGACGGTATGATGCTGTGCTAGTCGCGGGCACATCCGCCGAAGATGCCCCGGCTGGTTGCATACCCGGCACACGTAGCGACCGCCTCATACGGTCCGTCGCACGCTCGACACTCGCTGCCGCCGGTCATGGTCTTTCAGCGCCGGCGCAGGCGCCGCACGCACCGATCGCGGGCGCACACGCTGCGTGTACTCTCTCCCCGACGACTGGGCCACCGCACGCCCTTTCACTGAACTGACTCGTCGCACTTGCGTCATCGCCTGACAATCTACCGCGTCTTTCCCGTCGCCCGCTGAATTCCCTGGGCTTTCCACTACTGCTGCCGCATCCTTTTCAGCTGCTTCCATGTTGACGGCCAAATTATAAGCCTTGGCGAAATCCAATTTCGCGTCCGCAAATAATTTCTGTCGTATGGTCTCACTTTTAATTCCGCATACCAATTGGTCCCTTAGACTATCCTCCAGACCCGACCCAAACTCACAAGTTTTTACCATTTTCTTCAGCACGGCTACATATTCAGCTATATTTTCACCCTTCTGTTGTTTTCGATTACGACATTTGTAACGTTCGGCCAACTCCCTCGGTTTCGGTTGAAGGTGTTTTTCCATAATGACCGTTATCTGTTCAAATGATTTTGTCTTTGTTTTGTCCGGAGTACACAAATTCACTAGCAAACAGTAACTTTCGGCCCCTATTACGGTAATCAATGTCGGCACTTGTAGCTCACTTGGTATTTTATTAACTAAAACATATTGTTCAAGACGTTCTACGTATAGCCGCCAATCCTCTTTGAGAATATTGAACTCTGCAATTCTCCCGATCGACATTGTTTGTTTTTCCTTTATTTAGCGCACACACACTGAGTTCGTGATAACCTCGTCGCCACTGAAGTATTCTGAAATTCTGGAACACTTGGTAGTGCGGGACACGGGAATAAATAATACGCGTAGTGACAAGTTCTAGTTTAATCGCAGACTGAGCCTATCCCTAAGCACAACCTACCGCCATATAATAATAATCGATGTACCCACATAATGACATACATTACAATAACCAGAGTTTAATTTCGCAGGGTTGATGATTAGTAAAACGTTGAAATTGTTTCATTCGCAGAATTGTCACCAACTCGTTTCTTGAACATTGATCTCCGTAAACGTAACTTGTTTAGGTCGAGCCATATTAACCATAATTTCAATGCATTTATGTTTTTTCTTCAATCTAGATGTGCACCGAAGAAATACCGCGTCAAGAGCGTGCAGCTGAAAATGACATGAAACAATCTGTAAGCCTAGATTCTAAAGTAATGGCTACCTGTACGTCGATTCTGTAAAATTCGAACAAAAACTCGCATCTCACATCGCTATTCACTCTCACTTCGCTTAAGGTTCAAAATGACCTTGATTTTGCATTCTATAAGCATCACCTAGGCACTTGCGAAGTGAAGTGAGCTTCGAAGCGACCAATATTGTACTAGTGATTACCACACTCAACAAAATGTTAATCTAGTTTTATCGATACCCAGTTTTTTGACACAATTGTTGAGTTTTTGGCACAGAATTTTATCTAATATGATGTTTAAATTATTTTTATTTTATTTTATGTTATTTGAGGCAACTAATAAGTAAAAAAAACAGAAAAGTCTAAATTTGTGCCACGAATATTTATGCCTCAATTACGAAAAAAAAAAGTTAGTGTCAGACTAGTGCGTTGCGTTGTTTTGTTTTGTTTGTGTTTGATTTGATCGTTCAGTGCCGAAAATAATTTGTGAAATAATCATGAAGTAAGTTTATATTTGTGGTTGTGAAGTTTAAAAGTTATATTAATTAAAATAGTATTTGTTTTGTTTTCTAATCCAACAATAATGTTCCAGTCTAAATGAGACACGTTCCTGTCATCCATCGTCAGCTCAGGTTGAAACTCTGGTAGAGTTTATGGAAAGAAACCCTGGCATGGCGAAGGGTTTCTTGAGAACTCAAAGTGCCAGAGAGCGAAGTCGACACCAGTGGGAGGAACTAGCCGTTCGTAGCCGCTTCCCCTTTTCACCGCCCCAGGCCAAATATGGCTCGTGCTAGGCGAGGTGCTGGTTCCGTGTGTAAGTACAAAATAAAAATAACTATCAAAATTTCATTTTTCAAACGAATGACAACGAAAAGTTGCTAATTAAGATTTTTTATTTACGCATCATAGAAATCGGTGTTCTGTTTTCAGCATCACGTTACACGTCTTCAGTTGCTGCTCCTCCACCATCTCAACGGCGAACGGAATTCTCCACCACTACTGTGAGATTCCTGAGGGTGGAAGAACAGCAGCTCGAATTACGACGACTAAATGCACAAATCCTGCAGTCCTTTCTGGAGAGGAGTGCGGAAAGAAAAAGGGCCATGGATGAAAGGAGTGCAGAGAGAGACAGGATTTTAGCTGAAGCTGTGGCTGCAGTGGGGAAAGGACTGCAAGCATTGGCAGAGGCTAACAATAGAGATAGGGTGTAGTAATTTAAGTTAATATAATATAAATAAAACACTTTTAAACGGATACTAGAGTGTTTTTATTGAATTTATTATTTTGTCCATTGGTGATTAGTTTGGATTTGGTTTGATTTTAAAAAGCTTTTGGATATGACAAAAGCGTACGACAAAGTACTATTTCAAATATTACCAAATAAATTATACAACATAGGACTCCGTGGCAAATGTTATGACTGGTTCGTATCTTATTTAGAAAATAGAGAACAATTAGTAGAAATAGAACATTACAACTATAGATAACAATAATGAAATTGAATTAGTTAGATCAGATAGTAAATTAATCACTACTTCAATCCCACAAGGCAGTGTAATAGGGTGTTTCCTATTCCTCCTTACGTCAACGATCCCCTAAAAACATAAATGAACCCTGCGTCCTATTCGCGGATGACATGTATCTATACTTACTTCATGCGAAGACAATACCAATATAAATGATAAATTAAATTCTATTCTTAACTCTACAATAAATTGCATGACTGAACACAACCTGGAAATCAACTTTGATACTACTAAATTAATAACCTTTCACCCCCGCCAAAAAACAATATGAACTTTAGTTATAAATAACAACATTAAATTAGAAGTAGTCAACAAATTTTCCCTATTAGGCCTAGACATTGATACACATATAAATTGGAAGTCGCATATTCAAAAACTAAAAGCTAAGCTATCAAAATTTTCATACGCCCTCCGCGAGATCAAAAAACTACAGACCTTAAAACTGCTCTGGTAACGTACTACGCGTATGCCTACGCGTGGCTCAAATATGGTGTCATCTTATGGGGCAACAGTACCGACGCACCCTCGCAATTAAAAAAAAAGACTTAAGGATTATCCTACTAATAATATAAATACGAAAGTTTGTATGTATGGATGTTTGTTACTCTTTCACGCAAAAACTACTGAACGGATTTGGATGAAATTTGGTATACAGATAGTTTATAACCTGGATTAACACAGGATACTTTTTATCCCGGTATGACGTTCCCGTGGGATAATTACCAAACTTCACGCGGGCAACGCCGCTGGCAACAGCTAGTAGTTAATATTGAAGAAACTGACAGTTGTAACCACTTTCAAGAAATGTATATTCTTTCCCTACCCTCTCTCTATATTTTTGAAATTTGCAAATTCGTACGTAGATATCCAGAATTCTACACCAAAAGGGAAGACATTCAAACAAAAATTACTCTTAGACATAAAACAGGCTCAATCTACCAACGCCAAGATTTAAAATGCGCTCCACCAGTGCCTACGTTATGTCTATAAAAATATTTAATAAGCTGCTAGAATCAATAAGAAATTTAGATAAATATAACATTTTCATTAATAGAATAAAAAAATCCTAATAAATAAATGCTACTATAGTGTAAATGAATACTTAAATGACAAATTATAAATGCTTAAAACAATCTCTAATCAATAAACAAAAGCTACTATACTATTTACGAATACTTTACACAATACCTCAGTTTTACACAATACCTATATTTAATTTTAAAATGTAACTTTGAATCTAATTTTACTATATACACAAAAACACTGTTAATTTAAAATGAACATATTAAACAGTGTACAATTAAATACAATATCATTCTATGACTCAATAAAATTGTAAATAAGTATTTAGTTTATTATAATTTATAGTGCTAGTAAAGTAAATCGTGCAATAACTTGACAACCAAGTATATAAATAAGTAGGCACCATGAAAGCAAATGACATTAATTTAACATTTTAATTTTCTTTACACAAGCGCCTTCATCCTCTCTCCTATTGAAAATTAACTTTGCTGTGCCCGGCAGGGTCCATAATTGATTTGATGTTCTAACATACCAACTATTATAATGTACACATTATGGAATGCAACCTACATCTCACGACACCCGTTCACGAGCACGACGCATGAACCAACCATCGCTCCGCTGGGGAATGTAACTACCCACCTCAGACACTTACACACTGAAAAATTAATTATTACGTGAACGCTATAGCCTATTTAATAAGTTTCGCCTACGTAATTGCCCAAGAGCTAAATCGGCGTTAGATGGCAAATCCCTAGTTTGACTCCTTTGAACTTCAGCAATTGTTTGGAGCTCTTCTAATCTCTCTTCCTCTGAAATTGTGAACGCTGGCATTCCTGCGCGATTACACATGTTGTGCAAAACACAACATGCAATAACTATTTTTGTAACTACATCTGGATGATAATTGAGCACTCTGTGGACTAACAAGCACCTAAATCGTCCTTTTAGGAGGCCAATTGTTCTCTCTACTGAATTGCAAGCAGTTAAGTGTCGGTCATTGTAGTATGCTTCTGGGGAATTATCTTCAGCACCACTAATTGGCGTCATAAGGTAGGCGCGCAGAGGAAATCCTGAATCACCTGAAAAAATAATAAGTTGTATCAAATAATTATGTAGTTTTTATAAGTAACTAATTAGGCTTATATTCTGAAGTAGGGGTAGGGTAGTATTAACTAACCGAGCAAAACAACTTCTTCACCAGCATTTGTTAATGCCTCTAAGTGGGCTTTTATAACACCATAGTTAAAAATGAAGCTATCATGAGTAGCTCCACCATATGTTGGATCCACATTTAAAATATTTAGGTCTGCATCTGTTATCTGAAAAAATAAAAAGAAATATTAAGTAGACTAATTGAATAGCTACCTAATAGTAATAGATTACAAAATTGAAATCCATTTTACCAATTGCACATTTCTTGCATGGTAACCTTTGCGGCAGTAGAAACGTTCTTCATTCTCTACTGGTTTTTTCAATGCCATCGACACACCCAAGAGCCGATGGAAAGCCAAACTTTTTGTAGAACCTGCAATTTAACTAACATTATTAACTATCACAAAAATTTAAAAATCAAAGAGTCACTTTAATTATAATATACCTACTAACCTTTCTTTTAACATTTGTCTTTCTTGTATATTTTGAGGGAACCTTATATATTTTTTTACTATTGCTGGATTGTTAAGAGCTTCCACTACTTCATTTATGCAACGAGATGCTGATTGTTGTGATAAATATGTCCTTATGTTTTCTTTTATTATCTTCTGGTAGCTACCATTAGCCAAGAATGACAAGGTGCATAATATCTGTGAAACAATAAATCAATAAGTAATCGAGAGCTAGTCAAAACAAAATATGGACCATTATGGTTATTACATGCATAATAATACCAAGTAGGTACCTACCTATATTATAACTATATTAATATTATCCTTAGACGAACATGAAAACATAGCTAGCAGAGAAACAACTTAAAGGGAATAGTACTCCTTAATATGAAGTGTTTTCATGAGTTCTAACGATAAATTATGTTGGTGTTCTTATTTACAAATCTATTAGCTATAAACTGTGTAAATAAATACATATAAAGTAACTTTTTTTTAGCTAAAATGAAGCACTTACTTTTACACGAGTTGAAAGTCCTTTGCCTCAACGGTTTGTGGGCTTTATCAGAGGCAGTAACTCATACTCAAGTTGGTCAATTAGTTCCTTTGACAATGTATATACGCTGACATAGTCGTCATCTCGGGTTATTAAAGATAAACTTCGAATTTGGTTAGATTGTCGACGCTTTTCTAGTTTATCCAAAGCATGAGCCTCTTCTAATAAAGATTTAAACAAAAACATTCTTGCCATCGTATTCACATTACACACAAACGTCCAAAAAGAGTTTAACCACAAATTAATAGTTATTGTACTAATTTTTAACACTGTACCATAAAAATATTATTTTAACACTATTTTTACAGGATTTCTTTTAGTTTCACTCATAAAATAGATGCTTTTTATTTGACACTTTGAATCGGGTTCGAGAGCGAAGTGAGTGTCGAAGTGATGGGGGAATTACCTTACAGAATGCAACTTCTTACGTCATCTCAAACTTTATCTGTCAAAATCTCCCTATTAATTTAGTTCAACTCGCTGACACGCTTGCAAGGGTGGCTCTAGCGTAAATTCGAATTATCAACCGAGTTTTTAGAATGCCAATCAAGAAACTCACAACGGATTCAGATTCGAAGTTTAGAATGAGGTCTTACAGAATCGCACTGCTGGATGAAATGGAAAGAGAGCAAGAAGAAACTACACATCATCTGTGGACAAGCGCTTTCAGACTGCCCCGAATTAACCGACTTCGTTGACAAAGTACAGTTGCAAAGTGACTTGCGACAGATCAAGGCCAGAGACAATCTAAGACTGAAACTATTGTCCATAGAGAATGATGCGATTGAAGCCTTTAACACATGAGTGAGATGTCTACTATGTTGAAGAAGTTGTTTTTAACACTCAAAGGGTACGACAAAGTCCCACCAGGATTAACATCTGAATATCTAGAGATAATGAAAAAGGCGAAATCAGCTAAAGGCATAGGGTGTCGGATGATGTAAAGTAAAATTTATTTGCTTAGGTTGCAGGTACATAAACGAAGGAGACGAACACTTCAAGTTTATCTCTACACTAGATCTACACAAACTCTCCACCACATTAGAATACAGTTTCTCCAAAAAAGACGACGGTAACGTTTCTGTAGACATCATAACTGACAGTGAGGATCTAACCACAGTATAAATATATAAGTGTTGTGACTCGGCCCTCTCCTTGAAATAATTACCTACAGCCGGGCGGAACGTTCGCAAGCGATAGGGCTGTCGTGCCTACAGTATTTTAATTTCATCTACTTAGTGAGTTTCTTTTTAGTTTTGTGATTGTAAATATTATTTTTTTTATTTAAAAAAATGAAGTTAGTTGCGAATGAAATAAGAAGTGTTCAATAAAAAAATACAAGTTGTGTGTCTTTTGATTAGTAGATTTAATAAAAATTAAAAATTCGAGACTTTTTTAAACGCGAGCGTAGGTACCTAAATCAGTCCTCTGTATATTAATTATCTCTAGATGCGCACGCTTACTGCTTACAAAACGCATTCGTGACTTTTTGGGTACCGAGTGTGTACCAAACTCGAGGCGTGTAGGTATGACTCGCGTTCCGACCGTTGGTATGAAGATACACTACTGTAGATATTATTACCGTGACCTAACTGACATAGAGAATAAGGAGCCTAAAAGGTTATCAGCCAAGAAACGCAAGGGCACGCCGATCAAACTGCCTAATAACGAAACTATTATAATAAATGACTCCTTTGAGAGTTACTACAAGACACGACGAGAAACTTGAATTCTGCAAAGAAGATCAAAAGAGAGTATGACATTGCAGCTGATGTAGAAAACTGGGGTTATTGACCCTAAGGACTTGAATTCGACTTTTGTGTTGACTGGGAAGATGGATGAAAGAAGCCTGTGATGACAGAATTCAAGGTGGAACACATTCCAGTGAAGAGGGAATTGAAGGATATGACAAATACTATGGCGCCAAGGGCGGCGATAATGGTATGTACTTTGCTCTTACTGAAAAACAAGTATAGCCTTTTTCGTAACATTTTATTACCATCTATTCCCCACAACAAAATTAAATTAGCTAGCAAACGTGATGGGAATAAATATCTAAACATTCATCATCTTACTATCCTTGTCCTATGCTACTTGGAGTTACGTTGGGGTCGGCGCAACACGTTTTTTCATCAACGTCATACTCACCATAATAGAGTTTCGCTAGCGAATTTATTTGTACCCTGAATTTCCAAAGAAAATGATTAATAAATTAAAAATCAAAATATTTTATTTCACATAGGCCGACATGGGCACTTTTAAAACGTCGAGGAAAAGGTACACTGTTCGGGTTGGTTGTTTCCTATGGAGAAGAACGGGCAAGAAACTCCATGGTTACACTTTTACCAAGCTTAATTCCAAGTTGATGATGATGATAATGACCAATATTTTTCTGCAGCAAACATAGTTAAGCCAGTTGTCGGCAAGGCAATCCCTAGTAGCTGTACTATTATAAAGGGTGTAAAAAGACCCTTAACGAAGCCGAAAGGCACTTCTTTTCCCCATCATTACGATATTTTTTTTGTTTTAGACCATACCCTAGTTACGGAGATAATTATTAGGTGTCAAAGTTATAAAAAAAAATATTTATTACAATATTATTTAATATTTTTTTTTTTTTTTTTATTCTAGTAAAAAGGGCTTTGTCGCACATGCGATTATGCCGCCCTGGTAGGCTTTACAAATTTTAACAAATAATACAATGTAAATCAACTAAATCTTAGCATAGCTAGTCTGTACAGTGCTCTAGCTGCGTCAGAAAGCGGCGCAGCCAGAACACTGTTGCAGTAACCCATTTCTCTAAGCTTACAATCTAATGTACATCTCAATTCTTTGTTACGGATACACTCTGTCAATATGTGATAAACATCATCAACGGAGTTATTACAATAATTACACTTGTCTGTTGTTGATTTTGCCATAAGGTATAAGAACTTATTACACGGTATGTGTCCGGAACGAAGTCTTAGTGCAGTAACGGTATAACATCTGTTCAACAACTGGTTATCTATCCACGGCGAGTTCAAGGGATGCGGCTGGATCGTTTTGTACCAGATTCCTTTTTCACGAGATCTTTTATTAAAATATTCCTTCCAAAGTGAATAGCAATCCTGTTTAATTTTAGGTATAAGGTTTGCAAAATAAGGGGAGAAGTCTACAGGAATTCCATCACATATGGCTTGCTTGGCTAATAAATCAACAATTTCATTGCCTCTGATTCCAATATGTGATGGAATCCATTGAAGGACTACGTGCTTTCCGTCAGATTGCAACTTCAAATTAGTTTTCAGTATAGTGTAGGCTATCGGTGTTCCTCGAAAGGTCGAGGTACACCGAGCCAGATGTTGGAGCGAGCTTCTGGAATCTGTGAGAATGACAATATGGTTTTGGTGGATTGATTCTACATAAGACAGAGCTTCTGCGATCGCGATTAGTTCAGCTTCCATTATACACACACTGGCATTTATTTGAAATTTCATTGAACTTTCTTCTGACTCGAACGCAGCCCCTATATTGTCGCCGTCGTTAGATCCGTCAGTAAATATTTTTACATTAGTCGAGTATTCGGAAGTAAGTTAATCAATAAATAAGTTTCTTAAGCTAACAGGATTGGTTCGCCTTTTTGGCCCAGACATAAAGTCAAGTCGAGTTGTGTTTTATTAATTTCTCACTATCAATACTACTAACCCAAATATTCAGGGAAAACATATCTACTTTCGGACTGCAGTGAATTTTTAAAGTGTGTAGTGAGTCATTAACCATGATTAAAAGGGGGATTCTTTTGTTTTGCCAATATGAGGAATTTTTACATAAGGTAGATAGTTCGGATAGTAAATTGATACCTCCGGTATTTGCCTGCAAAGCTTTAGTCTTTAGCCAGAATTTGCTAGCCAAGAAGCGTCGACGTAGGTATAATGGTTGCAGGCATAACTCGCTCTCCATCACGTGAATCGGTGTGGTTTTAATAAAACTACCCACTACTCTCATGGCCTGGTTTTGTAATCTATCTAATTTTCCTAAGTGAGTTTGTGCACTGTTGTCATAAAAAATGCTTCCATAATCCATACGGCTTCTAATTAAAGTTAGATAAAGTCTTCTTAAATATTTTGGGTGCACCCCCCAACTCGAACCAGCCAACACTTTAAAAATTCTAATGTATTTGTGAACTTTTTGGCAAATTTCATTTATATGTTTTCCCCACTTGAGAGAACGGTCCAACCACACACCAAGATATCGTACCGTGTCAACAACCTCCAAACTATTATTTCTAATTGACAAGCTAACCGACCGTCTTCTGTAGCCTCTGTCAAAGATACAAATTTTACTTTTATTTGATGATATACTCAGATTAAGGGAATCAAATTGATCACATAAGATATTTAGCGCTTCTTGTAACTCAGCGGCTGCTTGATCAATATTATGACAAGTTATATAAAGTACGTAGTCATCAGCGTACTGAGAGACAGATACGAAGTTGGGTATTGATTTACAGACATGGATGGTAGCAATATTAAAAAGCAATGGCGACAGGGGGTCTCCCTGTGCCAAGCCTCTTCTGGCAATTCTAGTGATAGTATTAGTGCCACTAATTGATAAATACCTTTCTTTAAGAAATTCCCATAGATATCTACAGTATTGTGATCCCACACCAAGTTGGTCCAAGGTTAACAGCAAAGCGGTGACGTCAACGTTATTGTAAGCGTTATCGATATCAAGGAAACATCCAATAGTCGCAAGTTTTTTTGAAAAACCAATTTGTATTTTCGAGGTCAGTAAATTTAAATTATCTAGACATGAGCGAGCTTTCCTGAACCCTACAGTTTCTTCAGAAAAAAATCCTCCACTTTCTAAGTACCACTCAATTCTCTTATTAATGATGGAATGAAAGATTTTACATAGACAGGACATTAACGAAATAGGTCTTATTGCAGAAGCGGAAGTCAAATCTCGATCTGGTTTGGGGATTGGTACTATGCGGACTGGCCGCCATTGTTCAGGAACAAAATTTAACGAAAAAAAACAAATTATAAAGATGTAGCAAGATATTTTTAGCAACGTCGGGGAGATTTTTAATCATTGAAAAGGAAATATCATCGTAGCCCGGTGCAGTATCCTTAGATTTCACACATTTGTCAAACTCCGGTCTTGTTATATCTACTTCCATTTTATGATTTAAAGAGCAAAAGGTAGGTAGTGGTGGGCAAGTAAAATCAGGAGCTAAATTAATAAGAACTTTTTTCAACCAACATCTCGTCCACATGGAGTCCAGCTGAACGGTATCCCCTCAACCAGCGCATGTGTCGCCACATATCACTAGCCGAGGTGACCTCATCTACTAAAGAACAGAACTTACGGAATCCTTTTTTACTAGCACTTCTAGTTAATCTTTGAGCTTCACGAGTTTTGTCCCGTAACACTTCTAAATTATCTGGAGTTGGGTTTTTTCTAAAACACATTAAAGCTAATCGTCTTTCCGCCACCGCTTTAGACAACAGCGGAGACCAATATGTCTTTGGTTTAAATTTATTACAGGGGTTTTGGCTAAATTTGAAATAAGGAATGCTTACATCTGCTGCACTGTTGATTATATGTAAAAAAAAATTATAAGCTTCTTGGGGATTAACAGGCAAAGTATACTCAGCTAATGCGTCTTGAATAAAATTACGGTAAGCCGTCCAGTCAGCTTTTGAGAAATTTCTTTTCTTTACGATGCGTGGAACATAACTATCTGACGTCTTCAGTTTGATTATCATGTGGTCACTGCCTAGGGATTCATTAGTTACGCTCCACTCAAACAGTAAACATACGTCTGAAGAAACAATAGATAAATCAGGTGCCGATTTTTGTAAAATTCCATTAACTAGCTTTACTCGTGTCGGCCTACCGTCATTCAAAGTTACAAAACTATGGTCAATTAAGGAGTCAAAAATGTGAGTACCTCTTTGATCTGTTTTCGTAGACCAACTTGAGTGATGACCATTGAAATCTCCCAAAGTTAGGGTTTTAGATTTAGCTATAGAAAACAACGATTCCCAATCATTTTGCGTAGTGCGTACGTTAGGTGGGCAATAAATTGAAACAACATTTTCAATGGAACTACAATTAAAAATTTTAACGTGAACTATCTCAATACCCGGATTTGTAATGGAACTGCGACATTGTTGTGCCTTGATGGATTTATGAGTCAGAATTGCAACTCCTCCGTATGAATCTGATCTGTCGCAACGAAACACGTTATAATCTTTTAAATTGAAGTTACAGTCAGAGTTCAGCCACGTTTCGCACAGGGCGGTAATGTGAACTTTTTCTAAAAACAAGATTTGTTCTAAATCTATCCTTTTGTGTAATACACTTTGAGAGTTCCATTGTAAAATATTTATTTTAACAGTATTCATTATATAGGGAAATAATTTTTAAAGGAACTACAACTCTTAGATATTATCTTCTTTAAGAAATAAGATATTGCCCACTCCACGCTAATTTGAACAACACATATAATTTTGTCTTTAAAAGTGTCATTCCTTACAAATAAAATATTTTTAATTTTATCTACCAGACATCCAAATGAATTATCGTCTTCCGAATCGTCGTTTGTGTTGCCTTCAATGGCATCTCCCCTGCACGTATCCTCTTGGCTGTCCGTCTCACATTCCCGGGTATGGGAACTTTCGGATTGAGGTGGTTTTTCCTGCCGTTTTTTCTTATTATTTTTCTTAATTGTTTCTTCTTCTTTTTCCGTCTGTGGTACATTATGTCTTTGGGTGAATATAGGTTCTTTAGTTGGTACAGGTTGTGCTGTTTTTTGGGCGTAGGTAATTTTCGGATGTAACACAGGTGTAGTTGAGGTCATAGTAGGTGCTTGCGTAACTGCGTATCCCTCATGGGACGGTGTGAGTGTCTGCGGGTTGACATCTGCCTCATAGGGAGTTGCAGGAGGAGGTACATAAATATCCCATAATAATCCCATATTTTCTATATGAAATATTAAACTCACTCATTAACCTGCGTATTTGTTTTTCCTTAATGTATACAAGGCAAGTTTTGTCTAATACCATGTGATTCTTTGAGCAATTAACACACTTCAGAGAACCGGTTTCACAGTAGTCAGCATTGTGTTTACCTGTGCATTTCGGACATATAACTTTAATTGTCGAACACATTCTAAGTGTGTGACTGTACCTCCAGCACCTGGGACATTGCGTAACAGGAAAAACATAAGGTTCTACCAAAACTCTCATTTCATATAGAAGTACATAAGGAGGCAATGATGGTCCTTCAAATCCTATTCTCCATGTCTCGCTATCGGTCCATGTGGCTGCTTCTCTGTCTCTTCGTTGTAGGCGTTTTACATTCACGACCTTATATGTACTTGATAAACATGTAAGTAATTCGTCCTCTGAAATGTCTAAGTCGATATTTTTAATGACTCCATAAGATAATCCAACTTCAAAAGGCCGCTGAAATCGCCATCCTAAACCACTAAAATGATCTGAGTTGGCTAATTTCTCCGCACTGTCAGCGTTATTAAGTTCGATAATAATTTTGTACGGGTTTATATGTTTCACTTTGGTAATATTTATTATTTCTTGTTCCTTAAATAATTTTGCTAGGGCGAATTGTTTAGGAATTTTATCTTTACAAGTAACAGTCAATTCCGTAATCCCTCTTACTTCTCTCGTCCTGTGTTTTCTACTTCTAACCTCAGTCCATTCATCATCTTCTCTCCCTCTTTTCGTAGGTCGCGATCTGTCTTTCGACGTCTCATTATCCTCCATTTCAAATAATTGTGTTAAGTCTTCTGAATGCATAATTTCTTCGTCGTCCATTATAATAGTGTTGATAAATTTATTATGATTCTCGTCTGTATTCATTACGCGTAAAGTGTAGATTCGCGAAAGCGATAACCGAACCGAAGGTTCGGCCGAGCGGCTGATCCAGGTAGGTGCACAATAGATAACAATGTAATTAGCTAATGACCGCAAAAAACACGTCTAAGCAACACCGTACAAGCTTCGACACTCACGAATATTATTTAATATTAAAAAATACAGGATATTAAGCTGAAGGCTGATGCAAGACTGACTACAATGCAAAGAAAAACAATTCCGTTGAATTTCCGGTAAATGCATAGTTGCAATATGACGCGTGCTGACGGTGGCTGCAGGCTCAGCGTAAACGCGTGTTACGATGAGTTAACTCGCGACATTTTTTTTTTTTTTTTTTTTTTTTTTTTCGTTTATGAATAAATTCAAATTCGATGGATTCGTATTTTGGCGTACTAGTGTGACTTGCGTGCATCCGTTAAGGACGCTATTACATTTTTCTACAAATAACAGTGTTTTTCAGGTTTTTTAATGTATAAGCAATCACAAATGTCAAAATATGATGGTCTTAATTTAAAGATAGTATATTCATCTCCAGATTGGTATCAGAAAAATTGTATTGTATGACGTCATACAAAATTTTCGCACAAATACGTTTTTCCCATCACAAAAATCGCAGAATTTTTTTAAAAATAGAGTCAGAATAGGTGCCAATTTAGGTAAATTTACAGCATATTTTATCTTAAAAAATATAACAAATTGCGGTATATATAGTCCTTTATAGGTTCAGCTAATTATTTTGTATCAAAATCAACATATTTTTTCAATTATTAGCTAAAATATAAACATTTGCCGAATTCTTCATACATTTTGCACTCGCGTGTCATCATTCCGCGCTCAGAACCGCTCCTGGAAGGACGGGTGTATCGCTCTCTCGCAAAAAATAAATACGATAAAATTACTAGAAAATATTGTAGTGTGCATGCGTGTGTACCGTCGTGCGTAATCGGAAGGAGTTGATACTTTTTCGGACTTAAATAAAATGAAGTACGAGTTTCATACTTTTATTATTAGAATGTGGTTTAGAAATTACATTGGGTAAGATCGGAATTTGGACGGGTGAGGTTAAGCAGTTGTTGACAAGGTTGCGGAATGAATGGGTGGAGTTAAGCAGCTCGTAAGTAAGGTTAGGATCGGGATGGATAAGGTTAAGCTGTTGATGATGAGGTTTGGAAGTGGATGGGCGCGAGGCGGGTTATGATTTTAACCGGTTTGTATGTATGTATGACGAATATGGAGACAATATCAAAATACAAGATGGTGCCGACAAAAATTTGACAACTTTTTGTCATGAGTGTCATTTTCATGGTTTTTGGGGTCTCTAGTATCGGATAGATCATAACCAAAATCCACAATGCTGCCGACAAAAATTTGACAACTTTTCTTCATCAATATAGGTGTCAATGCCATTTCATAGTCTTAACCAAAATCCAAGATGCATATACACGAATACTTTTAGGTCGTTCTGGAACCGAAACACAGTAACTCCAGTCGAGTAATAGTTACTATTGGCATATTCTTTTTTTTTTTTATGACGTCTAATATAGAAGTTAGAAATTTATCACATTTTTTCTGTCATTCGAGTTAAATCTTAGTAAGGCTCCCACTATTTCATTCATAAACGCAATAACGTACGCGGTCCGCTCGATGATGACGTAGCGCGGCACAGCTGTGCGTGTGCGAGTCAGTTGAGCGGGTCAATGGACGTCGGACGAATTTATTAACCGACTGCAAGTAGTATTTCATTTCAGGTCCGATTTAGGTTGGTGTAAGTTCATTTACCTACATCATTTCTCGATCGTATCAGAAGCACGGCACGGTGTTTACCACTATCACATCTCTTTGTTAACGAGAGAAATTAATTGGCATTTAATTCACCACTCTCGCATCACGAAATTACTACTAGTACCTATTGAACTAGACTCCGACACGACGACAGTACGCTTGGGAATTAGGCCTTAAATCGAGTGTCGACCAATCGAACCTACCTACCTGATTCATAAAATAATACTGCCTAAAACATTTTTTTTGCGGTAATGCTGGCGGCTGTTACAAACGCAGACAATTCGCACAGAAAAATGAATCGTTTCGTCTGTCGAATAGAGTTCATTATTAGTTGGAGGTATTATTAGGTATTGGAGGTAATAGGTTGGAATTAAGACCTTATTTTAATAAAGTGAACCGTGTAATTCGGTTGTGCATCTTTGTAACAGTCAGGTCGGACACGAGACAATAGGTTTCTCAGAATAATTTTAGTAAACTGCGTACTTTACTTAGGTACCTAGTTTGGGGAAAATTTCTAATTTTCACCGTTTACAGTTAAGAAATAAAGTCTAAATTCGCTTTTCGTATTTTTATTTGTGTACCTATTTATCTATCGCGTAGTTTAATTTAGTAGTTTAGTTATCCAGTTATGTTTAATTCCCATGTAATAGGGGGCGAGCTTATTGCCATCAACCGGGCACAAATCCATACAAAATATTTTATTTTTGTTTATGTAGGTATCTAACGCATCGGCATCTTTTGTTTTCAAGATGGTGAAGGCACACTTGCGGATGAACTAATTAGATAGATACTTACATCTTACATACCTATTATAGCAATTTAATTCGTTATTCAAGCCATAGATACCTACTTCTCTAGCTTTGTATTGAAGGTTTGCTAATCATGAGTTTGCTATAGGTTGCAGTGGTCAGTACCTACCAACCACGTTGTTGCTGCAGTCGATACCTACCCACGACAATAATAAATCGTTTGATTCCGCATTCATGACCATTGTGTTGTTTGTTGTGTTTGATCTAAATTGCGTTTATGTTTACGTACTTAACAGTTAAATAACTCTAATTTTTCCTTCATACTTTTTACGGGCTTAGGACCGTCGCGTCAGTAATACATTTTACGTCTAAGTCGGTACCTACCTTCTAACTTTGTAAGTACTCTTTTATTATCAAGAAAAGGTAATGCAGGCGCAGGCGTATTTAAAAAATTGGAGCTATCTACAAACATAATCAACTTATAACTAACTAAGGCTAAATACTTTTTAAATAATTTACACTTCCCTGTATCGAAGCAACTGCTCAAATTGGAGTCCACTTTGCTCGATACACAAACGGGCAAGTTTAATCACATTGTCTTTTAATTTTCCTAATGTGTATCTGTCACTTTTCACAATATTAAATGCGTCCACTATCGCACTTCTTAACTCATCTCGAGTAGTATGCTCCTCGAAATAAACTAGTCTTTTAATTTCGGACCACAAATAAAAATCCAGTGGTGTTAAGTCAGGGCTCCTTGCGGGCCAAGCCACAGGGCCACCACGACCTATCCACTGCTCACCAAACTCACTGTTAAGGTACGCACGCACTGCAGGATGGTGGAGGTGAAGGGAACTTGAGGGTCGGTGATTCCACGTGCGCGCAGTGAGTTCAGGTGTCCCGGCTGAGCATAAAGTCGTCTAGCCTCTTCCAGGTTATGGTGCGCCATCCCATAAAAATCCACCATTACCCAATACTCCACGTTGGAGTACGCGTATTGCCGACTCATTTTTAACATGTGATTAGGTTGCGCGTGAGTGACCTCACACAGCGAACCGCGCGACTAGACTGTGTAAGCGTGGGGTGGGGGCGTGGCTTACGGAACATGCTGTCTGATCGATGAATGGATTTTTCAATGGGTACCGTTCGCGTGTGTTGCCGATCGTGAATACGTTTTACACACACATATGCATTTACCGCAAGGAAGCGTTACTTCGAGTTCTCATTATTTCCCAAAAAAAAACATTAAATTAAATTCTTCGTGATTTTTTTTTATTTTTACTTTTTGAAAAAAATAGTCCCAATCGTTTCGAAATCGATGATTGAGTTTATGGCTTTCGGTTCCAGAACGACCAAAAAATAACCGGTATAAGGTATATATTTTCATACACGAAATATTTTAAGAGTAACTTCTAAAAGTCGTAAAGTCGCCATAGCAACGAAAAAATAAAATTATCTGAGTGCTATTTTTATACGAAATTCTTATAATTCTAAATTCTTTTTGGGATTTTTTGCATAAAGCCTTTACTCCCATATTCTAACAATGACAATAGGTAAATACGACGTAGTAAACTAACTAGTAATGGATGTTCAAAAATAAGGAGCCAGTATTTATGTAGTGGGTTAAGTAATTTCAAATTATTTATTTTTTATAAAAATATACTCAGAAAAAATAAAAATAAAAATCCCTTGAAATGGCTTTGTTATAGCCGTTAGATGATTCTCTGAAAATATTTCGTGTATGAATAGTTAGACCTTATTATACTAGGTTATGCCCGCGGCGTTGGCGGCGTGATGTTCGATTATTATCCCACGGGAACGTTATACCGGAATAAAATGTATGCTGTGTGTTAATCCAGGTTATAAACTATCTGTGTACCAAATTTCATCCAAATCCGTTCAAAATTGTTTTTGCGTGAAAGAGTAACAAACATTCATCCATTCATCCGCACAAACTTTAGCATTTATAATATAAGTAAGATAGTTAGACGATCACTGCGATCGCGAGTCTGTTGCTGTTTGTTATTGAGGAGTTCAATTGTCTATCTTTGAAAATCTCAGATCCTAATACATTCTACTATTAAACCTTCCCTGAAAACATTTGCATTTGTAAACGAAAACCCGATCAATATTGGATCAGTAGTTTCTGAGAAAATCGCGGATACATACGGTCGAGCACCTTCTTTTTTTGAAGTCGGTTAAAAATACTAACCTGCTTATCAAGACAACGGTACTAAGTAACAGTTACCAAATTCATTTTCAAAGGTCCAAGTAATCTTCTAGAATCAATAAAATTAAAAAATAATGAAATGGACCAAGATTGTATAAGTGAAGTATAAAGTCGAGCGATCAGAGTTGTTCAATGTGTGCGTACGCGTGATGTTGTTGTGTGCGACTTTAGTTACGTAAATTTGAGTTCATCGAAAATGTAACAGCGTCCTTAAACGCCCATTTTGTCTGTTTCTTTTTTCTTTATCCGTTGTATGCATAATTCAAGTATTTTTTGGAAAAATTACTATTTTATTCAATTATTTAATAAATATCGAATTTTAAGACTAAGATTTCTTTCTAAATTGGTAGCTCATGCTTTTTCACAGACAACTGGAAAATTTTAATGAAAAGCACTCCATCGAATTTGAAGTTATTCATAACGAAAAAAAATATAACAAAGGTAATTTAAAAAAAAAAAAACGAGCGGCGATTTTTTTTTTAATTTTTTCACACCTCCAGGAACTCAATAAAAAAAGTCCCATGAAAATCCGACCATTATAAACTTCGTTCCACCTTATTGTCTAATTGCACTCGACTAACCTCCACGACCCCCGTCTTATTCAATCTATCCATCAGCACAATGTTTTGATTGCGTTACATTGAGTCCTAACCGTAAAACGTGATTTTTCACCCCAAAAAAAAGTCGTTTCCCAGCTATAATTTTTGCGCAAAGTTACTTAGTATTCCGACCTCCCTACCGGCGTCAGCGTAGTTTGCTACGCTGACGACACGCTGGTACTGGCACAAGGGAGGCCGCACGAGGCGGCGGCCGAAAACATGACACGCGGGGTTGCAATAGTCGTGGAGAGGATCCGACAATTGGGTCTCGAGGTGGCATTGCACAAGTCCGAGGCCATGTGTTTTCATGGGCCTCGGAATGCGCCACCGTCGGGATCCCTACTGACGGCAGGAGGGGTTTCCATCGGCGTCGGGTCGACGTTGAAGTACCTAGGACTCGTCCTCGACAACCGGTGGAACTTCGTGGAGCACTTCCGACGTTTGGCTCCCAAACTGGAACGGACAGGGGCTGCCTTCAAGCGGCTCTTGCCCAACCTGAGGGGTCCAAACGCCTCCTGCCGGAGGCTCTACGCAGGGGTCGTGCGGTCCATGGCCCTTTACGGGGCCCCGGTGTGGGCGCGTTCTTTAAGGCGGCAAGCCGCCCACTACCTGAACGCGCCCCAAAAGGTGATAGCCATAAGGCTAATCCGGGGGTACCGCACGATCTCCGGCGAGGCGGCTAGCCTCCTTGCCGGATTGCCGCCATGGGATCTGGAGGCGATAGTCCTCGCACGCCTGCACGAATAGCGCGCGGAGGCACTGCGTCGGGGGGAAACTCCGCTGCCGCGGCAAATTGCCGCTCAGCGGACAGACCTCCGGCGTGATCTCATGGCGACATGGAGAGAGCGACTGTTGCAACCCCGTGCAGGGTACGCTACCATAGTGGCGATAAGTCCCCTCTTTGAGGAGTGGCTAGAGAGGCGCCACGGCGCCCTCACTTACCGCCTGACGCAGGTCCTCACCGGACACGGTTGTTTCGGGAGGTTCCTGCACCGAATCGGGCGGGAGGAAACGCCCGGGTGTCTCCACTGCGAGGATCGTCCGGAGGACACGGTGGAGCACACCGTAGAGGTCTGCCCCGCTTGGGCGGAGCACCGCCGTGTCCTTGTAGCGGCGATTGGCGGCGGCGATCTCTCGCGTCCGGCCCTGGTTCAAGCCATGGTCCGGAGCGAGAGGGAATGGGAAGCCGTCACCTCATTCTGTGAAGCAGTCATGCTAGTGAAGGAGGTGGCGGGACGTGAGAGGGAAAGACCCTCACGTCCCAGCCGCCGCGGGAGACGCCCCGGGCGTCGGGGCAGCTCGCCGTCCGGCCGTCTTATAACGACAGGCCGTGTCGACGGCGCGTTCCGTGTTCCACGCGCGCCTCAAAGAGATGTCAGCAACCACGTAGGGGTCCGCATGGGCCGATGCCTGCCAGGGCTGCGGGACTGTTCGAAAGAGATACCGTGGCCCTGGCACACAAAGGGCAAAGAAGGAACATGGATGGGTTTTAGTCACTACAAGTCTGACACTCCCTTCCGCTCCGCCCAGAGTGGGGGGGGGGTCATTTGAAAGACGTAGACGACTTAGTTTGATGTAGAGAATGCTTGGTTGACGACTTCGTGAAAGGTCCGTTTACACCCGTATTACAAAACATGATAGTAACTTGTCTGGAAGTGGTGAATCAGTCCTTAACGGTTTTGTTTGTCCTGTCCTTTGTTTGTTGTAGTATTGTACTTCGTTTTAAATGTGGATCTATGCCTGTTTTCACTAACACTAAATGAATGCCTATAATATGACTGTTGACTTGGAACTTCGAAAATGGTATCGCTAGTGGTGTAAAATCAGTCATTTGTAACATTTTGTAACACCTAAAATGCCGTAAAAGACTGTTTTCAAGTAAAGGTGTTATTCTAAATTATCTACGCTTTGCGTTGTTGGCAAAAATCAATAATTGAAATATATTTTTTTAACCAGCATCAATTACTTTCATAAGTTTTATCGTCAGATATGAAGCAATTTATTAACGCATTTCATGTCATGCGAAACTGCTGCTCGTGTTAGTCCTACATAACAATTCTTAGTACCTAGTATTAACCCTGTGAATGTCCAAAATATTAACCCACTAACAATTCCCTTACATGTCGTATCCGTCTGTGTGCCGTATAACAATCTAATAGACTCAATGGCTCGTGGGAAGACGAATGTCATTCAAAAATCAGTCAGTTACAAAGCAGTGAGGGCGCGGGACAGGTTCCAGTCGCATCACTACTCGAGACCACCAGCTATCACCAGGAAATGACGAGACCATAGCCAAGAGGAGTGTACAAAGTAGATTAAACAAAAAGGTTTGTGTTCAAACAAAACGAAGAGTTCTCATTCACAACTTGTCTGCCAGCTGTTTCAACCAAAGAGAAAGAAATGTATAGCCTCAATATCATTTGCCCAGTCTGAATCGCAATAGCCTGAATTTTTCCCTCGACATTCCTTTTATAAACCAGTTACACATCCATTGTAGCTCCCAGATACCTCAAGATTCAATCGGGAGGATGGGTTTCAACTGTCAAAAGCCTGGAAACCAGTGGTCCAGCTGTGTAAAAAGCGGAATAGTGCCGAAAAAAGTTCGCGAGCAGACACAGTGAGTTTCGTGTGTCGGGAACAGAATCGAGTTGTGAGTGACAGTGGTAGCGGTACTGAGTGCAAAAAACGAACAAGAAAGAGGGTAGACCGATTTGTCTGCTCATAAACACCCACCCGCAATAACTTCAGTTTATCCGTGATCATGGTGCTTGCAACAGCGCCGAAATATCGGGAACTCAAAGAAAACAATAAACATGGTAAATATCCCGTCTTCTAGTTATAATAACTTCAAGACTCGTTTCAGAGCCAGCCAATGTTCATTAGTAGGTTGACTATTGAACCTTCTCAGATAATTTACTACATAAGTAATGTCGGTCGTGATAAGTACACTAAGCAGCTAATTATTTCTTGATTTTAATGTTCTTTTTAAACGATTTTCTTCAAAAAGGAGGAGGTTCTCAATTCGGTTGTATTTTTTTTTACGTTTATTACCTTATAACACCGTCATTTCTAAACCGATTTGAAAAATTATTTTTTTAAGTGGCAGGATACACTTCCCGATTGGTCCCATAGAAATTTCATCAAAATCGGTTCAGTAATTTTGTTTTTTACCTCACGTTAATTGCCACTTAACGCGACGTCGCGTAAAGCGGCCTGTTATGCTATGGCCGTTCACGCGACGTCGCGTGATGGTGCCTTACAATTATGTACGAGCCATAAAATAGCGGCAGCAGCGTGTTGGGTTCTTGTATTTGTTTAGGCCACCAGGGAAGACATTCAGCGTTTTCTTTTGGCAATGAATGTGTTAAATACGTATTTTTTCTTCTTGGGCTATCTCTTAATAACTTCTAGTTATAATGTAAAAATTAATTCATGACAAGAATTTGTGTAGTTACATACTACTACAACTAAAAAGGGTAAAATAAAAAACTTTCTGCGAAAACTTTACTTTCGGTGACTTTGTTTCATTGACATTTTGTCAGCGACTTCCGAAAGTAAAGTTATTTTAGACTTTTTTATTGTTTTTTTGGAAGTCGGGTTTCTTTAGCAGAAAGTTTTTTCATACTTCGGTTCACACCGCGAACTACCGAAAGTGCCGAATCAAAGTATGAAAAGAGAAGAAACGATGCTCCCCCGGCTCGCTCGCTACCTGTCGGTGTGGCCTGCGCTTTATTCACTACACACTGACACCTGACGATCATGACATTCATTGATGACTGATAGAACCCGTATAACAGGCAGATATCCAATATCTGACGTGACTAGCATAACTAGTTATATCTTGTTTCGCCGCTTCTAAATTTAGAACCGCGCGTCATTGTTGTTACATACAGTGCCGCCTGCGTTTGTTAGTCTACGCAAAATGCGCGCTGTGAACGGTTGTATATTGTATTTTAACGTGTTATTTTGTTAAAACTGAATTGCTTTTGTCGGTGAGTTGTTGTTTTGGAATTTCGTTAAGTACATAGGTCGGAATTTGAATGTTTTGTGTGTGTCTATTTTGTATAACTATGTATGGTTTGAAGTAGGGGATAGATTACTGACTATTTAATTCGAAATAAGAAATTACTTGTACAGTTTCACATTTTTTATACTACTTCTATAATTATAATAAAAGTTACAAGATAGTTTGATTAAAAGAGGTCAAAAACCAATATTATTGGGTTTTTTCTAAACAAACATAAAGTGCCCGCAGGTTGGTTGACTAGTCACCTGTGTTTGTTATAATAATTATAAACGAGCCTTGAACCTAATTGATTAAAATATCAATGTGGAAGTTTCGTTAAAAAAACAATATGTCCAAAAAACTATCGCGATTAAAAGTGATTTGTTATGTCCTTGTACCACAGGCAGTTAGGGAGACTACCTAACTGAAAGAATTCTTACCCAACTGTCCCTTTTACTTACGGACTATTATTTAAGTAAAATGTTATTCTTAAAAGTGTTAGAGTATTTTTTGTCACTAATGATAGACTCGTTTTCGTTACCTCAAACTACACACACACACACACTACTACCACACACTACACTTCTACTGCATTTATTTCAAATAGACCGGTTACAGACACTTTTGAATGACTCAAAACAAAAAGATGAAGCTATAGTCCAGCCACAAGGTATGATAACTGTGAAAGGACTGTACTTGCTCATTCCAAAGAGTACATCTCTTTAGAGATAAAAGGCCTAGAAACTCCACAAATTTGAGCTACTTGCATAAATCGGCCCTTAAATGTTTGAAAGCTCCAGCATACGACTTGTATGTTTGATTGTATAATATTATGTGTATAACACATTCAACATTATTTTAGTGACGCTTCTCAGTAATTTTTTTTGGATGATGCAATTGACAAAGGCTGCTTTCATTAAATTATGAAATACTGGCTTATGCCTGCGGCTTCGCCCGCGTGGAGTTCGGTAATATGCCACGGCATCGTAATACCGGGATAAAAAGTATCCTATGTGCTAATCCAGGTTATAAACTATCTGTGTGCCAAATTTCATCCAAATCCGGTCAGTAGATTTTGCGTGAAAGAGTAACAAACATCCATCCTCACAAACTTTTGCGTTTATAATATTATTAGGAATTAGGACAAATCACACAGATCGTAAACAACATCTCAATTTACTTTTGCGTCAACTGATAACATTATCTGCAACGCTTTGTTACATGATTATAACGATAATAATAATCATTTAGTTTGTTTGCAAAAGTACCTATCACACTTTGTAATGTAATATAATAGATACCTTATCAATATTTATTGTTATCTTACAGATTGCTATGATCTACATCCTGGATCGTTAATTCAGAACTACTTAAGCACCAAGTATTGTCCTTGACTTAGCAATATGATTACCCTGGCTGTGGTAGTGATTCTTTTGATCTCCCTGTACCTTTATGGCACCAAAAACTTTAAGTACTGGGAGGTAAGAGGGATAAAAACCGATAAGCCACTCCCACTCTTCGGAAACAATCTAAAAGGATTTATGTTCAAATCCAGTATGACACAACTTGGAGACGAGTTATACTGGCGGTATCCTAATGAACAAGTGGTTGGGTTCTTCCGATCTTCGCGTCCAGAATTGCTGATACGAGATCCTGAAATTGTTAAGCGTATTTTGACCACAGATTTTGCACATTTCTTTGAGCGAGGTTTCACACCCCATAAAACTGTGTTCGAACCTCTAATGCAGAACCTGTTTTTCGCTGAAGGTGACCTTTGGAAGCTACTGAGACAAAGAATGACCCCGGCTTTTACTACTGGAAAGCTGAAGGCTATGTTTCCTTTGATAGTTGAAAGAGCAGAGAGAATGAAGACTCGTGCACTGACAGAAGCTGCTGAGGGCAAGTCTATAGACGCTCGGGAGCTGATGGCGAGGTATACTACCGACTTCATCGGAGCCTGTGGTTTCGGTTTAGATACAAATACACTGAATGACGAAAACTCAGCGTTCAGACAACTCGGTATCAATATTTTCAAAATACGACCCCGAGAAATTGTTATAGCCATTGCAAAGGAATTGTTCCCAGAATTGTTTCAAAACTTAAAAATTTGGACTCGTGTGGAGAAAGAAATCAATGAGCTGGTGGGAGAAATTCTCAAGAAGAGGAACTACAAACCTAGCGGGAGAGGTGATTTCATAGATTTGATGTTGGAGTGCAAAGAGAAGGGTGTCGTAGTAGGCGAGTCGATTCAAAAGAAGAATCCAGATGGTACGCCCGAGACTGTAACCTTGGAGTTCAACGATGGTCTGATAGCTGCCCAAGTGTTTGTCTTCTTTGCAGCTGGCTTCGAGACGTCGTCATCAGCCACTAGCTACACTCTCCACCAGTTAGCATACAACCAGGACGTACAGAAGAAGGCGCAGGAGGAAGTCGACCGTGTTTTAGCCAAACACGACGGAAAGCTATCGTATGACTCGATCAGAGAGATGACTTACCTGGAGATGGTGTTCAAAGAAGGTTTACGGATGTTCCCTTCCCTAGGCTTCTTGTTAAGGCAAAGTACTCGTCCGTTTACCTTCCCGGAGTTGAATCTCACGATAGATGAGAACATACGTGTGATGATTCCGCTGCAGTCGCTGCACAATGATCCGAAGTATTTCCCGAACCCTGAGAAGTTCAAGCCGGAGAGGTTCGATCCCGAAGCATATGACAACAACAACAAATATTTCTATTTGCCGTTCGGCGCAGGACCTAGAGCATGTATAGGTGAGACATTTTTACGAGTCTTTTTGAAATATGAGTACATCAAGAGGTTGTAGTGTCAAACTCTTTCCTAACATTAAGGGTGTAACAAGGGGTGCGTTGTCAGAATTCCTCCTCGTGTGCTTGATGGCTGCCGGTCCCTCTCGATACGTCTGGAGGGAATAGCAGCTGCTGGGCCGGTGCACCCTGGGCGTGGGCAGTATCCTTCCCCGAGGAATGGGAAGAGATTCTTATTCCTCGGGGAATGTTACTGTCCATGGCTAATATTCTGACATGGGAGGGGTCCATCTTGGACTTTGGGGGCGTTGCTCCGTGTGACCCTCTGAAAAGCAGAGGGCACAGCGGAGAAGCTAGGGCGGGCTCGGTGTGCACTTACCCTGCCTCCGAGCAGACAGTGAAGGATGCAGTCCTTCACTGTCCCCGTCGATATCGTAATCCCACCGTCGAAGTGTCGTGGAACACGTCTCGCGGCTTCGATTGGGACCGAGGGTCTTGGCTTAACCGCCCGGACCACGAGGTAGAAAACCTCTATAAAAAGTTACCCCGAATCTCAAGCGGCGGCGCACCGCGAAGAGATGTATGGCTGACGGGTTCCTTTGAAAAATCAGTCGCTAGTGCGAACTACTGCCGGGCCTGGCTATGGCTTATCTGGGTACAGGGGGCACTGCCCAGATGGACTTTTTATTTCCCCCATACTCGTGGGAACTGTATGATGATTAAAGCAATAACAACCCAAGACACAGCCGATAACGGCGAAGGAAGGGAGGAGAGGGATGGGGGGTCGCAGTCCTGCGCCGCATCCAGCGAGAACCAGGTCCTGAACCTGGTTCGGCAGGAGCTGGCTGCCTTTCAGGCGCGGTTCTCCGTCCTGGAGGGCACTGTTCTGCGCCCCCCCTTGGCGGCAAACAAGGCGCCCTCGGGCTCGAGGGCGGCTGCTGCGGCTTCCGCACCGGGGCCGTCCAGCCAGCCCTCCGGCAGGGTTACGTCGCCTCCCGGAAAGCTGGCTCCGGCTAAATCGGCCCCGGTTGGGGGGGCGGCGGCCCTGAGGCAGGGCAAAGCGGCGGCCCACAAAAAGAGCAAGGCGGCGAATGTGCCAGCGCTAGCCGCGAGACAGCCGCCACCGCCGAGACCGAGTGGCAGGTGGCCGAAAAGAGAGCGAGGGAGCGAAGGGCGGCCAAAAAGGCCAGGAAGCGCCAAGAAAAGAAGCGGAATGGCGCTGCTAGGCTCAGCGCTCCGAAGACCGCAGCTGTAGTGATAACACTACAGCCGGAGGCGGAAAAGAGGGGCGTGACTTATGGGCGGGTCTGGACGACTCGGTGACCGAGGAGGAGGTGGTGGCCGCCGTCACCAGGACCGGTGGGTGCCCTGCCGAGCAGGTCAAGGCAGGCACCTTACGTCCGGACCTGTCGGGCATGCGAACCGTAACGGTAAACTGCCCTGTGACGGCGGCGAAAGTCATTGTGGAGGGCCGAAGGCTCTTGGTGGGCTTGGTTTCGGCGCAGGTGAAGCTGCTGGAACCCAGACCTCTGAGGTGCTTCCGCTGCCATGTGGGGCACCACGTGTCGGTCCGGTGCACCTCGGAGGTGGACCGCAGCGGCCTGTGCTTCCGCTGCGGCCAGCCTGGTCACATGGCCGCGGCTTGCTCCGCCGCGCCGCGCTGCGCCGCATGTGCGACAGCTGACAAGCCGGCCGATCACCGGGCAGGGAGCAAGTCCTGCGGTACTCCCGCCAAGGAGTACCGCAGCCACAGCCGCGCCGCAGCCGCCGCCACTGTCGCCGCCGCTGCCGCTACTGCTGCAACTTCCGCAGCGGGGCCCTCGCAGGGGGCCCGGGAGGGGGCTGAATGGAGTGCCAGTAACGGCCCCATTACGCCTTCTCCAAGCGAACATCAACCACTGCGCCTGCGCTCAGGATCTGTTGCTCCAGAGCATGGCGCAGTGGTCGATTAACATCGCCGTGGTCGCTGAGCCGTACTTTGTCCCGCCCAGGGATGACTGGGTGGAGGACCTTAGCGGCTCAGTGACCTTAATTGCGTCAGACGCCGTCGGTACCCCGACCCTTGAGAGTGTCAGGAAGGGTCAGGGGTGCGTAGCAGCACGGTTCGGGGAGATCGTTTTAGTGGGAGTCTACTTCTCCCCGAGCCGAACTCTCGCCGAGTTCCACAACTCCCTCACGGAGTTGAGTGTCGTCATCGGAAGCCATTCCCTCCCCGTGCTTGTGCTCGGGGACTTCAATGCCAAGAACTTGGCTTGGGGTTCTCGTTACACGGACGTGCGGGGTAGAATGGTGGAGGACTGGGCTCTGGAGACAGGCCTGGTCGTCCTAAATCGGGGTTCTGTCCCCACGTGCGTGCGGATGCGGGGCGAGTCGGTGGTGGACATCTCGTTCGCCAGCCCCGCTCTGTCGCCGCGTGTCGTTGACTGGCGCGTCATGGAGGGGGTGGAGACCTATTCCGACCACCGGTACATCCGGTTCGACGTCTCCACCCAGTCCTCAAGCGTGCCGGTCCTACAGGCCCCGAGTGGTCCGCGATGGGCGCTGAAGCAGCTGGACCGGGAGCTCCTCCTGGAAGCCTCGATCGTGCAGGCCTGGGTGTCATCACGAGTCAGGCCTGCTGACATCAACAACGAGGCGGGTTGGTTCCAGGAGGCCATGTCCGAGATTTGCGACGTGGCAATGCCCCGAGTTTGGCCAGGAAGCGCCCGGCGTCAGGTGTACTGGTGGTCGCGAGAGCTGACGTCTCTGCGCAAGGCGTGCGTTGCCGCGCGGCGCCTGTACGCCAGGCATCGCAGGCTCCGCATCCGCCCTCCGGATGCGGCAGCCATTGAGGCGGAGCTGTACGAGGGGTACAGAGCGGCGAAGACCGCCCTCCAAGAGGCTGTCCGGCGGGCCAAGAATTTGGCCCGCGAGGAGATGCTGGAGTCTCTGAACGGAGATCCGTGGGGGCGCCCTTACAAGATGGTGCGGGACAAACTCCGCACCCGGGCCCCCCCGCTAACGGAGTCACCTAAGCGGACCACACCGATGACGATGTCGACGTTCCGGAGGTGACTGGGGTAAACCAGAAACACCGCCCCGGGACCCGATGGCTTGCCTGGCAAAGCCTGGGTCCTGGCCTCTGAGGCTCTCGGGCCCCGACTGGAAGGGCTCCTAAGCGCATGCTTGAAGAGAGGCCAGTTTCCGTTTCGTTGGAAGACGGGGAAGCTGGTCCTCATCCGGAAACCAGGGCGCCCTGCGGACTCTCCGTCCGCATACCGGCCCATAGTGTTGCTCGACGAGGTGGGCAAGCTCTTCGATAGAGTCATTGCCAACCGCCTCGCCGGGCACCTTGCGGGGATGGGGCCGGATCTTGCGGAACACCAGTTTGGTTTCCGCAAGGGGCGCTCGACGGTGGACGCCATCATGCGCGTGAGAGCCCTCACGACGGGGGACGCGGTGTCCCGGGGCGGGGTCGTCTTGGCGGTGTCTCTTGACATCGCCAACGCCTTCAACTCCATGCCCTGGAGCTGCATTAGGGAGGCACTCCGGTATCACCGGGTGCCGGGTCGAAGCGGAGAATGGAACCAGCGAGAGATGTCGTGCGGTGTTCCACAGGGATCGGTTCTGGGGCCGGCCTTGTGGAACATCGGTTACGACTGGGTGCTGCGCGCCGACCTCCCTACCGGCGTCAGCGTAGTTTGCTACGCTGACGACACGCTGGTACTGGCACAAGGGAAGTCGCACGAGGCGGCAGCCGAAAACATGACACGCGGGGTTGCGATAGTCGTGGAGATGATCCGGCAATTGGGTCTCGAGGTGGCACTGCACAAGTCTGAGGCCATGTGTTTTCATGGGCCTCGGAATGCGCCACCGTCGGGATCCCTACTGACGGCAGGAGGGGTTTCCATCGGCGTCGGGTCGACGTTGAAGTACCTAGGACTCGTCCTCGACAGCCGGTGGAACTTCGTGGAGCACTTCCGACGTTTGGCTCCCAAACTGGAACGGACAGGGGCTGCCTTCAAGCGGCAACCCAACCTGAGGGGTCCAAACGCCTCCTGCCGGAGGCTATACGAGGGGGTCGTGCGGTCCATGGCCCTTTACGGGGCCCCGGTGTGGGCGCGTTCTTTGAGGCGGCAAGCCGCCCACTACCTGAACGCGCCCCAAAAGGTGATAGCCATAAGGCTAATCCGGGGGTTACCGCACGATCTCCGGCGAGGCGGCTAGCCTCCTTGCCGGATTGCCGCCATGGGATCTGGAGGCGATAGTCCTCGCGCGCCTGCATGAATAGCGCGCGGAGGCACTACGTCGGGGGGAAACTCCGCTGCCGCGGCAAATTGCCGCTCAGCGGACAGACCTCCGGCGTGATCTCATGGCGACATGGAGAGAGCGACTGTTGCAACCCCGTGCAGGGCACGCTACCATAGAGGCGATAAGTCCCATCTTTGAGGATTGGCTAGAGAGGCGCCACGGCGCCCTCACCTACCGCCTGACGCAGATCCTCACCGGACACGGTTGTTTCGGGAGGTTCCTGCACCGAATCGGGCTCGAGGAAACGCCCGGGTGTCTCCACTGCGAGGATCGTCCGGAGGACACGGTGGAGCACACTGTAGAGGTCTGCCCCGCTTGGGCGGAGCACCGCCGTGTCCTCGTAGCGGCGATTGGCGGCGGCGATCTCTCGCGTCAGGCCCTGGTTCAAGCCATGGTCCGGAGCGAGAGGGAATGGGAAGCCGTCACCACCTTCTGCGAAGCAGTCATGCTAGTGAAGGAGGTGGCGGGACGTGAGCGGGAAAGAACCTCACGTCCCAGTCGCCGCGGGAGACGCCCTGGGCGTCGGGGGTCACGTGGTGGCTCCGGGCCACCGTAGGCGCGGGCCTGTGGACGGCGAGTTATGGGCTAGCTCGCCGTCCGGCCGTCTTATGACGACAGGCCGTGTCGACGGCGCGTTCGTGTTCCACGCGCGCCTCAAAGAGATGTCAGCAACCGAGTAGGGGTCCGCATGGGCCGATGCCTGCCAGAGCTGCGGGACTGTTTGAAAGAGACACCGTGGCCCTGGAACACAAAGGGCAAAGAAGGAACATGGATGGGTTTTAGTCAGTACAAGTCTGACACTCCCTTCCGCTCCGCCCAGAGTGGGCCATTTGATGATTTCCCATCCAAAAAAAAAAAAAAAAGGGTGTAACAAGACCCTTAACGAAGCCGAAAGGTACTTCTTCTCCCCGTCATTGCGATATTTTTTTTTTCTAGGCCTTGGAACCTTCTAGTTACGGAGAGATTGGAGGTCAAGGTTCCAACTTTTTCACAAGTTTTTTTTAGATACATACATGTCTTTAACGTAAGATTTTTACTGTAAACACCTCCACAACCCCCATACTATTCAATCCACCCATCATCACAATGATTTGTGTGCGTAACGTTGAGTCCAATCATAAAACGTGATTTTTCACCCCAAAAAAAAAGTTGTTCCACAGGCAGATATTTGTTTTTAAGATCTAACTTAGGCTACTTTTATTTTAGAAAAATAATTAACGTTCCGTACAAAAAAATTAAAACCCTTGAAAATGGTATCAAAAATAAAAAATATAAATATTATTTTATACCTAATAGTCAGTCCTAGACCTAATAGGCAGTCGCTCCATATAAAATACGGGTATTCAGCTGCATCTGGGTAGACTGGAAGCCGACCCCAACAGTTGCGAAAAGGCTAGGCAGATGATGACCTAATAATTACACGCGAACAAAGGTTACGGGCGACAGGTAGTCATAACTAAGATATTATACATGGCGGCGTGTAATATACACACACGAAAAAAACTTTTACTTTTTAAACTACATAGATAACAAAATAAACTTATTTTCAGTACCAGTCTACTTATATACTACTTATAATATTAAATATATATAATGGGTTTATGTATACTTGGATACTATGGTGAACAGTAAAACTGTAACTTAAATTGAGTTGCTCTGAAAAGAGAACATTTTATTTAGTGACAAAAACTAGTTTTAACACTAATACATTCTTTAACCTTTTTTTTTTTTTTTTTTCCGGATGGGAAATCATCAAATGACCCCCCCCACTCTGGGCGGAGCAGAAGGGAGTGTCAGACTTGTACTGACTAAAACCCATCCATGTTCCTTCTTTGCCCTTTGTGTTTCAGGGCCACGGTATCTCTTTCGAACAGTCCCGCAGCCCTGGCAGGCATCGGCCCTTGCGGACCCCTACTTATTTGCTGACATCTCTTTGAGGCGCACGTGGAACACGAACGCGCCGTCGACACGGCCTGTCGTCATAAGACGGCCGGACATTCTTTAACCTTAATTAATAACAAACTCACCTGAAAAGAGAAACAACATTGAAAGCTATTGTTTCACCAGTTCTTAATCAGTATTATTTAAATATTCAAATTTCAATCTAATTTTCATAACCTAATTCGCATGCGGTATTCAATACGTCAATCTCACAGACAGCTCCCTAGAAACGACCAAGTTCACTCACAGATAACTTATACATCAAAGTCATTACGCCGCAAATTCAAACATACTTAAATGAAGTGTCAAGCACTTTGTTTACATATATTATGTGTTACTTTTTCCAGGTGAACGTCTCGGCATTATGCAGTCACTGGCTGGACTGGCGGCTGTCCTGTCTAGTTTCACAGTCAAGCCCGCGCCAGAAACCGTCAAGCATCCCATCGTCGACCCTCTGTCTAGCGTGGTACAGGCCATTAAAGCTGGACTACCACTCATGTTCATTCCCAGGAATAAAATTGCTTGAAATTATTTTGTTAAAATAGTGTCCTACGAGCCAAGCTTGTTAGTTCATTTAATTTAATTCATTTATGATAATGTTGTAAACAGAAAAAGTGTCCAATCTTCAGTTACATTGACATTTGTTTATCAATTTTATGTAGGTTCAGTGGTACAGGATCTTTGGCAAATAATAGTATTCATTGTGAAATTGTTTCGTGAAATGTATTGCAAAACTTGATGGCTGCGTTGCGCAAAATAAGGCTAGTGCACATTTGAGATTTGGGCATATTATTATTATTTTATTTGTACTAATATTATAAAGAAGATATATTTTTTGTGTTTGTTTGTTTGTTTGTTTGTTTGTATGTTTGTTTGTAGCGAATAAGCTCCGAAACTACCGGACCGATTTTAACCATTTTTTCACTAATAGAAATCTAAATTATCAGGAAGTAACATAGGCTATAATTTATTTAAATAAAATAATTGAGATCCTTAAGAAAATTGTAATAATGTAACCCAAAGTAGCAAAATTTTTTTTTCTATTACATTCATTATTTGTCGTGCGCTGAGAAAACTATTGATGATACTTAAAAATGATGTACTACATGATGACCTACAAAAAAGACCGCGGGGGAATATATCAACTATCATAGTTAAGTCACAATAACAGCTTTTGTGTTCTAAAATTTAATTAGACTCAAACAATAAACGAGAACGTCATGCGCGCATACTACGGGTCTACAGAGGGGGGAACTAACCTCACTGCGTACCGTGTTAGGATGCTGTCTCTATTCCAGGTACTTGAACCAATCGTCAACGTCTCGGCCCAACGACTGTCGGATCAGGTGCGGGTCATCCAACGCAATCACATGTTGGACGATGCCGCACTTGATAGGCTGCGCTCAGAGGTACTGAGCAACCGTATCGTCTTAACTCCGACACAAACCGCGGTGCAAGCGTCAACTATTGACGCAACCCCGCCGCGGTCCAACCCAGCTGTTGTAGAGGAAGATGATAGGGTTGCCATGGTAAGTAGCCAGTGCAACGACCGATTGAGGAGCGCTCTGAAAGATGCGCGTCGCGAATATCGATCCACTCCTACCAAACTTTGACCCCGATTACCACGGTTACCCATGCATAATAAAAATAGGGCGCTGGTGTGTGCCTTGGACTCGCAACTCAAGAATATTTTCGAGAGTAGCGAGAACCTCGTTGATACACACTCGATCCTGTACTGTGGGGCTGTTGCGGCATGTCGTTTAGCTAATGTCAAATTCCCAAATTATGACGTAGCTATTCGACCAAAACCAGCCGTACCAACCTGGCAGCGCAGGATCGAGTGCCGCATCGACGAGGCCAGGGTACTCATCGGCAAACTACACTGCTTCAGGGAAGGCAATACACGACCACGTGTGATGCGCTTTGTGAGGCGGGCATTCTCGGGGACTGGAATCAGTCCTCAAGAATACATGTCCCGTGTCACAGAGCGCATCGACTTCCTGAAGCAGAAAGTTTATGCATGGGCGAACCGTATTCGGCGGTATAAGCGGCGGGTTGATCGGTACTCACAGAATCGCATATTCCAGAGCGATGAGAGGTGGGTATACAGAGCTTGGGAGCGACCCGAGCAAAATATGACAGACGTGTGCCGCCCGGATGATGCTGCCACAAGTTCTTTCTGGCGTAGCATCTGGTCGGTGCCCGTCTGTCATACTGAGGCTGACTGGATGCGTGATGTCGAGCGAGCGTGTGAACCTATCCCAGATATAGCCAGAGCAGTTCGTCCGTTACCGAATTGGAAATCCCCGGGACCGGACGGACTGCACAACTTCTGGCTCAAATGGTTTAGTAGTTCACACACTTGCCTGGCATCCCAATTCCAATCATCCTTAGAGTCTGGGTCCCTACCGCAGTTTTTAACAACAGGCGTTACCCACCTGCTCCATAAGTCAGGCAGTCCCGCGGAACCCAAAAATTATAGACCGATCACGTGTTTGTCGACGGTCTATAAACTTCTTACATCCATTTTGAGAGTGAAAATTAATACACACATTGACAAAAACTTCATTATGTCTGCCTCTCAAAATGGATGTAGGAATAGGTCCCGCGGTACGAAGGAGCTACTCCTCATCGACATGGCCATTAGCCAACAGGTTCGTCGATCCCGCAAGGATCTGTCGACATGTTGGATAGATTATAAGAAGGCCTACGACTCGGTGCCACATACATGGCTCATGAGGGTACTGGAGTTGTACAAGATAGATGCAACTCTACGTGCCTTCCTTGAGTCATGTATGGGGCAATGGAGGACGGTCCTTCGATATCCAGGATGTCGACAAATCCAGGGGAATGATGAACCTGTATGGATTAAACGGGGAATATTCCAGGGCGACAGTCTGAGCCCACTTTGGTTCTGTCTAGCCCTGAATCCTCTGAGCACATTGCTGGAGGATTCAGGTCTAGGCTACCGGTTGAGGAGAGGTGGTCAGGTCATATCTCACCTTCTTTACATGGATGATCTGAAACTCTTTGCCCCCAACAAATTGCGACTGATGGAGCTACTGAAAGTAACTGAAACTTTCAGTAACGCCATTAGGATGGAATTTGGTGTGGACAAATGTGCAGTCATGTATGTAAAGCGAGGGGAGATTATGGAATCCGAGGGAATTCAGCTCTCGGATTCCATACACCTGAGATCCCTCTCCTCATCCGAAAGCTATAAGTATTTGGGTATGTCGGAATCGTTAGGCATTAACGTAACTGACATGAAGCAGTCGTTGAGGGAGCGCTTCTTTGGACGCCTGAACAAGGTATTAAATAGCCTTCTTTCAGGCGGGAACAAGGTGCGCGCCTTCAACGGTTGGGTCATGCCGGTTTTAATGTACTCTTTCGGCGTACTCAAATGGACTCAGACCGAACTCGATGCCCTGGATAGAAGAGTTCGTACACTGTTAACCGCAAACCGGATGCATCACCCACGATCATCGGTAATGAGGCTGTACATCCCGCGGAAGTGCGGGGGTCGAGGTTTTTTAAACGCGAAGACCCTTCACAACCGCGAGATATGCAGTCTCAGAGAATATTTTTTAAAAACCGAGGTGGGTATGCACCGAGATGTGGTCGCAGTGGACAAGGGACTCACCCCGCTGTCCATGGCTAAAGAGAACTGGCGCAAACCTGTAGTACTTACTACCGATGACCGCAAGGAAGTATGGCAAGGCAAGGAGCTTCATGGACGCTTCTACCGGGCTCTTCATGGGCCCGATGTAGATTTTCTAGCGTCCGTGTCCTGGTTACGTTTCGGCGACCTCTTTGGGGAAACTGAAGGTTTTGTCTGTGCGATTATGGACGAAGTTATGTTGACGTACAACTACCGGAAATATATTATGAAGGACGGGACGGTTGACGTGTGTCGGGCATGTCACCGTCCGGGTGAGTCCATCAGACATATTATTTCTGGTTGTTCTCGTCTGGCTAACGGCGAGTACTTGCACAGGCACAACCAAGTAGCCAGGATTATTCACCAACAACTTGCCTTGAAATATAAACTTGTGGAATCTGAGGTACCGTACTACAAGTATGTGCCCGACCCAGTTCTCGAGAAAGACCATGTCACGTTGTACTGGGATCGGTCTATCATTACTGACAGGACTATTGTTGCCAATAAACCTGACATAGTAGTGATAGACCGATTAGCGCGCCGTGTAATGATAGTCGATGTTACCATTCCGCATGACGAGAACCTCGTGAAAGCTGAGAAAGAGAAACAAATTAAATATCTCGACTTAGCTCACGAGGTTGTCGACATGTGGAATGTGAACTCGGCTATCATTGTGCCGATTGTCGTGACGGCCAATGGCCTTATAGCCAAGAGCCTCGACGACCATCTTTCGAGGCTCTCGTTAGGCGGTTGGATCAAGGGCCTGATTCAGAAGGCAGTACTCCTCGATACGGCTCGCATTGTGAGGAGGTTCCTGTCTCTGGAGCCCTAACCACCGGTAGCTTGGACCCTGCTCCCGATACCGGCGGACCACTATTTTTTATATTTTTAAATGTTTTTTTTTATATTGTTTTATATTAGAATATTTAAAAATGTATTTAATATGTATAAAAATAAATAAAGGAAATAATAATAATAATAATAAGACTCAGACTCAGCGATCATTGTGCCGATAGTTGTATCAGCCCATGGCTTAATTGCCAAGAGCCTCGACCAATACCTGAGGAGGCTCTCGTTAGGCAGCTGGATCAAGGGTTTGATTCAGAAAGCGGTACTCCTGGACACGGCTCGTATTAAGTAAAGTAAAGTAAAGTAAAATTTATTTGCTTAGATTGCAGGTACATAAGATAGGATGTAACAAAAAAATGGGTGAGCCTTGTACAATCTACCATAAATTAGGCATGCAAACATTGAAATTGTTAATTAAATTGAAAATAAGATTAAATAATGCTTTACAGTTAAAAATAATAGTCAGTAAAGTACATTCAAGACATAAAAAAAAATTGTCAGGAGGTTCCTCTCTCTGGAGCCCTGACCGCCGGTAGCTTGGACCCTGTTCCCGATACCGGTGGGCTACAATTTTTTATATTTTTAAATGTTTTTTATATTGTTTTTAGTTTAAGAAATATTTAAAAATATATAAGATTTGTGTAAAGATAAATAAAGGAAATAATAATAATATATTTATTCAAAAATTAGAATTGGCACAGTAAATACAATTTAAATCTTAGATAATGTTGGAATAACAAAGTTCGATGCCTGTACTAGGTTAAACCTGTATCACAGGCGGCATGTTTCTAATAAATACTATTTGGACAATGGATTTCTTAACAATATTTAACATTATAGTGAAATAAGTTACTATGGGTTATTATATATTATGATATACCTAATGTACTTAAACGCTATTATAAGATACGAACAAAAATAATTAAGGTCACACATGCATGTACAATCCAAGCAAAACAATTTGTAGCACTTATTTGCTTATGATTGATACTAATATGATTGTCAGCAGTATTAACAAATAAACATTTGTTGCGGGCGACAATTTGCTTAGACAGCGAATTATTAACGTAAGGCTTAGAGTATGACGCACTAGGTGCCCTCATAATCGACAGAGTTTATGTATCTGTATTCCGCTATTTTTCTAGCAGGGCATTCAACGTCTCCCGTTTTGTGATCACTGGGCTTCTTAAAGCATGAGCAAGTCGCGCATCTCGGAGTGTCACCTTTCTTCGCGCATTCGGACATCATATGACCTGCTTCACCGCAGTGACCACATGTAGAGTTTACCTCCCTGCAAGATTTGGCTGCATGGCCATACTGCTGGCATTTATAACACCTCGTAACTAACGTGAAGTCCCTGACGGGACATGATGTCCAATTTATAAAAATCCTTGATTGAGGTATTAGTATTTTTCGTATATTGGCCGCAACTTCAATAACGTAGTTACAGGTAGCAGCCTCTCTCTTCCCAGATTTGTGGCTTAATTTTACCAAGGTCAAGAAGGATTCCAGGGACATCGCTGGTAACTTATCGGCTACATTTTGCTCAAAAATGCACTTGAAGACCTCATTTTCAGCCAAGGAAGTCGGCACTCCTACAACCACGATCCGGGGTTTACGCTTGTTGGGTTCGCCGGCGGTAAGTCCAGATGTAGAGAGCTGGACTGCGTTCTTTAGCTTATCGGCATCATGTTTCGTCTCGGTACTTATTATTACGCCACCATTTTTTGTTTTCCGGACACCACGTACTTGCAGCTTCATTTGCTCGGGCCGTATAATTTTTTGCACCAGTTCTTTTGTTTCGTCACTAGTTCTCGATTTATCATTGGGATAAATGGCGACAGAGCTTAAGTTATTGGGTCGAACGAAATTGTTTGATCCCCTTTTCACCATATCGGCAAAAGAAGCATTTCCCGTAGAACTAGATTCCCGTATCGTCTGCTTGAGCTCCGAAATATGTTCTGTCAGGTCGCGCTGTTGTTTTAGGGTATCGATCGTGTTATTCGCGTGAATAGCTTTTTGCTTCAGTGACTGGTATAGGACTGCCATTTGTGACGTACCAGATTCCACTTTACGGCAAAGGTTCGTAATCTTCATTTTCTGCTCGGTGTTGAGTTTCCCATCCGCGGCAATAGAGCAAACTTCATTCAAGTACTGCTGGATCTGGGCCATCCATCGTTGGATGTCGGGCGTTGAAACAATAACTTCGGTCGTGGCCGTCTGTGACGGCGAGACGGAGGGTTGCGCTGGCCCCCTTGGATTACAGGGGCAGTTTTCCATTTTGTTATTTTTACTAAAACTTCACTATTTCTTAACCATTATTGACTAAAACTTCACACTAAGCAAATTTACTTTATGCATTACGGTAAAGGAGGTCACTTTAGTTATATATAAATATTTTTATCATCACGGGTATTTATGTAGCAGTAAAACACTGAGTGTTAAGAAGAAATTATCATCAATATGTAAGATATTTGCAGCGACATCTATTGAACCAAAATGGTACTAATAAATAAAAATGTGCTCGCAAGATAACTCTTTAAAATCGACTGATCGGCTTTTTATTAAAAAAGTTATGGTAGCGTACTCTAGATTAGTGTACTACGTACACGTACTTACGTAGCCTATACCCTATAGAGTGTATGTTCGATCGTTTTCCATGCATACGGATACGCAGTTGCAAGAGGTCCGCAAGAGTTTACAGCAGCTGTATCATATTTGGGCTCATTTCATGCACCTTGATGAGAACATTAAACCTAACTAGAGTATGACTTTCATCGACGGTCTAACGATGGAGACCGAAGGCAGTTGCAAGAGGTCCTCAAGAGTTTATAGCAGATATATCGTGTTTGGGCCCATTTCATGTACCTTGATGAGAACTTTAGACCTAGCTGGAGTATGACTTTCATCGACGGTCTAACGATGGAGACCGAAGGCAGTTGCAAGAGCTCCTCAACGGTTTACAGCAGCTATATTGTTATTGGGCTCATTTAATGCACCTTGATGAAAACTTTCGACCTAGCTGGAGTATGACTGTCATCGAGTGTCTATGGATGAAGACTTAAGGATGTCGAGGGAAGCCCTTATTTGGAAAAACATAAGTTGAATATTTTAGGGATTAATGAATATTTCCAAAAAATGATGTTGTTACCTACTTGAATCTATACTAATATTATAAAGCTGAAGAGGAACTACTGGTTCGAATTGAAAAGTTATTTTAGTGTTGGATAGCCCATTGACGCAGACGAAGTTGCGCGGGTCAGCTAGTTCATTTATAAACACAATCTCCATATTTCTTTTTTGAAACATTAAAAAAATATTTAAAAATATAAAAAATATTTTTCCGCCGGTGTCGGGAGCAGGGTGCAAGCTACCTGTGGTTAGGGCTCCAGAGACGGGAATCACCTCACAATGCGAGCCGTATCGAGCAGTATTGCCTTCTGAATCAGGCCTTTGATCGAACCACCTAAAGAGAGCCTCGAAAGATGGTCGTCAAGGCTCTTTGCCATAAGGCCCTTGGCCGTTAAAATAATAATGATGGTCTCATTATTATTTTCTAGCGACCTGCCCTAGCTTCGTACAGCGGCACCTATAGGGCCCAAAACTATGTCTAATGTAGCCCAAACTTTGAGTTAAGCATCTAGCAGTAGAGCGGTGAAAACTGCGTTTTCAAATCTATGCAGTAGTTTTTGCGTGATTCGCGTATGTTCAAACATACATAAAGACAAACAAAATATCTAAAAACTGTTGTTTTGGCTTCTGTTGCTCTCATAAAGACCACCATATAATTATTTTTCAAAATCCTCGATGTACAGACATCGCATCGGCCTGTTACAATTTTAGTAAATGTACCTATAGATTATCTTCATCATATATAACTTCATTATTTAATATTCCTAAAAAAAGTAATATAAAAAAAAAACATTTTAAAATACGAAAAATAGCGATTGTTCCCAACACGGTGTTACTAACTAGATAGGACAACTTTTTATCTTTTTATATCAACATTTCTTAAAAAAGAGGAGAACTTTCAGTTAACCTTTTTTTTTGATATCTCTGAAACAATGTAAAATGTATTATGCTAGGAACTAAAATCATTAGGCTCTCCACTCCAGACAAGTTAGCTTTTCTTTAGTTCTTTTATTGAGAAATAGATGTTATTTAATCGATTTAGGTATACAACGTTAAGAACAAAGCCTCCAAGAGCAGGCGAAGCGAGCTCGAAAATTTTTTCACCCTACCTTTGACAGGCTAGAATTGTTTGAACCCTACACGCAAATTACTTGGTCGAGTTACAGATAAAGGCAAGAAGCAAAAGGAAACAAGCTAAAGAGCAAGCGAAGGGTGCTCGAAATTTTTTGACACCTTGCCTTGGACAGGTTAAAATTGTTTCGATGGTTCATACAGAAGTTACTTGGTCGACTTTTAAGCAAAGCCAACATTTAAGAGAAAGTAGCGAAGTGAAATTTTGATCACCCTATCTAGCTTCGACAGGTTAGAATAAAATTGTTTCGACCTAACGTAGTTGCTTGGGCGACTTATAGAAAAAATGAAGATTCAAGATAAAGAAGGCTGCAAAAGCGAGCGAAGCGAGGTCGAAAATTTGTCTGCGTCAGGATGGCTGGTTGCCTGTATCGGTTCGCGGTAGGCTGGTGACCAAAAATTGCTACCTATTTGCTACCTTTTACTACCTATAGTCAATTAATTGCTACCTAACTTGGAAATAAAATAATGGGACTTCAAAATGACCAGCCATTCTGATATCAGGATGGCTGGTCAACCCTCCGTTTGTGTGAACTATTCAAATTCGTGTCATTATTTTTACTTGAATAATTGCTACCTAATTGCTACCCTCACGTATTTCAATGTCCACCTTGTAACTTTAACGAGTAAAAAGTTGTGACCATTTGATTTTTTTTCAGGGAATGGATTATAGTAGGAGAGCCGACTGCAAAATTTCCAACCTACTTGATACCGCGATAAAATGCACAATGGGTTCTCATAAAAGTGATGCTAAGTCCGAATTTGATAGTCTGCCACGGCGGAACTTGCCGAAAGTAAAAAAAAAAAACATTATCGGTGCGAAAAAGGGGGCCTTACTTTACCCATCTGATACTGGTATAATAGTTATTTTGCCGGAAGTGCTTGGCAGACGCTCTCAATGGTGACCACATCGGGACCCCTAAATATACCCATCTGATACCAGCATGAAACCAATCCCAGTCGGTAGGTATGAATCCTCATTTCTGGGATATATAAGTCTGCCAACGGTTTTTCTGCCGAAACACCTTGACAGACGAGATTATGTAAGCAACATCCGTAGAACCCGTATTTTGAAATTGTACAGATTACAGACATTTTAATTACTGAAGGCTTATTGTATTGCATGTATAATCATTATGAAGGTCTGTCTTCTTCTTCTTCTTCTTATCGTATCGATGTTTCTTCCATATTAGTCGGTTTGGGCCCAGTAGGTGGCCACGTTTATTGCAGCGGCAGAGGCGCTATTCAGGTCGTCAAGAGACACCTGGGACACTCCAGCAGGTGGGGCATAGTTTGATCCGGAGCGCCGCACTCGCACTAGGTGTTGGAGGGACCAGTAATACCCCAATTTTGCCAGATTATGTTTGCAGCGGCCTAATTAGGTACGCAGTCGATTCAGAGCTTTCCAAATAGGCCACTGTAGTTCACTGCCGGGAGCCAGGTGTTCTTGAAGCTTTAAGAAGAGGTGGTGGACACTTTTCTTGCCATAACTTACCGCGTACTTTGGGTGGCCGGTTTTGGATTGCCTGAGTGGAGCGTAAGAAGATTTTACAGCTTTTTAGTCTTCCCGGGTTAGGTGTGTGGTCGTAGAGGGGATGTCGGGAATAATATTCTTGGGTCTTTTTTTCCAGCGCGCATGCGACATCCCTTCGTACAGCAGGTGGTGCGATACTTACTTGCGAGTACAGCTTATTGAGAGGAGTCGGTTTTAGGCAGCCCGATATTATCCGACACGTCTCGTTTAGAGCAGTATCTACTTGTTTTGCGTGAACGGATCGATACCATACTGGGCACGCAAATTCGCTAGCAGAAAAACATAGAACATTATTCTAAGAACTTCGGGTGCTGCTCCCTAGCTCGTGGAAACTAAGCGACGTAACAAGTTGTTTCGGGTCGCGACTTTCTGTTTTGTACTATGACAATGTGACTTATACGTTAAGGCTCTGTCCAACGTGACACCTAGGTACTTTGGAAGGTATATGTTAGGTAGTAAGTGATAAAAATATCTACAGGTGAGTTTTTATTTCACTAACTGTTTTTAATATTAGCAATTCTGGCAACTAGTTTGGTATATCCTCTTTATCGCGTTCCCGTAAGTTTTCATAGTAATTATATCGAAATGACACTTTTTTATTTTATTTTTTTCGGATGGGAAGTCATCGAATGACCCCCTTCTCTGGGCGGAGCGGAAGGGAGTGTCAGACTTCTGCTGAATAAAACCCATCCATGTTCCTTCTTTGCCCTTTGTGTTTTAGGGCCGCGGTATCTCTTTCGAACAGTCCCGCAGCCCTGGCAGGCATCGGCCCTTGCGGACCCCTACATTGTTGCTGACATCTCTTTGAGGCGCGCGTGGAACACGAACGCGCTGTCGACACGGCCTGTCGTCATAAGACGGCCGGACGGCGAGCTAGTCCATTACTCGCCGTCCACAGGCCCGCGCCTACGGTGGCCGGGAGCCACCACGTGACCACCGACGCCCGGGGCGTCTCCCGCGGCGGCTGGGTCGTGAGGCTGTTTCCCTCTCACGTCCCGCCACCTCCTTCACTAGCATGACTGCTTCGCAGAAGGAGGTGACAGCTTCCCATTCTCTCTCGGCCGGACCATGGCTTAAACCAGGGCCGGACGCGAGAGATCGCCGCCGCCAATCGCCGCTACGAGGACACGGCGGTGCTCCGCCGTGTCCGGCCCGAAACAACCGTGTCCGGTGAAGACCTGCATCAGGCGGAAGGTGAGGGCGTCGTGGCGCCTCTCTAGCCACTCCTCAAAGAGGGGACTTATAGCCACTATAGTGCCATGCCCTGCATTGGGTTGCGACAGTTGCTCTCTCCATGTCACCATGAAATCGCGCCGGAGGTCTGTCCGCAGAGCGACGATTTGCCGCAGCAGCGGAGTTTCCCCCCGACTTAGTGCCTCCGTGCGCCATTCGTGCAGGTGCGCGAGGACTATCGCCTCCAGAGCTCCGTAAAGGGCCATGAACCGAACGACCCCCGCGTAGAGCCTCCGGCAGGAGGCCTTTGGACACCTCAGGTTGGCCAAGAGCCGCGTGAAGGCAGAAAATACTCGGATCCTGACGGTGGCGCATTCCGAGGCCCATGAAAGCACATGGGCTCGGACTTGTGCAATGCCACCTTGAGACCCAATTGCCGGATCCTCTCCACGATTATAGCAACCCCGCGTGTCATGTATTCGGCCGCCGCCTCGTGCGACCTCCGTTGTGCCAGCACCAGCGTGTCGTCAGCGTAGCAAACCACGCTGACGGCACTAGGGAGGTCGGTACGCAGCACCCAGACATTCCAAACAACCAAACATTCTGTCATTGTAACAAAACAGTTCCCAGTACCAAGTCAAGCGGCAATGCAAATGGCGGGCGGTGGCGTTAACCGTCTGTTTTTTTTTTATGGCTATACCTAAAGATTAAGCCAGGTATCATGTCGATATAATTACAATCAAAACTTTGCGGGAACGCGTTAAAGAGGATATACTAAACTAGCTGCTAAACCAGAATTGCTAATATTCTCCAAACCTACTACTAGTGAAAAAAACTCACCTGGTCTGTAGATATTTTTATAAGTTACTACCTAACACAGACCTTCATAATGATTATACATGCAATACAATAAGCCTTCAGTAATTAAAATGTCCGTAATCTGTACAATTCCAAAATACGGGTTCTACGGATGTTGCTTACATAATCTCGTCTGTCAAGGTGTTTCGGCAGAAAAAGCGTTGGCAGACTTATATATTCCAGAAATGAGGATTCATACCTACCGACTGGAATTGGTTTCATGCTGGTATCAGATGGGTATATTTAGGGGTCCCGATGGGGTCACCATTGAGAGCGTCTGCCAAGCACTTCCGGCAAAAAAAAATCTGACAGATTTCGCTTTTCTGTATCTACCAGTAAATTTCTAACTGATGCCATAACTTAACGCCCCCTTTTTCGCACCGATAATGTTTTTTTTTTACTTTCGGCAAGTTCCGCCGTGGCAGACTATCAAATTCGGACTTAGCATCACTTTTATGAGAACCCATTGTGCATTTTATCGCGGTATCAAGTAGGTTGGAAATTTTGCAGTCGGCTCTCGTACTATAATCCATTCCCTGAAAAAAAATCAAATGGTCACAACTTTTTACTCGTTAAAGTTACAAGGTGGACATTGAAATACGTGAGGGTAGCAATTAGGTAGCAATTATTCAAGTAAAAATAATAACACGAATTTGAATAGTTCACACAAACGGAGGGTTGACCAGCCATCCTGATATCAGAATGGCTGGTCATTTTGAAGTCCCATTATTTTGTTTCCAAGTTAGGTAGCAATTAATTGACTATAGGTAGTAAAAGGTAGCAAATAGGTAGCAATTTTTGGTCACCAGCCTGACGCGAACCGATACAGGCAACCAGCCATCCTGACGCAGACGAAAATTTTTACATCTTGCCTCGAAAAAATTTAGATATGTGAGAGATCGAAATGTCTACACGTTGTCTCTACGTTTTAACAACCTTGTGTATGTATGCCATTATTGCCTATTAAGGTCTCGGGGCAAGGGCTCCTAATTTATTAAGCCTATGTATACCGGTCAATCGCGTAAAATCCAATAGGAGTGCCAATCCACAGGCAGAAAAAAGGAGCCTATTTGATAAAAGTTCTTCGCAGGGTTCAAAGAAAGAACCGCGCGTTGGTTTTAAGAAAATTTGTAACTTTGTGGCGGTAGTACGAGAGGCTCATTTTTAGCCTTAAAAATATTTTAGTTTGTGAGTGATTCTACTATACGCTACAATTAATTACGTAGGTACTTCCTAATTATGTGGTATCAGGCAGAATACGTTTTAAAAACTTTTAAATATTCTGAGCCGCGGGCCCCCCTATGCTACCTACCGCCTGGCTTCCGGCAAACCCCGATAGCCAGGCCCGTGGGGGCCCGCGCAGGCTGGGGCCCGGCTGGCAAACGCCACCCTGACTATATGGCCAGTCCAACCCTGCCTGGAGCAGGCGCGGTCCCAGGGGTCGAAGGGAACGAGCCCTTAGCTTCATGTGAATGCCATTAATAAAACCAACTCTCAATAGAGTGTCACTTACTTATAATTTAAATCGTTGAATGAGCAAAGGAATCGTGATGAGAGAGGCAGCGCCTGCACTGCACGATGAGCTTGGAAGATGTGATGGTGCAAGAGTATCGGCGCACGCAAAAAAAGAAAATAAGTTTTAGGCTGATGACGTCATCACGATTCCTTTGCTCATTCAACGATTTAAATTATAAGTAAGTGACACTCTATTGAGAGTTGGTTTTATTAATGGCATTCACATGACGCTAAGGGCTCGTTCAGACACGAAATTATTTATAGCTTGCAAAATTAACAAAAATATAAAGATTAATTAAGTAATATTATATTCGCCAGTTAGAGGTATTCCCAAATCAAGTCGAAATTATGGTTACCCTGCTCGAACGTTGTATGAGAAAACATAATTTTTAAGATTACACGCGTTGAAAACTGTTCAGAGGGTAAAACGATATGTCATTCTAATGAGGTTAAAATTCCGAATAAATGGATGTTCACACCGAAATCCTAGCAATTATAGATAATATCAGCGTACAAAGTAACGTTTCGATCGCGCGGCCACGTACTTTTTGTTTTGGACTTATTTCGTCTGTTTAACAAAACTTTAGTAGTATTTAATGCTTTCGTTAGTTTTGACAAATTAAGACCTTTCTTCTTGTAACAGTTTTAATGTATGAAATCTGTTAAAGAAATAATCAACAATAAAGAAACAACAAGTGGAGGATTGCGCGGCCATAACTTCCAAGGTGAAAATTTCGTAAAATATTGATCCAAAGCTTAAAATTCTTTTTTCGACAATTTTTGACAAATTCAGTCTTCAATTGACAAAAAGAATTAGATCTCTAACCCAAGTAGTTGCTGAGATATCTATGGCCGCGCAATCCTCCTCGTTACGTTCGCACGGCCAACTTAAAACCCTTAGCATAGCATAAGCATAATCAGCCTATTAATGTTCCCACTGCTGAGACGCAGGCCTCCTCTCTATGAGAAGGAATGGGCTATAATCCACCACGCGGGCCCAGTAACTTAAAACCCTTATAATTTCTACTTTGACAAATTTTTGGTTTGTACCCAATGATATTTAAACTAACGTCATTGTTTGTACCCTTCGATTTTGACAAATTTCGACAAATTTTTTGGCGAAGTTTTTTTCTGTTTTGATAACTTGGCGGAGCAATCGTAACGCACACATGCATCCTGCACTTTTGAGTTACTTTTATTGTCATCTCTGTAAGAATGAACAAAAAAACGCCAACTATAAAGAAATCAACCCATCCCAAGGCGGAATGCTAAAATTTTCGCGCCTCTGCAGTATGTAAGTCATCGCAAAATTGTAAAAACCGTTAGTTCTATCTCGCGAGATTGTAATCTGTCGAAAATTGTGAACCGTAACGTACTGTTTACAATTTATCGCATTACTTTTCGGTAGATTATAATCTTTCGAAGTGAAACCGTCAAATTGTGAAATGGCTTGCGACGGAACGCACCTCGCGCGCTGATTGGTTGAACATCATGTGCCCCGCGGCACCTTATTTGTTTTTTAAATGTTTTGGTGATTGTAAATTGATTACTTGTTGAAAATATCTCAAAGCTTTAGAATTAGTTACGTTACATTTTTGTGGAAGTAAAATAAGTCTGTGATTAACCAAAGAAGTGCAGTATGAATGATAAATAAGTTAGAGTCACCGAACGTAGCCTAAGTTACATTCATTTTCCGTGTTTTTATATTTTTTATGCGTGTCTGATCTCATTTGATAATATTTACAATTTGTTGAGCCTGTCCATTAAAAACACTGTTAGTTTACATTCGACAACAAACGAGTTTACAACTTTTTGTAATAATAATAAACTTTCTGGATCAAGGGCTTGATTCAGAAAGCGGTACTCCTGGACACGGCTCGTATTGTTAGGAGGTTACTCTCTCTGGAGCCCTGACCGCCGGTAGCTTGGACCGTGTTCCCGATACCGGTGGGCTACAATTTTTTATATTTTTAAATGTTTTTTATATTGTTTTTTTCTAAGGAATATTATAAATGTAAATGATTAAATAAACATTTATTTCAGACTAGGTCCATATTTTGTTAGTAACAATGTACTTAAATCTAATGTTAGTAAAGGCAAAACAAAATTTAAATTACGGCATGAAGACGCACCCACCTTTGCAGCATGGGGGACTCTCACCGATCTGTGAAAACACCCAGTATAGTGTTGGTACTGCCACGAACGCGAGCGAGTAGGGAGACGCATCTTTTCCTAACGATAGCGGCAAAGCCATCCACCCGCGCCTCAGCAAACATCCCTGACGCACTGCAGCGCCATGGCAACCCCAACAGTAATTACCCATATTAGCAAATATATGATTTTGAATTTGAAACAAATATGGCGGCGCGGGGCACATGACGTTCAATCAATCAGCGCGCGAGGTGCGATCCGTCGCATGCCATTTCACAATTTGACGGTTTCGCTTCGATAGATAATAATCTACCGGAAAATAAAAACTTAAATTGTAATCAGTATGCTACGGTTCACAATATTTCGACAGTTTACGATCTCGCTAGATAGATTATAATCTAACGGTTTTTATAATTTTACGGTGACTTACGGCCGAATACTGAAACGCTACTCAAATTTAACAGATACTCAAAAGTGACGTTTGCCCATTCGAAATTAAACTCTTAAAGTATAATAGCTGCTCAAACGTTTAGGCAGCCTTTAAATATTTGAGTGGCGTTTCAGTATTCGGACGTTAGATATGAAAAGAATCTTGGGCACTCAACTTGGCTCATAGCGACAGACTGCATGAGTGTTTTCATGGCCTTACAAATTCCGAAACTGGACGCCAATACCGGAAGTATTATATATGAGATTCGGACTTTATACGCTGATCTTTGTTTTAGAAGATTTAAGAAAAGTTTAATATCGACACCCTCTTTCATAGGAGTAGCTGGAAACGAAAACGCAGATTATCTTGCAAGAGTTATTGTTGACATTGACATTTGACAATGACATCCCAGAGACGAGAAATGTTGCCATACCAAGTTCCGATCTGCTCACCAAATTATATGAACAATACACCTGTATTTTTGGCATGAAAACTGGCAAGAAACACTAAGAACTGAAGGAAAATGGTACGAGAAAATAAATCAAACTGTTGGTTCTGCGCCCTGGTTTACCAGATCTGTTCTTCCTAAGAGTAGAAAATTTTATACTACGGTACTTTAAATCGTAGACTTGGAAGATTCAATGCACATTTAACTAGAATGAAAATAATAACATCGCCTATTTGTACACACCAATTGTGGCTTGGGAAGTGATCAGACCCTAGATCATATAATTTGTCGATGCCCTGCATATGCCTTACAAAGAATTATTCCTCTAATTGATGAATTATTGGAAGGGGAAAAAAAAAATCAACTCAGTGCTGCCAGATTGTATACTGGGAAACAAAAACTGTATAATTTAGTTACAGATTGTATCCTGGACCCTTATGTATTGGATACGGAAAGCCTAGATTCTATTATCTGAGTTCTTTAAGGTGATATTTTTTGAGTTCCTTTATGGATGCGCGTTAAGCCTGTGAGTACCATAATAAATAATAAAAATAACGCAGGTAAGTTTAAGTGTTTAATCATTATTGCGTACGTTTTAAAAAAATTAAGCACTGTTTGTATCCTGACATTCAATTTTGGATAATTTCAGAAACAAAAATATCTACTGGCAGCCCTGATCAACTGTGAAAAGACAGACGCTGTCACGCTGTGCTTGCAGTTTGTTTGATGGTTTGTTGTGAATGAAGTGTTGAATAACACGATCACGAAATTTTAAATAAGCAAAGATTACAATGAGTAATCGCATAAAGACTTGCTGTGTTTTTAAATGTATAAACACGCCGTCGAACAGCAAAGTGAAGTTCTTCAGCTTCCCTGAGCCTCGCCTTCGACCAGATCAGAGAAACAAATGGGTTGAGGCTATCCAGAACCAGAAGTAAGTGCTTATTGTTTGCAGTTTTTATTCCTTATGCTCTATTATGAGCCCTTGGACGTTCATGGATAGAAATAAGGCACACACAGCATAGATGCTGTCGCAGCGTTTCTAATGTTCAAGAATAAGAATCATTTATTTGCATAAAATACAGTTGTTACCAGATATAAAAGATGGTGATGTGTGCACAAACCATATTTTGCCCGTTTAGGCCAAGCAGATTTGTTTTACATTATTATGAAGGTAATGCTTATTTTGTTAAATAATACAAATCATTGTTATGACTATTTTGAAATGAAATAAGTAACTAATAATAAAACTATTTACAAAACATCTGTGTATATTCTTTAAAATTACACTTTAATAAATAAATAAAAAGCTTGTTTGTTCAAGAGAGCTTCCTATTGTGTAACAAGCTGAACGTCACTAGCCTCCACATTAGGATACCCTGTGTCATGGAGTCAAGTCTCCTTCGTCTTACATCATAAATAGGAAGTAAGGCATCTATACAACCTGCCAGGGCTGCAGGACTGTTTTGCCAGGACTGCGGGACTGTTTGAAAGAGATACCGTGGCCCTGGAACACAAAGCGCAAAGAAGAAACATGGATGGGTTTTAGTTAGTAGAAGTTTGACACTCCCTTTCGCTCCGCCTAGAGCGGGGGGGCTCATTTGATGATTCACCTTCCGCAAAAAAAAAGCATGTATACATACAATATTATCATACAAGTAAGATTTCGTAGGTTACAGTAAAGAAATGCAAATCCTTTGTATTGCACATTCTTGTAGAGAGTAAAAACAATTTTCTATCAGCCATTTTTGCAAAATAATCTTTTTAATGTTCGGCAGTTAATTAAAAATTGTAATATGCTTCATAAACATTATTTTTAGACAATGTATTACAAAAGGGAATAATTATTTTCATCACATCTCTTGGTGTTTGCTTTGTGTAATTGTCACCTTTGAATCTAAAGAATTCAGTATGCTGTCTTACAAAGACCTTTTACACCTCTCGGGAGCCGGACCATCCATGCTGAATATCCTGTTGACAATAATTAATGGTTAACCTTTTGACCGCCATAGTCATATTCCACTTGAGAAGCAAGCCCGTGCCGTGTACGCCAAACAACACAAATATGTGACAAAATGGTAGGTGAAATTGTGGCTTGGCATAAAGGGCATGAGCGTGTGTTTATGCTCTGGTGGTTTAAAGGTTGAAACTGTTATGTTGTCTGTTATTGTGTCGCATATCACATGTAGGGTATGGTTTGAATGTCACAAACATACTGGCTCATGAGTGTGTTTGTACACTATGTTGGCTTTTAATATTTTTATACGCAAACCCTGCGTAGGGAACTATAGCTGTTTTGACATGGAAAGAAAAATTCTAGTGCGAGCAGGGTTTGAACCTGCGACCTTCCGATTCAGTACACCGGATGTCTTAACCAATTAGACCATCGCACCCTGCTCACAGTTCTCGAAATTTTCGTTCCATTAATAACGTCTTACGGTGACGTTTAGCGCCATCTATTTAAGAAAGTATCGAACTAACTTAAACCAACACGTTGACATTGCAGCCAAATCAATGTTGTACAGAAGTCGCCATACCAAACTAATTTTTAATATTTTTATACGCAAACCCTGCGTAGGGAACTATAGCTGTTTTGACATGGAAAGAAAAAGACATTGGCATTGGTTAAGACATCCGGTGTACTGAATCGGAAGGTCGCAGGTTCAAACCCTGCTCGCACTAGAATTTTTCTTTCCATGTCAAAACAGCTATGTTGGCTTTGTTTGTATATAAATGGTATTGTATATAAATTTTTCACTTTTTTTTTGTTTTTGAAGTCTGTTTTATTTTATTAAATTTTTATTTTTCCGTTTTAGTTGCATTTACATTTTTTTTCATTTATTTAACATTTCATGGTAATAGGCTTATCCCAAATAAAATGGAACTTAACATACCTAACTGTCAAAATGTGGGTGTACTGTATTGTTATGGTAGTTGATAGTTATGATGTTGTGTAAACAATAAACATCCAAGCAAGAGTTCCGTTCCATATCTCCGAAGCCCATGATCAGATCATAACAATATTTCTATGGGAGCAACTTAAGAGCATACTATTTAAAAACAAAAAAGAATTTTCCAAATCGGCTCAGGCGTCTACGAGTAATCGATGAACATACATTAGAAAAAAAAGTTTCATACGAATTGAGAACCTTTTTTGAAGTCGGTTAAGGTTTATGTTGTGTGTCGTAAACAATGCATATTTATGCGGTAGCAGCAATCGCGGTTTTTTTTGCTGCTGACAGCAACAATTAGCGAAGTTATTAAAAGATACCCTGAGATATCTTTTAATAACTTCGCTAATTCGTTGTATTGGGACACACCATCAAGCTACTCCTTATTCGGGATAAAACACTAGTTTTCGCATAAATTACATGCTGTAATTAGGTAGATACTGTTATCCCACTCTTACGCAGTCTCTTATCTCTTTCTTACATAGCGTTTTAACTTTCCTGGAACTTGAAATGAAAAAGAAAATGAAAAATAATAATTTATTTAATAAATACCTAATTACAAATCTTGTTCAAATTGTCCGCCACTATTGCGTATGCACGTGCGACATCTTCGTCTTATTTCGACTGTATTGGTGCGTAAACCTAAATAAAATAAAACCCATTTCTGCTTAGATGGTCATGAAGGCCGTCTCAATGCGTTGGACTAAATCATCCCTAGTTTCAACTTCCGTGGCTTAGACAAGTTTCTATCGATCGAGCACTGATTAACATATTTATGTTACCGGCAATCTGTATAATTCAGGTATTCTATACAATACCTAGGGAATGTATGGAATACCTGGGGCGTCCAGGCAATGTTTGAAATATTATGGATATTACATACTTTACCCAGGTAATGAATACAATTCCTAGGGATTGTATAGAGTACCTGCTGGTTCACCGGCAATGTGTAAAATAAATAGATTTTGGTCTATATTTATCAATGTTAACCAGCCTATATAAAATGACGGGCAAATGAAACATATTCTATGACTTAAAATCATCTTGATTAAAATGAACAATTAGGGTGCTCCTTAAAAATAATCTTTATAGAAAGGTTAGGCATTTTTCTGCAGAAGAATTAAGAATTATTGCACTCAAAAAGATTGATTTAATCTAGTTACTAGGTCCTATGCAAGGAAATATTAAACATTTAAGACATGTAAAGTTTTTAGTCATAATAAACTTTAAATAATCAATAAATTATTCTTCAAAAAAGCACCTAAGTACCTTTCTGTTACTACAGTAAAATCACAATAAAGTTAAAGTGAAACTAAAAATTCTTCTGGCTATACAAGTACTCATCAGGTACGTAATAAGTATAAAACACACAAATCACAATAATAAGTAGGTCTACTGCCTAATCAAAATTAAGTAAGTATAAAACAAATATTTATTCCTACATGAGAAACTATTATGACATTTTGAAGTGCATAAAATCTTACTTTTAAGAAAAAAGAACATTTTTTAGTAGCTCAGTATTTTTTGCAACTACATTTGACAATTCCCTGACCTGTCCCCGTATATTCCAGAGTCGCAACTGTTCGGAGTGTCATTTCTAGATTAGGGACGTCTTCTTTTTTAAGTAATTCTTGATGACAAACTGTAACCTGCTGTCTTGAATACAATGTCTTAACAACGCCTTGCTTTGTGCCTAGTTAATAAAGTTCGTCATCTGTTTTTTGTAAGACTACAGCTAGAAACTGTAAACTGCTGTCTTGGATACAATGTATTAACAACGCCTTGCTTTGTGCCTAGTTAATAAAGTTCGTCATCTGTTTTTTGTAAGACTACAGCTAGTACAATGCGAGCATCACCGCGACCTCTGTCGACTTCCGGAACATGGATTCTACAGTAGTACCCAACGCCACGGGGGAATTTTTTTTTAGAAGATTTAAGCTTTTTCTGAGCTTGCATGTCAAATTATCTTTGGAAGTGATGCGGTTTTCTAATAGCTAAGGCGTTTTTTGCACATAAAGGACAAACAACTTTAAAACCTAAGCCTTCTGCTATATTTTTATTTTTCCTTCCCTTTTTCGTCTTTTACACACATTACCGGATGCGCATTCGGCATTGTACAGAATACCAAGGCAAAGTATAAAATAAATAATATATCATACTTTACCTACACGTTTTAGGTATTCTATACATTGCCTAGGTATTGTATAGAATACCGGATTATACAGATTGCCGGTAACATTTACACTTAATCACAAATTATGATAAATCTCACGTGAGGTCAAGGGGGGGGGGGGGGGCTGAGGGGGTCAGTTGAAATCTCATAACATTTCACCAAGGGGGGAGGGTATAAACCACTGGTATAGGGTGTCCCATGGGAAATTTTAAACTTTAAATTTGAATTAAAAGATTACGATTAGCGGGGGAGAGGCGGAGCGAGCGGTAACAGGTGCGGGGGCCGTGCGGATTATTTAGTAGCAATGGCTCGTTGATCGGGTTCGCACCGCGCTTACGCTGTGGAAGCGTATATTCAAAGCAACGAATCGCCGACTGTGGCAAGGCGAAGATTTTGTGCTCATTTCAATATTCGTCGTATGAGTGAAGCTCCAAGTGTACAGCTTATTCGTACGTGGGTTGAGAAGTTTCGGCAATCCGGATCTACTGGAAATAATCCATTACCTGGCCCGTCCAATGCGATATCAAACAAAGAAAATGTCAATTTAGTGCGGAACGCAGTCATCCGATATCCACGGCGATCGATTCGTAAACATGCTGCTACTTTGGGCCTCAGTGAGTCATCCATACATCGAATTATGAAAACAAAACTTAAGTTACATCCTTATAAGATGCAGTTGATTCAGTATTTAAAGCCTAACGATTACAGTTTGCGAAAAACATATGCCGAAACAATGCTACAGCGATTTCGCACTATTCGGACACTTGGTAACATAATTTTTAGTGATGAGGCTCATTTTCATCTGCAAGGCTATGTGAATAAGCAAAATTTTCGTTATTGGGCTCCAGGAAACCCACATGAGAAACATGAACAACAACTTCACAGCCCAAAGGTGACAGTTTGGTGCGGAATGTCTATGAACGGGATTATCGGCCCATATTTTTTTGAAAATAACGGTCGCGCAGAAACTGTGACATCTCAACGTTACTGCAACATGATAGAAACATTTTTGCACCCAGCATTGCAGAACCATCCAGGATACAATAGAAGAACCTGGTTTCAGCAAGATGGCGCAACAGCTCACACGGCAAGGGTGTCTTTAGAGACTGCGAGGCAAATTTTCGGAACAAAAATAATCTCAAAGTTTGGAACCATCCCATACCCACCAAGGTCGCCTGAGCTCACGCCCTTGGATTTTTTTTTGTGGGGCTTCTTGAAATCTAAAGTGTACGACCCGCCGCCAAGGAATTTGAGCCAAGTTAAAAGAAATATTCATACCTAAATAAACCAAATCACGTCAGAAACTCGCAAGAAAGTTTTCCTCGCGATGAAGCGTGCGTTGGAGGAGACTGTACGAGCAGATGGGCGTCATCTCGACAGCGTCATTTTTAAAACCTAAAATCCGCATGATTTCTTTATTAATTTTTGTCATTAAAAGTTTTCTATAATCATGGATTTTTTTTTCATTAATTTTTAAAGTTTGAAATTTCCCATGGGACACCCTGTAGTTTGGACCCTGCTCCCGACATTGGCGGAAACCTATTATTTATATAATTATTTAAGATATGTAAATAATCTGTCTATAGAGGAATAAACGAAATATAAATTAATGTAATGTATGTAATATGTACATCGTTATGTTATTTTGATATTAATGCAATTAACTAACAATGAATTTGAAAAAAATGTTAACGACTGGCAGCTTTATGAATTGCATGTTTATAAGGTCTCTTGAATAATAAATGAATGTTTGTTTTTATGGTTTGTACTTGATGAATATCCGCAGTGGGCAGTGGTGGGTGCCGAATGCATTCAGCATGATCTGCAGCGAGCACTTCGAGAAAGGGCACCCGACCAAGGTCCCGCAGGATGCCGACTTCGTGCCTTCCGTCTTTATCAATAGGAGAAAAGTGGACAGTATTAAGTAAGTACCTTTGAGTATACTGCTAAAGATTGTTAACTACCACGTTTTGGAAGCACAAGTCCACAACAGACTCAATGTCAATAAACATGAAAAAATTTAGATTCTATTGCAACCATTTATTCTTCTTTTCTTTCGTGTTGATGGTTAGTTATAAATGGGTTGGGCTCAGTAAGTGACCACTTCCATATTAGCGTGAGAGGTACTCATAACATAAGGTCTACGAAAGGGGCCTTTTTGTTGTAAATAATCGCTGCCCTAGTTCAGCAGCCAGATAATTATCTTAAAAAAAAAAAACAAACAAAAGTTTTGTTTCGGGTAAAAAAAAGCTCTTATATCTGATTAAAAAATCGGATATACCTTATACATGTCGGATATGTCAGGATTTATTTCGTTAGGCTCGTACACACGGCCGCTCATCATGCTGGACTGTTTGGACTTTGATTGAACTATTAGAAGTTGAACGCTGCGAATCGTGCGAGAGGGTCCGATATGTTGTTGTTACTTCGTCTCTCTCACGCGCAGACCGTATGGTATGGAAGCGCCGCCGCACCGCATTCTAACCATACCATACCTATACGTACGTATCATGTAGGTAATTTAATAATATTTTTTGTAAGCGAGTTAAGTTCGTCGCATAATGATTGTTATTGTTAGATTATTTTTCTATTTGCGCTGCATTTGTGCACTAATACGTCTATTATTAAAAGTTATTTAATAGCGTTTTTAACAACGATAACTATTGAAGAAAATTGTATATTTAAAGGTATAAAAGTAATGTTTTAGATTTTACTCATAAAATTAAATAAAAAGTTGAAACTAGATAATATAATTAAAATTTTGATAAAAAAATAAGCCACAAATGTTTTCTTCTATTCGCACTGGCATATAAGTGTCTACTTTTTCAGTTTCACAATTTCGTGAGGCACATTGATTGGTACCAAGCAGCTTAGACAAAATAGATAGGTAGCTAGTGCTGCCTATAAACTGGATGAAAAGACGGCAAGGTTGGCGCAGTGGTTGAGCGAGGTTTCGTCACAACGATATACACCTACCACTGCTTGTCTCTGCGTCACCCAAAGGTTGACTGTTAGAAAATGCCTATGGCATTAAGTCCGCCTCTGTACTTTTGTGCTTGAAGTGTTAAATAAATAAATAACTTTGCATTGTATAAATTCAATCTCTTTAGTATTATATAGCCGCCTAGCCCATATTATGTGAGTACTATGTACTAGAAAGCTGTCATTCGCTGGAAACCTGCGTCTTTTCTTGACTTGAATGTGCCCTGGCGGTTAGGAATATGTCATGCTCACTCAAATGTCTCGCTGATGGTGGCACGTGTGTCGGATCATTTAGTTCCCTTCAAAATGGTTGAGTTGAATGGTGCTGATACATGCGTCATGTTCGTGAACGGGCGCTGTCAGTTGTGAATGGTCATCTCTTATTTGCCACGGCTTATTTGAATTAATTATTTTATTTTTGAATTGTTTTTACTATGGACACTTTTAACGTACACATCTTACTGCATCGTTCTCACATAATGTACCATCTCAAAATGAATGATGTAACCAAGGTTTTGTTAAAGTATTCTGATTTAAAAGAGAGTCCATGGAGTTTCTTGCCCGTTCTTCTCCATAGAGATCTACGTTAGGGAATGGGCAACTACAGTATTTTCACAGTTTTTGTGCCTTGTGACTGGGAGTGTAGCTATATTTAACTGTTATCTTTGTTTCGACAGTTCAAAAGTGCCTGTAAATGGCCTACTTGAAATAAATGCTTTGATTTTTGATTTTGATTGGTTGCTGCGCTGTGTTGCGGGTTCGTTCCCGCAGAGAACTAATGTTTGTCCAACTGTTCCGGGTCTGGCTGCTTGATACACAAGCAGTAAGATTAAAGTTAGTCAACGCGCGCACCATCCAGGAGAATTCCCAATTGTCCTCGAATGCTACCTTTGTGATTCTTGAATGACAGCGCATGCTTGCGATTCTTATCTAAGACCTGCATTGTGTAATCATTTAAATCCTAATACTTGTCTTAAAAAAATGTTAAACCGTGTTTGTTTGTGACTTCTTTTTGTCACAACAATCGACGATTTTCAACAGGCGTAGTTTAAAGCCTGGGAAAAAATATTATTTCTCTTCACTAATATTATGAATGTATATTTGTCAAAACCTCCGTTTCCACCAACCAGAAAACCCTCTCGCACTTTATTGATGTCACTGAATAGACTATCTGTGTTGTCTTTAATTAAGTATACATATAATTGAGCGCTCGCGCATCCTTGAGCACGCGTGAGGAGACGCTTTGTCTGCGTAGAATTCCTTTATTCAGTTACATCAAAAAAGTGCGCGAGGATTTGTTCAGACCAGACCGATTTTGACGGGACTTTTACTGGAAGATAGCTAATGTTATAAGGTCTAACATAGGTTACTTTTATTTCGGAAAAGGAGTTAGGGTTGCGTGCAAAAAAAAAAAAAAGTTGAAATTGGTAACAAAATCCGATTAAAAAAGGGAACTAATATTTTTTATAATAATTTCAATCGGACAAAATGTGTTTTTAAAACTACCCAACACGAAACGAAATCAGTCTTAAGTGTAAAAAGACCTAGTTATCAAAATCTAAACAAAATTATAAGTTGTCTTAGGAGGCAAGAACAGTTCAAAATTATAAATTAATAAAAATTGACAACTTCCTATAATCAACTGCGGTAAATAAAACTTAACTACTAATTAAAGACAAATATCGAACTGATGGACGCTACCGAAAGCGCCAAACTATTAGCTCAGTTCTAAAAGACAAATACAAATATGCTCAAGCTAGATTTATTTTGTGTAAATAGTTAGTTCTGTAAAAAGTAACTAAGCTACAACATTGTAAAGTATTAACAATTACATATACAATAATTATCTTTAATCAATAAATATAAGGAGCTAACAATAGTAACAAATATTTAAAAATTACAAAAAAAATAGTGTAACAACAATATCAGCTGCCACTGTTGTGGCGATAATTATGGCGCCATAAATATTACTTCACACACTTCGACAGCAAAAAATCCCAGCCGAGCGATATTTGGGAACAACACGATGCAAAAAACTGCGTCTGTGTGTGTAAGTGTAAAGCATTAAACGCTACCGCACTGTGATTGGCCGATGCCACAATGCTTAGTCCCTTTCCGACGATTCTCTGTATTGAATGTAGCGTAGTTATGGGTATGTTGGGGGTCGAGCTTAATATGCTGGCGTGTGTACATCATGTGGGCAGACGATGGGTTTCGTGCTATGAAAACATACTAGGTGCGATACACTGTTTATAATAAACTAACAAATTACTTGAAATTACAATTTAACACAATAACACGGGGCACAATTAATCGGGTACAGTTCCAGGACGTCTCAACTCCGCTGCGATCAGACATTGACTGTCGTCCTCGCCTCGAGCTGTAAACATCAGGGCTCCTTAGAAGCCACGCTGTGGTGTGAGTAGACTTGTAAGTAGGTCTCGTGACGTCACCACCAGCGCACCTGCGATTCATTTTATATCCTTACTAATGACCGGATCCGACATACATATGTATGTAAAACGCGACCTAGTGATTTCAATATGTCACCGATTTAAGCATATTTTTACCGAACCCTAGTTCAAGATTCTGACATCTTATGATATCTAGAGCGTCAGGATTTATTCAAATTAAAATATAAATAACTCCCTAAAGCATTAGAGACTAAGCTATCATTTTAATAAATTAGTCAACAAGTAAATTACTGACAGTAAAATTATAAAAGCATAATTAACTCAAAACATACTTCAGCAAAGATGTCTTTCTATTGAAGTAGGGCAGCGATATTACCGCCGTAACGGTCCTACTGTAGGCAGGAAGAGTCCTGACTCTTCTCACACAGAGTATGCGTGAGGTTGGTGGTATCACATATCAGTTCATCCTCGATGTTTTCCTTCACCATTATCAGTGATGAAACCGACGGCAGTGTGGTCTTGATTACAAATGAATGCTCAAAACTAAACTTTGACTTTATACGGTTAAAGTAGATAGTTGAGAGTGGTTGTGTGCGTAGGTCGCGCGCGGTTTCGCTGAAGCGGTTCGCGCTGGAGTACATGAAGCAGGAGGCGCTGCTGGAGCGGCCGTCCCGCTCCAACGTCAACACTGTAAGCGCTGCTAACTTATGCCTACTCATGTTACACATTGCCGTTACCCTTGACACTTTGTGTTGTCATATCACATAAATGTATCTGTATAACCGGTACGGACGAATTGCGTGCGCGGCTCTGGATACGGGACACTTACAGATAGCTAGGGGTGAAGAGGGAGGATCCTACGACCAGACGGGCTACAGTTACTGCCCGACGGTGATAGTCTGGTTTTACTTTACGTTCTTAGCTCGCGGAGGACTCTAATATCGCCATGCAGGATCTTTATCACATTATCACTACAGAAGTACATAATTTGTCCGTACCAGTTTGACTGATGCTATAGACATTATATTTTGCTGACACTTCGTAAACTTAATTCACAGCATAATAATTTAACGTAGTTTTATAAAGTTTATTAGTTGGAATCAAATATGGAAGATCAACATCTGAAAGTTAGAATCTTCAGTGTCACAGGTTCTCTGCTGGAATCAACAAAAATGCATAAAAAACAGGAACTAAAGGAATTTATTTGTTACCTTATAGTTGACAAGTCTGTGCATTTCTCTAACTTTGCAATCGTTTTGAGACGACGGCGAGGGTCGGCCATTGTTCGTTTCTATAGTAGAATCGTTTAAAGGTGGCAAAACAAATGAATGTCAAATTGTACCAAAAACGCAGTAGTAAACGATATTAACCGTACTAACTGTAGCTAAATATATCGCACGCGTAATGGTTGTGTAGCATAGTATCATAGCGGCGTGTTTGCATCCATTTAGCACACTTGTACAAATATTGATTAATATACAAGTTGACATTCACTTGTTTTGCCAGCTTAAAGGAAATAGCACACATATATATCAACTCGAAAAGGGATGGTCATCGTATCGTGAGCTGGTCCCGAGGCGAGGCGATTACGTTACGATTCCGATTAGTGTACGTTGCAGTAGGGAGTTCCATACAAAGAATACTAAAAGGCTCGAGTTGATCCGGTGCCGATCCCTTTCCGAGTTGATATTTGTGTGCCCTTAAAACTATGTTACCATATTTGAGCGTTGGAGTGTGCGTGTGTGTGCAGAAGCGTCGCAAGAATGCGTACGTGCGGTTGGCGGCGGCCCTGGCCGTGCCCGTGACCACGGCGCGCGTCTGGGAGCGCCGCTTTAGGCAATACTTCGAGGAAAAGGTGACCTTATTACCATGCCGTATACAGGAGCGCAGACAACGGGGCTATGGGTCTCGTATATCACTCAAAACCTACCCGTGCAGCCGTGCGGTCATATTTCAGGGTCATAAAATCAGCTGTCCCGTACATATTGGTCGAGTAGGTATTGACGTTTTGTACGGAATAGCAGTTTTTTTTCGTGATTTCGATGTTTGTCCCATGGAGAAGTTGTTCAGTTTGATGATCTGTACCACACCTTTCTGGTACGCGCTGTATAATTTCCGCCATTGCTTTAAAATCGGTACTAATCAATAGCTGGTATCAATACAAACAAGTATTGTACCTATGAGAAAAAATCTTTTGAAGCGTCTCGCTTTGGAAAATATACCAAAATGGCGGAATATAGGCCGGCCAGCCTTCATACAAACCAAATCTTCCAACCCCTTTAAAAAGGTGGGAGGTATCAATATTTGATTGTTGGTTGATCTATTAGAACATAATCGTGGAATTTGGAGCTCACTCCGCTCACGTTACTGTTAAAGACATTGATTTCGCGAGCCCATACGCACGGCGACCCATCAAGCTATACATTTCCAGTATAACATTGCCTCGCTTTATGTAAAAAACCAGGCCATGTTATACTGTAAAAAAAACTGAAAATCTATAGATTTTCTGTACAATGAAAGATCCGCATAAACTGGTTTTGTATTGCTTGATTGGATTGGTATCGCGAAATTTCTCAACAGCTTTTACCGCAATTCATAAAGTGTCTGTTATGCTAGCCATCTAGTTGACCCCCAGTCCCTGTCTACGCCCCTGGCTGCAGAGCCCAGTATCCCTTGTTGAGTGGTGTGTGACGCAGCGTTGTGTGCAGCTCGCGGACCCGGACCACAAGTGGGAGCCGGCGGCGGACAGCACGCCGCACTGGAAGACCACTGTCGAGAAGCGGCTCTACGCCAACCCCATAAATGTACGTACGACACCGTCATTTCCTAGTCATTTATCACACGTACCCCCATATCAACACGCTAAACACTCAAAAAAACAAAACTAACATCTAGCACATCCCTACCCCTTTCAAGCACCCTTACGCTACCACACACCCACTCTTATCCAACGCATGACCACACCCCATGCTTACATGAACTCACTCATCACTCAGGCGCGGTAAGACAGCCGCTGTGGCGTGGGACTCCCGCAGGATCAATGATATTAAATTTTATATAAAATATTTCGTGTTAATTCCGCAGTAAAAATCAAGGTCTTCGAGTCAAAATCAAGAGATGTTGGCTCGACGACCGCTTGGACGAGAATGAGAGAGACACTCAAGTTGTCGTCTGCTAACCGGGCTATCGAGTATTGGTTTGGTTGCACGGCATGCTAATTGCATCATCTCTCTCTATCTGCATCCAAGCCTGGATCTTTTCCCCGCAATTAATACAAAATATTATGCATAACATTTAATGTCTTGACTTGGACTTCCGCAAAGTGTCACCGGATTCCATAAGTTATCAATACAGATAGGTACAGAACACCAACTCCATACGGCGCACGCAAACGGACGCGCACGTACGACTATCTTAAACTATTTCAAACGACATACCAGTCACCGAGAGCTCACGCTGCACGTGAAGCGTCTCTGCGGAGGTGTGAGGCACAGGGTGGAATGTTACTGACGTTCGATGAAAAAAAGCGTGTGTTGGGTTATCCTAACGGTGGTTGTCAGACTATGATATATTTATTTCGCGGTATAGTTTGACTCTGTTGGATTTATGTGACGTTTGCATGTCGTGTCGCTGCAGCGCTTGTCGGCGATGGGCTTCGGAGGCGCGGTGTCGCCGCGCGGCGTGGTGGCGGCGCTGTGCGCGACGGCGCGCGCGCGCGCCACGCTGTGCAGCACCGCCATGTACCAGGACGTGCGTCGCGCGCTGCGGCTCTCCAGCGCCATCAACGACCTGCACGCTGTCTGGTGAGAGTCTATGCAGACTATCCGTGGTATGTCACGCGCCGCGCAGGCTCCGGGTGTCTGTACCGCACCGCGTGACGTCATCACGTCGCGGGCCCGTCCGCACTGTATTACATTTAAGGTTCTAGACTCGTGGAGCCCCTGTTTATAATACCTTAAATCATGAATCTGTTTGGATGGCTCTACCGCAGACACACTCTGTTCTCTCACTCTTGTAGTTCTTTGGGACGGTAATCCGACACGACCGGAGAAAGATCAGGACCTACGACTTAACGTGCGCATCACCGAGAGGCATCATACCGCCAACTTCCAAACTCGGGGTTACTGGGAAATTCGTAGTGGAAAACCCAACAAAACTTTGCCGGACCTGGGAACATTAAATGGGCTTACTCTTGACCTCAATCTATCTTGAGGACAAAGATGAGTTCGACGATGGAACGAGCTAACCCAAAAGAAGCCTATTAACTCGCGACTTAAATAGATTGAGGTCATATGAACTTGGGAACACCGACGCAGGCAGGGAATTCCACTCCTTGGCTGTGCGCTTAATAAAAGATGTAGCACTAGCAAAGCGCTTCGTGCGAATGTGTAGGCAAGGTATGGGTGATAACCTACAGTCGTCTGGACAGTACTGGACTCCCGATGGAAGAAGGGAGATGGTGGAATGAGCTCGTGGAGCTCTTGGGCACACTCATCGAAGTACAGTCTGTAAAAGACCGACAAACATGCAACTTTGCGCCGGTGGGCCAGGGTGAAGCTTGGTACCTACCAGCTTATCATCACCAAAGAGCCTGTTAACTATGAACTGAACCTCCTGGGTTCAGTTCACGCTCAGCAGTCGCAGTCGCAGTCGTGCAGTACGTAGTAGACGGCGATGGAGGTACGCGACCACGCGGAGGCCCTCGGAGGCAGCGCCGCCAACAGCTCGCAGAGCACGCTGCGAACCGCCGTATGCCACCTGCCCTAAAACAACAATCATAATTATATTCATTATCATTTATTTGCAATAAGTATAAAAACAGCCCAGCTCAGCAGTTCAGCTGCATCCGGTTAGACTGGAAGCCGACCCCAATATAGTTGGGAAAAGGCTAGGCAGATGATGATGAAGTATAAAAACAACACAGAACACAACAATGTTAATGTGGGTGTGTGTGTGTGTGTGTGTGTGTGTGTGTGTGTGTATGTGCGCGCGCGTGCGTGTGTGTGTGTGTGAGAGAGAGTGCGCGCGCGCGCGTGTGTGTGTGTGTGTGTGTGTATGTATGTATGCGTGTGCGTATGTAATACATACTAACAGTAGTAAGGGATCATAAACTTTAGGGCAAAGTGGCATACGACCACAGGTATCCTCTGAACATCACTATTAATATCTATTAAATACATTAAATTGTAACACCCACTCCTATCAAGATCGGAGACTCTACACTCGAAGTTGTAGACGATTATGTCTATCTGGGACAAACGATCCAGTTAGGTAGGTCTAACTTCGAGAAAGAGGTTAATCGTCGAATCCGACTCGGTTGGGCAGCGTTCGGGAAGTTGCGTGGTATCTTCTCGTCCAACTTACCGCAGTGTCTCAAGATGAAAGTCTGTGACCAGTGTGTGTTGCCAGTGATTACATACGGGACCGAAACGTGGTCGCACACAATGGGCCTCATCAGAAGGCTTAAAGTCACCCAAAGGGCAATGGAGAGGGCTATGCTCGGAGTTTCCTTGCGTGATCAAATCAGAAATGAGGAAAACCGCAAGAGAACCAAGGTTACCGACGTAGCCCCAAGAATAGCCAAACTTAAGTGGCAGTGGGCAGGGTACATTGCTCGCAGAATGGATTGCCGATGGGGCCGGAAAGTTCTGGAGTGGCGACCGAGAACTGGAAGACGTTGCGTTGGGAGGCCTCCCACTAGGTGGACCGATGACCTGGTAAAGGTTGCAGGGATCCGCTGGATGCGAGACGCACGGGACCGGTCAATGTGGCGACGCTTAGGGGAGGTTTATGTCCAGCAGTGGACGTCTTTCGGCTGAAATGATGAATGAAAATACTATTAAAATAAACGATATGGGAACATGTGTTTACTTTTGTGCACCTACCCGAAAAAAGCCTGGTGAGCAACTCCCGGAAAGCGTGGCATCTATTCTGTAGGACAAACTTGGCGTTGCTGATCTGTCACCCTCTTCGTTAACAGTATGCCACAGGTTGGGCACGGCTTCAGAAGGTCACTCTAGACCTTCCTGCTTCGGTTCACGGAGTTTTCTATAAGGGGCCAGATCTGGAAAACCAAGACCAAACTGAAGGGATCCTCTTATGTGGTGTCTGAGTTCCTCACTCGTCAGCGGCAGTCTGCTTTTACAACAGCTCGCAAGTTGTTCGGTGTGACTGATGTGTGGACTATGGAAGGAAACATTAACGTCAAGCTCCCTAATGGCAAACGTCGTCTCGTCTTCACTGTTGAAGAAGTCATCGCGCTGGGAGCGGAGCATGGCAAGTCGCTGGATCAAGTGGTTACTCCGGATTCCAACCCTGGCTCGAATAACACCAGCCCGGCGCCGGCGCAGGCTCACACTCGGTCAAGGCGCTTAGCAAGGAAAAAGTAACTTGGTTTGTTTAGTTTACTCTCATTATTCTGTTTCCGTTTTGTCGGGTTAATATCCATATAGCTAGTTTTCTGTACACCGATATTGGTAGGAACACGTCACGGTAACTTTATCCGTGTACCGACGCTTTATTTATTTACTGTTTTATGTTTTCTTTGCTATAGACAGTCATAATTGTGTATCTGTAATGTCACTCACTTGTCACTGTCTACGGCGTATTATTTCGGTTACGTTTGGAAACACGCATTAGTTTTATTTAGTCAACAGTCTGCCGGCAGGTTATGCAATTAATTCTGAATTTTATTTATTTTACATTTAAAGTCATATTATTTATTATTTTTTAGCGTAAATTATATTTATTTTATTAACTTTATAATAATTATGTCTGACAACGACTCTTTTTATTCATGTTCTTCCACATCTTTTTCAACTCTTTACGATTCTCTGTCCGTGAATAGCTTTCTGAGTAGTGAGTGCCAGCGATTTAATAAGTGTTTTCATGTATGTCATGCCAATGCTCAGAGCATTCCTCAGCACCATTCTGAGATATTAGATTTATTTTCTGACGTCACTTTGCATGCTGTTTTAGTGTCCGAAAGTTGGCTAAACCCTGAACTTTACTCTAACCCGTACGGCCTACCTGGCTTTATTTTAATTCGGAACGATCGTGCAGGGAAAAAAGCTGGGGGTGTTGCCATTTACCTACGCAGTGATATCCCCTACAAAATCTTATCTTCTTCATCCTCAATTTATAATGGCAACCCTGAATACTTATTTCTTGAAATTATTGTTAAAGGGGTTAAGGCCGTTCTAGGAGTTGTTTACTGCCCACCTGCTATAGATTACTTCTCCCCTCTAGAATTTCTCTTCGAATCTATTTCCTCAGAGCATAAACATCTCATAGTCATGGGTAATTTTAACACTGACCTCTTGAAGGATAACACTAGATCACGTAGGCTAAGTGCGATCCTGGAGTCGTCGAGTCTGTCACTTCTTAAACCGACTCATCATAACTTTGACTCAAGCGATTCTTCTGTGGATCTTGTTGCCAACCATGGTCAGATCGCTGCGCCTGGTTTATCCAGACACGACCTGATTTATCTGTCCTACAAAATTAAACCCCCAAAATAGCGGCCTGCTATTGTTTTTATCCGGAATTTCGTAAGAGTAAACAAAGTAAAACTCAATACCGATGCACAAACTCTTGATTGGGTCGATATTGCCCAGTGATTATTAGTGGATCAGAAAGTGGAAATATTCAACAAAAATGTTCTCCAGCCCATTGACACGCATGCGCTACTGAGGGCTGTTCGCGTCAAGCGTCCCCCAGCTCCATGGATTACCCCTGGAGTTCGGATGGCAATGAAACGATGTGACCGGGCTTTTAGAAAATATAGGCAGAACCGCAATGAGGAGACCTGGAACCTGTACAAGTTGGCTAGAAACCGCTGCAACCAGATGGTAAGAGCATCTAAACGCCGATACATTTGTGAAAATGTCCTCAATTCTTCACCGGCTGATATTTGGAAGTTTCTCAAATCACTTGGCGTAACAAAGTCCCCCTCTAGTATTGTATGTCTTTTTTTTTTTTTTTTCGCATGGGAAATCATCGAATGACCCCCCCCACTCTGGGCGGAGCGGAAGGGAGTGTCAGACTTGTACTGACTAAAACCCATCCATGTTCCTTCTTTGCCCTTTGTGTTCCAGGGCCACGGTATCTCTTTCCAACAGTCCCGCAGCCCTGGCAGGCATCGGCCCATGCGGACCCCTACGTGGTTGCTGACATCTCTTTGAGGCGCGCGTGGAACACGAACGCGCCGTCGACACGGCCTGTCGTCATAAGACGGCCGGACGGCGAGCTAGCCCATAACTCGCCGTCCACAGGCCCGCGCCTACGGTGGCCGGGAGCCACCACGTGACCCCCGACGCCCAGGGCGTCTCCCGCGGCGGCTGGGACGTGAGGTTCTTTCCCTCTCACGTCCCGCCACCTCCTTCACTAGCATGACTGCTTCGCAGAAGGTGGTGACGGCTTCCCATTTCCTCTCGCTCCGGACCATGGCTTGACCAGGGCCTGACGCGAGAGATCGCCGCCGCCAATCGCCGCTACGAGGACACGGCGGTGCTCCGCCCAAGCGGGGCAGACCTCTACAGTGTGCTCCACCGTGTCCTCCGGACGATCCTCGCAGTGGAAACACCCGGGCGTTTCCTTCCGCCCGATTCGGTGCAGGAACCTCCCGAAACAACCGTGTCCGGTCAGGACCTGCGTCAGGCGGTAGGTGAGGGTGCCGTGGCGCCTCTCTAGCCACTCCTCAAAGAGGGGACTTATCGCCACTATGGTGGCGTGCCCTGCACGGGGTTGCGACAGTCGCTCTCTCCATGTCGCCATGAGATCACGCCGGAGGTCTGTCCGCTGAGCGGCAATTTGCCGCGGCAGCGGAGTTTCCCCCCGACGTAGTGCCTTCGCGCGCCATTCGTGCAGGCGCGCGAGGACTATCGCCTCCAGATCCCATGGCGGCAATCCGGCAAGGAGGCTAGCCGCCTCGCCGGAGATCGTGCGGTACCCCCGGATTAGCCTTATGACTATTACCTTTTGGGGCGCGTTTAGGTAGTGGGCGGCTTGCCGCCTCAAAGAACGCGCCCACACCGGGGCCCCGTAAAGGGCCATGGACCGCACGACCCCGCGTAGAGCCTTCGGCAGGAGGCGTTTGGACCCCTCAGGTTGGGCAAGAGCCGCTTGAAGGCAGCCCCTGTACGTTCCAGTTTGGGAGCCAAACGTCGGAAGTGCTCCACGAAGTTCCACCGGCTGTCGAGGACGAGTCCTAGGTACTTCAACGTTGACCCGACGCCGATGGAAACCCCTCCTGCCGTCAGTAGGGATCCCGACGGTGGCGCATTCCGAGGCCCATGAAAACACATGGCCTCGGACTTGTGCAATGCCACCTCGAGACCCAATTGCCGGATCCTCTCCACGATTATCGCAACCCCGCATGTCATGTTTTCGGCCACCGCCTCGTGCGACCTCCCTTGTGCTAGTACCAGCGTGTCGTCAGCGTAGCAAACTACGTTGACGCCGGTAGGGAGGTCGGCGCGCAGCACCCAGTCGTAACCGATGTTCCACAAGGCCGGCCCCAGAACCGATCCCTGTGGAACACCGCACGACATCTCTCGCCGGTTCCATTCTCCGCTTCGACCCGGCACCCGGTGATACCGGAGTGCCTCCCTAATGCAGCTCCAGGGCATGGAGTTGAAGGCGTTGGCGATGTCAAGAGACACCGCCAAGACGACCCCGCCCCGGGACACCGCGTCCCCCGTCGTGAGGGCTCTCACGCGCATGATGGCGTCCACCGTCGAGCGCCCCTTGCGGAAACCAAACTGGTGTTCCGCAAGATCCGGCCCCATCCCCGCAAGGTGCCCGGCGATTCGGTTGGCAATGACTCTTTCAAAGATTTTGCCCAGTATTGTATGTCTTAATTTGCCTTTAAACGTTCTTAATAAACATTTTTCAACGTCTGCTACGCTTGCAGTCGACGTTAAGAATAAAACTATCCTTGATATTTCTTCCAAGCCAATGTTTCCTCCTGACTCTTTTTCTTTCTCCCCCGTGACTAACGTTGAGATCCTTAAATATTTTACCACAATTAAGTCTAAGGCTGTGGGCTGTGATGGGGTCAGTCGAACTATGTTATCTTTTATGATTGAGAACTTAATTCCAATTATTACGCACATCATCAATTCATCTCTGCAGACTGGTGTTTTTCCTGCATTGTGGCGTAAGGCTTATATTATCCCTCTCCCTAAAATTTCCAACCCTTGTTTAGTTAATCACTTCAGACCGATCTCCATTCTCCCTTTCCTTTCTAAGATCCTAGAAGCAGTTGCCCTTAATCAAATATCTTTCTATGTATTTAAGAATAACCTCAAGTCCAGTTTCCAATCCGGTTTTCGGCCTGGCCACAGCACAGTCACAGCTCTGCTTAAAGTTACTGAATAAATAAGGGTTGACCTGGAGAATTCGAGATTAACGGTCTTGGTTTTAATAGACTTTTCCAATGCTATTAACACCGTTGATCACGACATTCTCCTGGCCATACTGTCTCAAATTGGAATCTCTTCGTTGTCATGTGATTGGTTTTCATCATTTCTTCGTGGTCGCCAGCAGGCGGTGCACGCTGATCAGGATTGCTCTGACTGGTGTGACCTGGTGACTGGCATTCCACAAAGCGATATACTCTCTCCTCTCTTATTCTCATTATTCATAAACTACCTTACTGCTGTCCTCAAATGTTCTTACCATCTGTACGCTGATGACTTGCAACTATACGCTCAGTCAGACATTGGCAACCTTGACAATTGCATTTCATCACTCAATGCTGATCTTCAAACTATCGAAGAATGGTCTGGCAAATTCGGGGTTTCTGTTAACGTCGGGAAATGTCAGGCCATCCTCATTGGTAGTTCTTACTATTTAAGAAATGTGAACACTGACGGAGTTCTCGTTTAGTGGCATAAGTTGGCACTTATGCCACTAAACGAGAACTCCGTCATTTTTCTTTCACCTCACGTAAAAGACTTAGGTCTGTACATTGACGGCAGTTTAAGTTAGAATAAACATGTGGCTCATGTGTGCCAGAATGTCACGTTCTCACTGCGGTCTCTCTATAGATTCAAGCATTTCCTCCCATCTAGCACCAAACTCACGTTGGTCCAGTCACTTGTGCTCCCCATCATCGACTATGCTGATGTTTGTTATTCTGATCTTTCCCAAAAACTTCTAAATAAATTGGACCGTCTTCTCAACAATTGTATTCGCTTTGTTTTTGGCCTTCGTAAATACGATCACATTTCTTCCTTCCGTTCTCAACTTAAATGGTTGCCTATCCGACTCAGGTGATCCCTCAGATCTCTCTGCATGCTCTTCACAATTATGAACGACCAATCTGCTCCCGATTATCTAAAAACTTATCTCAAAGTGTTGGGCAGTTCTCACAGTCCTAATCTTCGAGCTTCCAAAAATCTACTTCTCCAAATTCCTTCACACCGCACCGGTTTTATGTCAAATTATTACGCTATCTCTACTATAAAGCTCTGGAACGCGCTACCTTTTGGCATTAAAAAATTTGAAAGCAAATTCACTTTTAAAAGAAAAGTGCGTAACCACTTAAGTCAGAATAAATAGCTCTCTCTATTAGAAGTCGAGTCATGGTAATTATTGTTAGGTTTCACATTTTTTTATATTGGTATTTGTTAAAATATGTATTAGTTTATTTTACTTGTATATGTGTATTAGTATCATTATAAGTGCCTATATACATTTTCGAAAGCAGGAAGTTATTTTAATATATTTATTTCGTACCCTATCACAATGTTTTCTTATTTAACCCAAAGGTTGACTGGTAGAGAATGTCTTGTGGCATTAAGTCCGCCTATGTACTACTATTGTACATGAAGTTTAAATAAATAAAATATATAACGTGTAAGTTGTTTATAGACGATAAAATATCGAGTGGTTTGTAGTATCATCATCATCATCATTTCAGCCGAAAGACGTCCACTGCTGGACATAGGCCTCCCCCAAGTGTCGCCACATTGACCGATCCCGTGCGTCTCGCATCCAGCGGATCCCCGCAACCTTTACCAGGTCATCGGTCCACCTAGTGGGAGGCCTTCCAATGCAACGTCTTCCAGTTCGCGGTCGCCACTCCAGAACTTTCCGGCCCCATCGGCCATCCGTTCTGCGAGCAATATGCCCTGCCCACTGCCACTTAAGTTTGGCTATTCTTCGGGCTACGTCGTTAACCTTGGTTCTCTTACGGATTTCCTCATTTCTGATTTGATCACGCAAGGAAACTCCGAGCATAGCCCTCTCCGTTGCCCTTTGGGTGACTTTAAGCCTTCTGATGAGGCCCATTGTGATCAGTCCCGTATGTAATCACTGGCAACACACACTGGTCACAGACTTTCATCTTGAGACACTGCGGTAAGTTGGACGAGAAGATACCACGCAACTTCCCGAACGCTGCCCAGCCGAGTCGGATTCGACGATTAACCTCTTTCTCGAAGTTAGACCTACCTAACTGGATCGTTTGTCCCAGATAGACATAATCGTCTACAACTTCGAGTGTAGAGTCTCCGATCTTGATAGGAGTGGGTGTTACATGGGCATTCAACATGACTTTGGTTTTGTCCATGTTAATTTTAAGACCCACTCTTCCGGAAGCTCTACTGAGGTCATCGAGCATAGTACTGAGATCCTCCATTGTCTCAGCCATGACCACTTTATCGTCGGCAAACCGAAGGTGAGAGATGTACTCGCCATTGACGTTGATGCCTAGCCCTCTCCAGTCCAGAACCTTGAAGACATCCTCCAGTGCAGAGGTGAACAGTTTCGGAGAAATGACGTCAAACTGTCTCACACCACGCTGCAGAAGGATAGGTTCCGAGGTCTGGTCCTGAAGTCGGACTGACATGGTGGCGTTTTTGTACAAACACTTCAACACCTCGATGTACCGATAGTCTTTGGCACCGTTGGAGAGACTGCAGTACAGCCCAAGTCTCAATCGAATCGAAGGCTTTCTCGTAGTCCACAAACGCCAAACAGAGAGGCAGGTTATACTCTTCGGTCTTCTGTATAACCTGCCGCAACGTATGTATGTGGTCTACGGTGCTAAAGCCTTTTCGGAATCCGGCTTGTTCGGGAGGCTGAAAATCGTCAAACCTGCGCGCGAGACGATTCGTGATGACTCTTGAAAATAACTTGTAGACATGGCTAAGAAGTGAGATGGGCCTATAGTTCTTCAGCTGGGCATTGTCGCCCTTTTTGAAGAAGAGTACCACCACACCCCCGCACCATGCCTGCGGCGTTTTCCCCTCGAGTATGACGGAATCAAACAGCTTCTGAAGGGCCTTTAGTACTGGTTTTCCACCTGCCTTCAGGAGTTCGGCCGTAATTCCGTCATCACCCGGTGCCTTGTTGTTTTTAAACTGTTTTAGAGCCATCCTAATCTCGTACAGGCTGAAATCCGGAATGTCTTCGGTGTAGTGTCGGGTCAGTCTAGCTCTTTGAGTTGTTAGCTAGATTTGCAACGGGTTTACTGGTTGATGTGTACAACTGCCCATAAAAACTCTCAATCTCCCTCAGCAGCTCCGGTTTGGCGGATACGATCCTGCCATCGTCGGTCTTCAGTTTCGTGAGCTGGCTCTGCCCAATAGCCAGATCTCTTGAAAATACCTTCGAGCCTTTATTCCGCTAAATAGCGTCTTTAATACGCTCGGTATTAAAGCGGCGGACGCTCTTCAAGGATTTAGTGATCCGTCTATTGAGCTGCCGGTATTTCCACGCCTCGTCTGAAGACTGCAGGATCATCTCACGCCGCTCCTTCATGAGCTCGAGAGTATGATCAGAGAGTTTTTTGTTTTTGTGTGCACGACGTGTCTTGAAGAACTTAGACCCAGTCGTATGGACAGTTTCCACGAACCCATCGTTGTAATCGTCCACCGAGCTTCCTAGGCACTCGAAACGATTCTGGAGTTCAAGCTGAAAGCTCTAGGGGTTTTGGATCTGGATCTGTGCTGGACGGAGCGTAGACTTCATCAGTCGAGACCTTTCAAGCTTGATATTGATGTTCAATGTGCCTCTTACCATGCGGTGATCGCTCCCGGTTTTCACCGAATTGATCACCGAGACATCATTGAACATTTGCTTCTTGGTTGACATGATGAAGTCAATCTCATTTTTAGTTGCACCATCGGGACTCTGCCAGGTCCACTTCCTGTGCTCACGCTTTTTGAAGAAGGAGTTCATCATATAGAGGCCCTCCTTCTCCATAAAACTAGCCAGTTGGTGACCCTGGTGGTTCCGACGTCCAACCCCAAATTGCTCCACCTGCAGCTCATCCCCGTCTCGTATGCCTAGTTTCGCATTGAAGTCCCCCATGACAACGGTGAAGTGAGTTTTGAAACCATGCAGGGCTTTGGAAATATCCTCATACATGGTCTCCACTTCATCGTCGGGGTGTGCCGAGGTCGGGGCGTAGACCTGTATGACCTTCAGCGAATATCTTGAGGATATTCTGAGTATAAGGTACGCCACCCTGGTCGACACACTCTCGATCTTCACCACGTTATTCACGAGTGACTTGTGGACGATAAACCCAACACCACCCTGGGACTGCCGGTCACCCTCTCGGAAATAGAGCAGGTTGCCGGATTTCAGGATTATCGTGTCCTCCCCCTCTTTTCGGACTTCAGATAATCCTACAATACTCCATCGCAGCCTGCTCAATTCCTCTTCGAGTTCCGTTATCTTCTCGTCGGTCCGGAGTGTACACGTGTTGTATGTTGCCAGGTCAAGTCGTCGGTATAGGCAGTCTGATCCCATCCGGAGATTCTTAGCACCCCTTGCCACGCCGCGACCTCACCGCTACCATAGTCGAGGGTAGACGGGCTGCCGGGTACTAGGGGCCATTTTTGTGTTGCGCTCATCATTGGGGGGGTTTTGCCATAATCGCGACGCTTGGCAGGCGGGTTGGCGATCGCTGTACGGTTGTTAAAAACACAGAGAACGCTGTTGCTCATTCTCTGGTAAGTCCCTTAGTCGCCTCTTACGACACCCACGGGAAGATATGGGATGGTGCTATTCTTTTACGTCCGACACCATACGGAACACGGTTTGTAGTATATACATACATAACAATTTCGTTTCAAGAGCGTGACTTTTCAGTAGTCGGTTTTTAGTTATTGAACTTATTTTTGATAAAATCCTTTTTTTTGTGAAATTCACAGACAACAGATTAAAAAAAAAATACAGTTAGCAAGAAAATGGCCATTTTACACAATTTAAAAAAGTCACAAATTGCAAAAAAACTTTTCTCATACATCCCGTATAAAAATATTACACAAAAAAAATTACCGCGAAAATGAAACGTCATCTATCCATTTTCTTAAACAAACTCGTTGTAGACTTTAGCGCTCGTCTGGTTTAGCTCTAAATCCTGGGTTGGTTGATATTTAGTTGATTGGTCATGGTTTGGTTGCTGGTATATGACCACTGGTACGAAACGAAATACGAAAACGGAACGAAATATACGAAATACACGAATTACGAAACAAAAAACAAAAAAGAAAAGAAAAGAGAAGAAGAAATAAGAGAAGAGAAGAGTTTTTCGTATATATTATACGAAATTAAATGGTTTCAAAGTTTATATTGAGACTGGTTATAAAATGGTAAATCTAAGCTAAATTAGCACTAAGATGGTTTGGTTGAGTTACGCGATTGGTGTCCGAACTCTGTCCGCACTCACTCGGTAATACTTGCGATACATGCATTTATAGAAATGCACGAAGGCAAAAGTGCTGAGCTGTTCGGTTGCAAATAAAGTACCGAACACTCGTTTTTTTTTTGGATGTCTTTTACCAACATTACCGTGAACTCGTCTAACAGCAGTTTGGAACATTTTCTCAAGTAATAATTCATTCGTTGTAAATTCTGTCGTTTTAGTAAATTCATTTTTCCGCATTGACTTCAATAACGTGTGTAGGTACAACGTGAAGAAATTACTACTGACTGCATGTAAACCAATGTAAACAACCAATGTAAACAGTGTGGTCAGTTCTCGGCGCCAGTGGTTGTTTCCCCTGGTTGACGTGAGCACGGTAATAAGAACAAGTAAGTACTAAATATGGCAAACAGTTATAACAGACTATATTGTGCTATCTTTGGTTGCTTGAATTCTTCAACAACGCATCATTTTTTTATTTTTATTTATTTATCATCACAGAGATAACATTTTTTATTACCTAGAAACTCCGAAAGGTTAGACTATAAAATAATTTATATATACCTACTAGTAGATACGAGGGCGGGTCAATAAGTCCGTGACTTTTGGAATAAAACACAGATTTTTTGATAAAAAAATAATTTTATTTTTCAACGTAGTCTCCCTTGAGCTCTATACACTTTGTCCAACGCTTCTCCAATTTTTTTATCCCTTCCAAAAAAAATGATTTGTCGAGGTCCTCAAAATAGGCCTTTGTTTGCGAGATGACTTCATCATTGGAGTCAAATCTTTTTCCACCAAGCCATTTCTTCAGGTTTGGGAACAAGAAGTAGTCGCTCGGAGCCAAATCTGGAGAATAGGGCGGATGAGGGAGCAATTCATAGCCCAATTCATGGATTTTTGCCATGGCAACTGCACATGTGTGCACCCTTGCATTGTCTTGGTGGAAAAGAACTTTTTTCTTGGCCAAATGAGGTCGGTTTTTTTTCAAATCGTCATTGAATCGGTCCAATAAGTTGGCATAATATTCCCCATTGATTGTTCTTCCCTTTTGAAGGTAGTCAATGTGGATTATCCCGCGTGCATCCCAAAAAACAGTCGCCATAACTTTATTGGCTGACAAACCCACCTTGGCCTTCTTTGGCGCCGATTCACCCTTAGAAACCCACTGTTTTGACTGTTGTTTGGTTTCTGGTGTGTTGTGATGGATCCATGTTTCGTCCACGGTTACAAAACGGCGCAAAAACTCCTCCATATTGCGATTAAACAACGCCAAAGCTTCCTGTGAAGTTGTTACACGATTGCGTTTGTGGTCGACTGTGAGCAAACGCGGCACCCATCTTGCGGAAAGCTTTCTCATGCCCAAGTGATCATTCAAAATTGAAACCACTGAGCCATGCGAGATCCCTACGGCTTCCACAATCTCTCGCACTTTCAATCTTCGGTCGGTCAACACCATATCGTGAATTTTTTCGATTGTTTCGGGTGTAGAGACCTCAACTGGGCGTCCAGGACGTTCGGCATCTTCAGTGCTTGTACGGCCACAACGAAATTCAGTAAACCACTTTTTTACCATTGAAATCGATGGTGCAGAGTCCCCATAGTATTTATCAAGCTTAGCCTTGGTCTCGGTAATGGTTTTTTTTCGCAAGAAATAATGCTTAATAAGCACACGAAATTCACTTTTTTCCATTTTCTCCTCAAATTAGTGGGTAGTCTGATAAAAATAGCTGTCAAACACAAACTAACTGACGCAGCAAGTTTAAATTTTGACAGGAGTCAACTGACAGATGCCTGTTGACAGGAGCAGTGTTGCTGTTTCAGTAAAGAGGTCAGAAATTCAAAAAGTCACGGACTTATTGACCCGCCCTCGTACGTAATTTTTTAATAGGTAGGTATTTCACTTTTTTCACCGAGTAAAATACCTGGATTAATTAATACATAAGTGGACAGGGTGAAAAAAGTGACACTTGAGTGATTTAGGTACCTCGCGCTAAAAAATGTCTCGAATTTATAATTTTTATGAAATCTACTAATCAAAAGACACATCTTGTATTTTTTATTGAACACTTCTTATTTAATTCACAACTAAATTCATTAAAAAAAATATATATAATATTTACAATCACAAAACTAAAAAGAAACTCAACTAAGGAGATAAAATTAAAATACTGTAGGCGCGGCAGCCCTGTCGCTTGCGAACGTACCGCTCGGCTGTAGGTTTATTTTAAGGACAGGGCCGAGTCACAATAAGTATATATTTATACTGTGACGTGAGTGTGGCTCACGCAAAGCATAATGTGTGCCGTAGGGTGTCGGCGCAGCGCGTGGCGCTGGCGCAGCTGCGGCTGGCGGCGCGCGCGGGGGACGCGGCGCCGCCCGCGCCGCCTGCCGCCGACGTCGCCGACCTCGTGCTGCTGCACACCGACGTCGACATGCACCGCCTCGTCACCGACGTGAGTACTGTTGTACGCGACTGAGACGTCACCGTTTGTTTCGTCTTATGCGAGTGTGTCGTGTTACAGGAGAGCGTCTCTCTGTACGAGGAGTCGTCTGCGCTGCACACGCTGTGGCAGCTCGTCCAGCAGCACCAGCTCGAGGAGGCCGCGCATGCACAATCGCGCGAGCGCGCACTGCGCTGGACCAGCGCGCATCGAGACTACCTCGCCAGGTAACATACACACGCACACATACACGAATACCACATACTCGTGCACACGGGTGACTACAGGTAGTTGTGTTCTGCAGCGGGCGCACGGCGTCGCTGGTGGTGCTGCAGCGTCGCTGGCACGAGCTCAAGCTGCAGGCGCGCGTGAACCTCGCCGCGCACTGGCGCCGTGCCCCCGCGCCCTCGCTGTTCGCTGACCTCGCCCCCGCCCCCGACCCCGCCCCCGACCCCGCGGCCCCGCCCCCACCACACGAAGTGTACCCGCGCCCGGCCCCCCTCCACATCTCTATACTCAAACGGTCAGTATACTGCCACTAATTAAGCTGAATATTTCCGATGACATGTCATGACTGGTCACACGCACTCCCGCAGGTACCCGCACATCGCCACGGAACCGTTCCAGTGTTGGCGGGAGCAAGTGCTGGACGGGAGCATCGTCATCGAGCCACTGGTAAGTCTAACATTACTTACTACGAGTCGATTACTGAGTGCATATCTCGCCGCGTACAATATAGTTCCGAATCTTGAAAAATTTAGCAATACTGCAAAAAGAATTGTTATGTTAATGTCGATAACGGAAAGGGGAATGCCGATTTTAGGCACAAGAAACCCAAGAAATTTGTTAAAAATCTTGTGTAAATTTTACGTAATTAACTCTGCTATTCACGACGCGATAGAAGTTGGAAACATATTTCAAAAAATTAAAAATATTGAAACAAAAACGAAATTCTGTGTCTGTGGCTGTACTGAATAAAGTGCAAATACTTTTTTTTTGTGCAAATAGAAAATCTCAGTTCATTTAAATAGAATCCTAAACCTTAATAGCGAAAAATTAAAAATTTGTTGCAAAAAAATAACTTAGCGTTTACACTTATTTGTCCTTTTGTGTAAAGAAATTCCAATGCATTTTATGGATTAATTATACATTTACAATCGACTTACAATACATAATATAATAAATTCAATGATCTACATAAAGCGCCGATCGAAAAAAAAACTTTATTATCAAAAAAAAACTTTATAATTTGGAAACTCTGAGTTTTTCCAATAATTTTCTTTTATCAGTAAATTATTTGTGAAGTATACTAATATTAGCATTCGGTCTTATATGTGGGCACTCAGGGCTTAAATCACCATGGCGGCCTGGCATTCCCCTTTCTCCAACGAAAGAGCGTTTACTGTACAAACTACTTTGTGTTGAGAACTACTTGCTTATTTACTAAAATAACCTATAACTGAAAATACCCGTAATTTTTGCTTCTAGGAAGAAGTGAATGACATAACGGTAAAGCAAAGCCAAGACAGTGCACTGTCTACTGCGAGTACAGCTCCGGGCGACGACACCGCGGTCGCGCGTCTCTACCCTAATATGAGCGAGCTCGATGAAGCCAAGGAGAAACAGAATACGGACAGTGACACTTTGTCTCAGGAGTCTGCGATCAAAGGACCTAAGATCGAACAAAGATTAAATGTTTTATTCAAGCGTAGTCCGATTGAGGATTTCACTGAACAGAGTACGGCCGACGACCATTTGGCTGAACATCCTACGGACATTAAACTTTTGACCGAGCCTCCTATTGTCAATAAGCTCAAAGATGAGCCGACTGCGGACAATGACCTTGTAGCTGTGCAGCCTACGGACAGTGAACTTTTTACGGTCGATGAATTCAAGGACAAGCAATATACGGTCAATGACCTCTTGGTCGAGGGGAGTACTGTGAATATCCCTCTAGCTGAGAGTGCTGCAGGCAGCGCGAGCATTGCGACCTGTCCGAGCACACCGGGCAGAGCGGGTGCTCCGATACATCGAGACGAAAGTAAGCCAAGTACGTCTCCCATTTATAAACCTGTGGTACATTGTGTTGAGAAAGGGTTTATCTTTGCGAGTGTCGTCTCTGTCAATTGTGAGTATTGACAGAGACGACACTCGCATTATATCATTACTTTCCAGAATTTGATCCCTAACAGCGAAGCTATCAAATGGTGTAGTAATAGTGTTTTTTTTTTTCAAAATCAACAGTTTCGATTCCAAGCTAGGGATATTGAGTTTCCAAAAATCCAATGATGCAGTTTTAGTTTTCATCTAAATCGGGCTCCAGACCTTTGAGTATTTTTCGCTTTTTGTCATTATATCGAATTTGGCCACCCAGGTTCACTTGAAAAATTCACCCTGTATACAACCCACAATAATAACAAAAATGATATATCATTTTTGTTATTATTGTGTTAAAGAGATATTGGAGGTCAAAGTTTCGACTTTTTCACATTTTTATTAATACATTTCTTTATTATTTTGCGCGTAATATCCCGGGCTTCGATTTACTGCCTACACTGTTACTAGGGGAACTTAGGATGCAAGAGCAAAGTGAGCGAGGGACTGGGGGCGCCCCAACTCGAACAGGTTAGGTTAGAAGTCATTAGTCATAGTTCGTGGTCATTTTTTTGTTCGCGTGGCTCTGACTACGCCTTTTAAGCAACTTTAAAGAGTTTTGAGGTAAGGTTACAATAATTTGTTTTTCTCAAGAACAGTGCTTTATATTTTCATGGGGGTGGTGCCAGGAGAGAGGGTACACCCCTCTCGCCTCACTCTCCCCCCTCCCGCTCCCCTCCTCCTACCAAACGATACTAAATGTTTACCAATTGCTCTTCGAGTTATCAGTCGAAAATTTAAGCACGAACAATCTAAGTAATAGTTAAGTAAATAGATGGCGCGAGTTTCTTCTGTCAATCGATAGGTACTGATGTTTGTAATGATTGTACTGCCATCCCACAGATGGCAGGTTCATCGATATTATCATGGATGAGAATTATAAGTTGGTTAAATATAGATATTTCAAAACCCTCACAGAATTAGCCAGTCCGTATGAATACTTTTTTTTTTTGTATATCTAGATGAAATCTTACCGCCGGAACGCGCTAACGGTTCAGAAACAGACACGGACACAGAAGACAATTTGGTCATAGACGAGTGTTCTCACAGGACACTGTGTTCACTCAAACGGGAACCTGATGCGCACACAGAGACCCACAGTGGCGACACTGTGGCACCTCACGCACTACTCGGAAACTTAGCCCCGACCATAGAAGTATTACACATGATAGATCCGAGCACGGTCAAAACCGAGATTCTCTTCGAAAGTGATGAAGACGACTTTCAACCTTGTAACGAACTTGATAAAGATGAAATGGAGTTGACAACAAAGAAAGAAGCTTCGTTTATAAGTAACAGGATAGTGTTTCTTGACGAGGAGCCGGAGGGGCGTTGTGACGTCACAAAACGCATGGACTGTCAAAGCGGACAGAATATGGATAAAGCAACACCGACTTTTGGTAAGTTTAATTGTTTTCTTAACACCGTCAAGTCAGGGAGTCTATCTATATGTATATATTTTATTCTTTGTTAACAAAAAGGGGGTTTATATCCATACGGATATGCCAATCCTATCGTAGCTTATTAACTATTTACATAATATGTGGAATATTTACTTACTATGTATTAGAAGGAGAATCATTGACTAGGCATATAGGATTCTTAGTTTTATTCATAGAAATTTCACAAATATAACAACACAAAACCCCAAAGAATAAATTTAAAACTTATTTAGTACATAATAAAGTAGCTAACTTACTAGTAAACAAAAAAATATCCCTAAACACTACAAGGTTGCAAACCCTAACGATGCATATCTACCAAACTGCTTTTTTAAATAAATCTGTCGGGCACTCATTGTTTTTGTGATGCCAACATACGCAGTGTCACACATAGGTACACAACACATCACCGTACCGCGTCGAAAAGAGATAGAACTACATACAGGGTGTAAACAGACCCTTCACAAAGCCGTCAACTAAACATTATGTACATCAAACTAAGGAACTTTACGCAAAAAATATTGCTGGGAAATGACCTTTTTTGGGGTGAAAAATCACGTTTTACGGTAGGAAACAATGTAACTTATTCAAAACATTGTGCTGATGGATGGATTGAATAGTACGGGGGTCGTGAAGGTGTTTAAAGTAAAGTTCTTACATTAAAACCTCCTGTTAAGTAATTTGTGCATACATAAATATATAAAAACATGTATTTAAAAAAAAACTTAAAGTTGGAACTTTGACCCCCAATATCTCCGTAACTAGAAGGTTCCCAGGTATGGTCTAGAACAAAAAAATGATCACAACGATGGAGAGAACAAGTACTTTTCGACTTTGTCAAGGGTCTTTTAACACCCTTTATGTTTACACACAACACTCCCATCCCGGCACGAGACAGCGCTTGCACAGGTAAAAACATAGATAGGTACATAGCGTCGCTGCAGCATAAACACTTAGCGCAAAGCATTACTTAAAAAGAAATACAAATATACATATAAAGAAAATAAATAGCGGACGTTGTGCACCACTCGCATGTTAACTAGTTTGGCAGCCCCGCATTTAGATTCGCCCAGCGTCCAGAATATATATTTTAAATTCTCTAACCAATGATTTTCTTTCATTCTTGCGCCTAACATACTTCATCAGCAAATGTTGCGTTCATCAGTTCAATTTTGTTGCATATTTCACAATTAGGGGATGCGAAATTTCGCATAAGGTAAGCAAATTTTACCGATGGAGAGTGTCCAGAACGTAGCCCAAGTGCTAACTTAACATAAGTTCTAGCCAAATTTTTATCCTCAAAGTAGGGCACGCGAGGAGACTCGTTCTGAATTACTCTATACCAAATCCCTTTCACTTTAGATATTTCATCAAAGTTGTTCCTCCATCTGTCATAATACGACAGCAATACACCCGACTTGGAGCAATATTCCTTGTTAATATGATTAATCAAATTGAGGATATCTTATGCACCTCTGCAACCAGAGACGCATTGAGCCACATGTTATATGGCAATCCAAATACTATATCAATAAAAATACTAAATACAACTACTTTATTAAGTTTTTCACTAACTGCATAAGCCACTGCTTGATATATTGCAATGAGCTCCAGAGACATTATACAGATAGTTGCATCAATTTTAAAACTAGCTAAATAACCTGTTTTTAGGAAGAAGAAGGTGCCTCCACACCCATTTACTCTTTTTGAACAATCTGTGAAAATTTTACACCATCAGTGTACTTGGAAACGAATTCTGATATCACTTCATGAAATATTTATTCAAAATTTCTGAATCGCTCAGATCTTCACCACTTGTTTCCACCATTTCACAAACAATGGTTCGTGGGTATACGTAAAAAGATAATGTCATTCGCAACGGAAGGCAACAACGCGTGCGAACGGCCCAACGTCACAGTGCAAACTGTCTATCTATATAAACTGCTTACTTAGACGACAAAAACACACGCGTTGATCGAATGATCAACGCGTGTGTTTTTGTCGAAAATATGTGGATTGCGGGGAAACGAGTAGGCAGCTCGGGACTATTTCGCCTTTTCATTCAGTTTATAGCAGAGAGTGATAAAACTTCTATGTCTTGTTTCGCATTCTTACCTCTACGTTTAATAATAGGACACAGTGAAACGAAGTTGTGTGTCTTACTATTTATCACAGCGAAGTTTGAAGTGGTAACATTTGTTAACAGATCCTAAACTGCTAATGGACACATCTGTACCACTGTTCAGAATAGACAAAACACGCGCGTGGAGTAACAACGTGCGCAAGGACAACTCCATCAGAGTGTCTCGCATACACAGGAGATATTACACACCGAAACCCAAAAACAAAATATGTAATAAGAATCAATCAACGACACAAGAAATCACAGTAGATACGTCTTGTCTAGACAAAGTCGCCAACACCGATAGTGTAAGACAACTGTGTAGAAATATAAAACGGGAGATGATTGAGGAACAGCCCGAAGTGCCTAAAGGCAACACACCACACAAAAAGGCTAAAGCAGAATCAGATTCGGAGGATGACCAGCCTTTACTGGAGACTAGAAAAGAACAGTCGGGAGATACAACAGATGACGCAGACGTGGGAGAATTGGTGGAGGAGTCGAGCTCTGACGATGAGCGAGTGAACGAGGAAATGCTGCGCGCACAGAGAGGGCGTGGGGTGCGGTGGAGGGCGCATGGGGTGCGAAAGCGCGGCTGCAGTCGCGCTGCCTCCACCATCGAGTGGGCGGCAGCGTACTCACCAGTGTTCGGGCGCGTCGCCAAACGGGTGTCGTTGCCCGACATCGAGCAGGTGCGCCGCCTCAACAACGCCATGCAGGTCGCTCAGGTCGCGCCCATCACCAGTGCAGTGAGTAGTAGCATTCAAATATTATACGGGATGATTGGTAATTGGGTGCGTTCCTTGAAATAGGTGATACTAGACCTCAGAGTGAGAGAAAGGCAGACACATGGCAACAATTTTGACCCCGATTACTTGGGGTCCAAATTTTGTTGTTTTGGAGAAACAGAACTTTTGAGTTATAAATGACTTATGAATTTAGTGGAACTTAGTTTACTTTTCATTTCACTGATAAAATTCAGGATGGATGAAATGGCGACAGGTCACTTTAACTACTTGCACCCACGGATGCCGCTCAAGTTAAAGGGGAAAATATACAAGTCCGTGATTAGACCTGTCGTACTGTATGGATAGGAATGCTGAGCTGTGAAGAAGATGAATGAAAAAAGATTGCATGTAGCAGAGAATGTTGAGGTGGATGTGTTGTGTGACAAGAATGAATAACGTAAGAAATGAGTATGAGTAGATTAGAGGAACTTTGAAAGCTGCGCCAGTTACAGAAAAGTTGAAAGGGAATCCACTGTCTTGGTCATGTGATGAGGACGGACGAATCGTATGTGACTAAAAGAGTGATGATGGATGGAAAGGGAGAGGAAGACCAAGGAAACGATGGATGGATAGTGTAAATGATTGCGTGACGGTTGACAGGGGAAAATGGAAGAAAAAACGTGTTGCGCCGACCCAATTAACTTGGGACAAGGGCAGGAAGATATTATGACGCTGAAATATCTGTCAAAGTTCGCTGCCCGCAGCCAGTCGGCAGTCCGCAGCTTTAGTCCGCACCTTTACGGTACTAGGACTACGACTCACGGGTATGCAAAGTTTGAATGGTGTCCCCTTGTTTCGCAGACAGAAATCTAATAGAATTTCGTTTCGCCGAAAATGTTTCATATAATATTTGGTTCTTGTATTTTTAGTTCCTTGTTTTAACGACTATTCACTTGACTGAAACATATTTCACAGAAATACAATTCAATGAATTTTATAATCACATTGTTTTATCTAACAAACTTATCAAACTATAGAATTATTTTTAACGAATATTGTTTGTTCGGTGTATTTTTCTATGATATTTTATTTCAAAGAAAATGTAAAAATAGACGTTATGCTATCCATAATTTTATAAATAAATATACTCACAGTCGAATGCGTCTATCGTACCCCTATTTTTTATGTTGCTTAGTATAAACTACTCACCACATCAACATAAACAAGGCATTGTGGTAAGGAAAACTTAGGATGCAAGAGCGAGTGAAGCGAGCTCAGGACTTAGGGCACACCGACTCCGGACAGGACAGTTAGGTCACTTTAAACTCTGCAGACAGAAATAGAAGCGCCGCGTAGAGGGGCTACCTGTCGATTACGCCTTATTACAACATTTTGATATTTACGTTGGCGTTGAAACGTTCAGTTTACTCCGACCAAATAGGTTAGGTTAGAACTGTTACCGTCGAAACTACTAACTAAACACTACGTCGAAATTGGTTGCAGTAATAAAATTAGCGCACTTCAAAATTTATGAACCGCAAAATAAACACAGTACGTACGTTATACACGTACGTACTGTGTTTGTTTTGTGGTTCAAGTTACTATTAATGAGAATAACAAGATTACCCGTATTGTTTTTGTGAACGCGGTGTTATTATTTTATAGGAGGGTATGCATTTTGTCAAAGGTATGAATTGAAACATTTAGAAACTGTCACTCGATTAAATGTTTTTCTTGGTAATAAGTTTTATATTAACTAAACAATATGAGTATAAAGAATATTTGATTTGCTATTCTATGATATGAATATAGAAACATTAAATTTTATTTGTAACAAAAATCTACGATTTAATCTTTTTCGAAGGAAGTATTTTGCGTAGTGAGTATTCTATGAAATGATAATAAGAGAACATTTTTATATGAAACGAAATTCTATAAATCAGTGTACAACCAGTTTGAACACGTACATTTTGCTTTGCTATCCCGTGTTCAAACAACTGTTCACTTATTTAAAGCTATTCCTAGCTGTAAGATTTTAAACTATCATGGTCACTAACATTATCAAAGTCACTCAAACTACTCAAAGCAATCTGTAAAAATAGTAAATATCCCGTTTCTAGTTTTAATGATAATATTTCTAGCTAGTATAACCCGATCTAAGGAGGTGGTCATTTCATTAGCCGACCATGACTGTTTGCAGACGAGCACTTGTGGCGAGGACCTGCCCATGGAGCAGCCTCCGGGCGTTGCTGCAGACAACGACACTCCATTAGGTACGCCGAAGCGGCCGGTCATTAGCCCTATTACCAGGCAAGGTCAATGACCGGCTGCTCCATGCACGGACCGCATACTAAGGGTGAAATTTCTTTAAAATTAACCGACCGACTTCATAAGTGTGCCCTAGACTTGAATATTGACAATCATAGATGACGGAAATTTATAGCCAGCCAAAAATACGCCTTACGAAAATATTAAATAATAACACTAATCCTCGCGAATAGGGAATATGCAATAAAACTTTTTTATTTCTTAAAAATGCTTTGCATTGGCCCATAAAAACATTGTGGTAGACTTGTTTAATTCACTAATATAACACTTACTTTACAATTTAATGTTATAAGTAGCGTATTTTTGGGGAAACGGAACGCGAAACCAAAACGCATCGTCCTCGATAACGCCGGTAGTATGTCGACAAATACTATGTGTCAAAGAAACACTTTTAATTGAAAAGTACTTAAAGTTTCATTAAGATTTGTTATTGAAATTTTTGCTTGAATAAAGCACATACATTTAGTAAAATTATTCTATTAAGGGCAAAAAATTAGATGTAAACTAGGCAGATAGAGGTAAGTGACGTCACATAAAGTGACATGAATGGCCGCGACAGTCACGGACGTTTTAACTGTCGTAGAAAATTGTTGTAGGTGTTTAATATTTTTTTAAGAAACAAGCAGTAGTTGAACTGAACTTTTAATTATTTTCTGGGGTTAAGGCGATAGTCTTGTTGTGCAAAACTCAGAAATTCACAGCAAAAACAAAAACAAATCGTGTGGGGGGGGACCTACCCCTACCCCTTTGACACCTAGACGTAGATAAAATTATTTGAGATGATGCCAAAGCTGCTCTACCTACATATTAACCGACTTTAAAAAAGGAGGATAATTAATTCGATTCTTATAATTAACCACTTGCACGACTGGACACTTGTGTGAAAATTTCTGAATTTTCTATCATGGGTGTCATTTTAGTGAATTACGGGGTTGGTGATAACGAAAATGACGTTAAAATGGAAATGAATGATGGTGCTGACAAAAACTACCGGTTTTTTCGTCATAGGTATCATTTTCGTGATTTCGGGGTCGATGATAACGAAAATTAGGCCAACTTGAAAATCCAAGATGAAAATATTTTCAGTTTTTTCGTAATGGGTGTTTTGGTATATTGAAATTAACGCTATAAAATAGTGAAATTCATGATCACTAATTAGCACTGCTGAAGCCAAAAGCTTTAGCATAATGAACCTTGCAAGGCAAGTAAAAAAAGTGGAGTTGAGGTAGATGGGCAAGAAATCCACTACTTCAATGAGTACATTTATTTACCATGGACATGAAATCTGTTTGTTCGTCATGAAAAAACGCGCGCAACTTGTATTTTCTTTTTGACCTCATTTTCGTTATCAGCGACCCCGAAAACCACAAAAATTACACCCATGTCGATAAAACCGCAACTTTTCGTCGGCGCCATCTTGTATTTTTCATTTGGCCTCATTTTCGTTGTCAGCGACCCCGAAAACCATAAAAATTACACCCATGACGATAAACCATATAATAATTTTCGTCGGCGCCAGCGCCATCTTGTAACTATTTTCATTTTCAAATTCTCGTATCATATTTATCATCGTATCAGCCGCATCTTTGATTTTGACCCCATATTTATACACCGTGACTTTTTAGTCGTCTTACAAAGGTCGTCCACTCAATCTACCCGACATAAAATAGCTCTAGGAACGATTTTTTTTTATCTTCCATAATGAAAAATTCGCTTATTTTCGTAGCCGTTCTTTGATTTTGATTTCGATTCATCGAAAGGAATCTTATTTCCCGCAAGTATCCGTTCGCGCTAGTGTCTTCCGCGCATGTGCAAAACGCTTAAAAATCATAGATAAAAACGTAACCCTTCTTTTCTTTGCAGTCGGTTAAAATAATTAAGTAGAGCAGCCTGCATGACATAACATGAGCGTAACAGCATGATTGTGCGAGTGAGAAGTCCAGAAAACAATTGACGACATCCCGACGTCCTTCTACCTCGACCGCTCGGCGGTCACTAAGGAAATATGGCAAACGTTTCTGTATTTAAACTGTAATTTTATTGGTGTTTTGGTATACTAATAATTTTCTTTGTACGGTAATTTTAATGATTTTTTTTATTATGTCGTATCATTCAACAGCGGCCCTTCGATAAAAGCGAATAATAACCCTAATTTATTGACAGAAACTACGTATTTTTTGAGAGCAAAAACCGAGAAATTTGACTTGACGATATTATCGTAATCGAGTTAAGAAAATAAAAGATTTTTTACAAAAACTAACGAGCCAACTTTGAAGACAAGGATATAAAGGAATTTATTGGCTCGATAGATTTTGCGATTTACCCTCTGTTACCTCGGATGGAGTGCGTAAACAGACCTCGGACTCGCGTTGGGCGCGAGACACCTGTTTTCAACGCCAGATTTACGCAACAAGAGCGAGTTTTGTGAACTTTAAAAAAATACGTAGTTGTTAAGCATATAACCAATATTATGGTGCACTAAAAATAATTGCAATTCATTAATAACTTTAGTCAAAAAAACATTGTATAACTGCGCGAATATTTCAACGGGATGTCAATGTAACCGGACTGGGGCCTTAATAGTACTGTATTTCAATGATTTAAGTAAAGAAAAAATTACATGCATATTCCCTATTGGCGAGAAGAATCGCAACATCTTTAGAAGTGGAAGGAATGGGGGGAGGCATTTGCTCAGGAGTGGGACCATACGGGCTAAGTAAAAAAAAAACGCTAATCGGTGTAACATTTACAAAAACCGGCCAAGTGCGTGTCGGGCCACGCGCAATGTAGGGTTTGTGGTTGCCCATCAAAATATGCGGACACTTCCTTTGGTCCGATTTGCCTCCGAACGATGATTTTTATTGTAAAAATAAAAAACTTACATTTGCAGTTGAAAAACCTGTGCTCCCATACATTATGTTTAGGAAATATCGAATCCAAGTACATTTTATAAGTTGGTCGACTACTACTCGTAAACTTATAAAGCCTACTTAGCTGTGATAGTTTTTCTTTTAACTTCGTTTTAGATACTAACACCGTGAACACCCTAACACACCCGTTTAGCTGGTAGAGGGGAGGGGACACACACTCGAATCCAACGAAAATAGCACTTTGAATTTTAATATTTCACAAACGAATCCCTTAATCGAAAAATTATTTGCACAAACTCGCAATATTTTTTAAACACTATCCATCGACATCCCACACTATGGGATACGCGAGAAAAAAATATCCCCACTTTACGTGTACAGGAGATACCCTAAAAGAAATACTTTTCGAGATTTTATTTTACCACTTTGGCGGCATAACTAATCTGTATATTCATGCCAAATTACAGCTTTCTAGTACTAAGAGTCTTTGAGCTAAACTGCGGACAGACGGACGGACATAGCGAAACTACGTTTATGGGCTCGTTGTTGACTACGGAACCCTAAAAAGACTACATACGCTGTTAAATGTTGTGGATATTATTATCCAGGTCCTCGAGTTATAAAAAACATGGGATAATATTCAACTGTTAAGTAAAATGATAAAAATCGACCATTTTAGAAAGAGCTTGGGCTGAGGTAGTAGCTCTCGTTGATGTCTTTCCCTTTCACTCATTAGATACTATTGTATTGCTGTCTTTTTCTCAAAAAAGTAATAGTGTCGTGTCATACGTTCTTGCTTATCTATACATCTATACAAATAAATAAAATTGAAGTGTTTGTTTGTAATATCAAATTAACAGTTTTTTACTAAATGCATATGAAAGCATATACGGTACTTATAACAAAAACACATTTTTTTTAAATTTTTGCGTCCATCCGTTTGTTCTGGCTCATCTCCGAAACAGCTGTACTGATTTTGACGGGATCTTTATTGGTAGATAGCTAGTGTTATAAAGTCTAACATAGGCTGTTTTTATTTTAGAAAAATCCGGGTTACGTGCGAAAAATTTAAAACCTATGAATTTGTTAACAAAATTCGATTCAAACGGCTAATCTCCGATACGGCTGGACCGATTTTGAGGGGACTTTTACTGGCAGCTGATGTCATAAGAAGTAACTAAAGCTACATTTATTTTAGAATAAAAACTAGTAGTAGAAAAAAATTAAAACCTTTGAAATCGGTAACAAAAGTCGATTAAAAAAGGGAAGCAGATAATATTTTTTATAATAATTTCACGCGAACGAAGGTCGCGGTTAACAGCTAGTCGATTGATAAAATATGGATGTTATCGATATTTTCTTAATTATTTGGACAAAATAGTTCAATTAAAAACAAACAAAAAAAAAGAAAACTGCTTTTGTGTGAATTTAACTGTCAATGGTTAATTGACGGTTGAATTTAAATTCAATGGCATGTAAAAAATTAAAAGTTAAACATTATTCATTCGGAATAATCGGAAATCTATTATTCTTATTCTTTATAGCACACAAAAATAAGAGAAATACATAATTACAACATATAGCTTATGTACAAAGGCGAGCTTAACCCAGAATTGAGACAATTACATATTGGTAATAAAGTAGGACCTATACAACAAAAAAGTGATCATTAATTTGCCATTCTATTTTGACACGTTAGAATCTGTGTTTAATATCATTGGCCCATCACTACGGCAGGTGACGTCACCTTGAAATAGCCAATCGGATTGCAGTTGTCACTCCCCGCGCACCGCGTGCCTACCGCTAAATTTGGTGAACACGAATACAAACGAAATATTAATCATGCGGAATCTAGAGGAGGTTATCTGTGGTATTACCTGAACGTAAAGCCTTTCGCGTGACAATACCTGTAGTGCTCACTCACCTCACATCACGTGTCGGTTGCAGCGTGGCGGGCGCTGGACCTGCCGGCGCAACACGAGCTACAGGCCGCACTCGACGAGCTCACGGTCAGTACACATACACAAACACCTTACAACAAATCAAATTATTGACTCACTTATTGTTAACTGCTGCTACCAAGCTCTCTAAATAATTCAGTATAATTAACTAATTAAAAAAGAGTAAGTACTTGTTGGTAACATATATTAATTTCCAAGTTTTGTCTTGATTCACTCCTGCGTCTCTCTTCTTGTCTCTCTTCTCGTGAAACAGCCGACGTAACAATTATATGTGTGCACAGCGGGCGTCGACGGCGGAGCAGGCGCTGGAGGGGCGGGGGGGCGCGCACTGCTGCGCGGCGCGGCGCCAGCGCGAGGTCACCGACACGCACCGCCGCTTCGGCCTGCCCGACGCTAAGCAGCACACGTACGTGCACGCATGAAAATGTAGCATAACATAAATACCTATGTATTGCCTAAAACGTATTGCCCTTAAAAGGTATTTTTCAACGCCATCTGCAGGGAAAGTACTCTAAAAATGACTCCAGGTGGCGTTGACAAATTCCACCCTGTATAATACCTATAATTCGACACAGAAAAAGCGTCTCCTCGCGTTCTGGTTGATACGCGAGAGCCCAATTTTAAACTTAAAGGCAATACTGATCATCATCTGCCTAGCCTTTTCCCAACTATGGGGTTATTGGTATTGGGGTCGGTGTCCTGTCCAGTCTACAGCGGAAACTTGATATGTAATAGTAGGTGATCACCCATCCACATTTCATTCCGTCCCTAGCGGTCATGCCAGTTAGACGACGACGTCGCGCCGCCTCAGTGATAAAAAAATCTAAACGGAGTGTGAAGAATGCGTCAAACATCGTAAACAAATCATACTTACCATTTTGTGCGTTGATTATTATATTCAAATCTGTGAAAAAAATTCTATTAAACTGACTATTACCGTTGAATAAATCGAAACAAGAAACAAATTAACTTTTTTACCCGACTACGGCGGAGCAAAACGAAGGGTTATGATTTTGACCGGTATATGTTCATCTGTTCCCTCATATCTTCTGAACTACTTATCATAATTTGACAAATGAAGTATCGCTGTAAGCGTCTTGATCGTCCGCTGTTTATAGGCTACGTGACGTCACATTAAATGGGTATGGCGCCCTCTAGAGACAAAGTTATGAACTAAAACAAAAAAATATTTAATGATGGCGTGTTGGATATCAAATGAAAGGGCCTAAGAAGCACATTTCAGAAATGTGTATATTGTTATCTTGTGTGACAAGAGCTCGTCGGATGATGTCGTTTATGTTCGCGTGTCGTGCACAACGGCCGGCTCAGCTGCATGACAGGCCATGGTGACCGAGGCTGTTGACAGCTGCACCACAATGACAGCGATGAGGAGAACAGTAGGCGACACCAAGACGTAAAGAAGTAATTATATTAAAACTATGTAGGGATCAGCTTCCACTCTACGGAGGTATGTAAAAGGTGGTCCATTCCCATCCACAGACCAACCTAGGCAAGTGCGGCTTAACCTGAAGATTGATCCGAGCATCTGTAATTATTTAGTCACGAACTCCTTAAAAGATACTGATTCAGTGACATCATAAAAATGCGCGAGGTTTGTTCGGCTTGTTGGAATCGGACCCTTAGGCAACGCCCTCGTGATGCACATAAGAAATTTGTTCCCGGCTGTCATTTGAAGATCTTTGACAGTCGTTACAGTGGCTCGAAAGTCCGACAGCGAATCTTACCAAGCGGTTTCCTATTACCCAGTATTAACTGGGTTGTGGAGGTCAGGTAGACATTCGCTCCATGTAAAATACAGGTATTCAACTGCATCCGCTCAGACTGGAAGCCGACCCCGACAAGGTAGGCACAGGATGATGACACTGTTATTACAACTAGGCACGCGGATGGCGAGTGCACGTGCTGCTGCGCGCACCTGTGCGACTCCGCCGCGCGCCGCCGCCTCGACGCGCAGCTGCGCGCGCTTCACGACGATATCGAGCGCATGCTCTGGGTACGTGCGCTCAACTGTTCACTAATATTTGTTATTCAAAGAACAACCTCAATGACCAGGCTTAAAGTTCAGTTTGCACTACAACTATATACTTCTTTTTGATTATTTTAATAGAAATTGCCTCAATTTACTCTAGCATAAAGTTGACATTCGTCTAAGTGGACATAACATTAACTACTATTAGTGTATACTTGAGTGTGTAACGATACGAGGTGCCGTTGTATGCTGCTGCGGTGACGTCACGTTACGCCGTCGTGGCCGCTCACCGAAATTTTTTATTTCTATCTTAATGAGTTACATTTGCAGACTATTCATTTTTTCGAAATCGATTGTCTCAAACAATTTTCTCTTTTTCTATTTAATGCATTTAACAACACAATATAACATCACGCCTGGAATCCCCAACGGGTTAGACAGAGGTGAACCTGATACCCAGTCACTTGACTTAAGTCCCATATAATAGGCGGCGAGCCTATTGCCATCAACCGGACACAAATCCAGACTGCGTGGCTGCTACCGAGAAATTCCTGATGGAAAAACCCAACATCTCTGGTCCTTGTAACGTTAAAAAAATGCTAATTGTAAGGATACATAATGTCAGCATTAACAAAATTTGGAATTTTGATTTGTACAACGCTAAGGCGATTGAAGAGAAGAAGCGGAGGAAACACGCTCAGGTATGCCACTAGTGCTTGATGTACTTTTACTTATACGGACTTCAACGTATGTATGGATAAATTGCAATTACAGACTCATTTTTAAATGCACATCAAAAAACTTATCGCCACTCAATTTATTTACATCAATTAAATAATTATTATTTTCAAATCAAATATACTGATTACACATCAAATTTACCAGGGCGTACAAACGTAATACACACAACAAAATTACTATGTTTGCAACATGTTTTCATCGTAACAACGACAAAGGCACTCAGACAAGGACAACATAGTATATTATGATGCAACAGCGAGCGAAGCGAGCCCGGCACTTGTGGTACCCCGATTCGGACAGGTTAGGTTAGGTTGGTATTGCGTACCCGAGACGGCGGCGCGTAGTGTTCCACGCGCGCCTCTCTCAGACGTAACGGGGGGAGTCTTACACCTCACTCCCCCGCGGGACGAGGCCCGCAGGTCAGGCGGGCCGGCACTAGTCTGGGGCAGCGGAAGTCGCATCAGATCCCGTTGCCTTCCGCTAGTTGCTCGTCCTTTCTCTGTCTGAGAAGAGACCTTTGCCCAGCAGTGGGATTAGTAATTGGCTGATTTTATTATACTGGGCATTAAAGTAAAGTCGGAGTTGCCAAAAACTCTAAGGTAGACAAGAATTGCTCAAATGAATTGGCTACCTTTAGAAAAGCTCACTGTTCTACTATCTGTGCGACGAGTACACACGGCGACATATCAAGCTATGCGTATCCAGTATAACTTGTCCTCGCTGTGTATGAGGTCTCATTACGACGAGAGATCGGCGCACTGGATACGCATAGCTTGATTGTTTGTCGTGCGTACGTAACGGTTATCAAAGTAGCAGTATGTCGTATTCATTTAAGTCATGTACTAATACTATTTTTTTCTTATTGCAGAAAGCTGCAGAAGGAAGTAAGTTGAATTAAAAAAAAAAAAACTTATGCTTGCTTTAAACAATTTTCCTTTAAAACAATATTTTTTATAACAGGAATTCATTCGAAACCGAAACCTTCTCGGTCACCGAGCCCCGCGCAAGCGTCTACATCGGCCACGGCGGTCGTTTCAGCCACAGCGTGCACGGCTGCACCCAAACAGGCCTCGACGGACTCGCCGTCCAACACAACCACAGAAGCTAAAGGCTCAAGACCTAAACCAGCTACTTACACCAACCGGTCCAAACGGGGCCGCATTCGGGGCCGCGACCCCCCGGCCTCCGCCCCTGCCGCGCCCCCTGCACCCCCTGTCAACGACTACGAGGAGTGGCAGCGACAGAAAAACTTGAACGCGCAGTACTTCCACATCAACGGCAACTCTTACTCTAAGAAAGACAAAGAAGAAAGTACTGCGACAGTTAGCGTCATTCAACGTACCACTACACAAGCTATTCTAGTGCAAAGTGCGTCGCAAGATATTGCTGTTCCGAGTACCAATCAGCAAAGTGTTAAACGAGGTGGACAGTCAGGTTTAATGCCGTACATCCGTGAGTCTCGTCTTGTCGCTCCGGTATCGGCACCACCCGCCCCTCCCGCCGCGCTCCCCGGGCTGCGCGGCAGACGGCAGTCTGACAAACCTATACGTATAGCTCCGCGGCCTGCCAACATGCCCCACCCTGCAGAGCTCGCTCAACACAATACTATTAAACAGAGACCAGCAACCACGAAGGAATGTGCTAAGGACCATGCGCTTCTTCCCATCCGACTACCACTGCTCACTCCGCGTCCCATGCACCTGACCACAGAGCAAGTGCTGCCCAACAAGTCGCTGTCGATCCTGGAGGAGTACTCGCGCACGCTGACGGCCGCGCCCGCCGGCGCCGCGCCGCTCGTGAACGCGCTGAGCCTGCGCGCGCCCGCCAGCTCCGGCCGCAGCAATACCACCATCGTCATGGCGCTCACCTTGCCCGCCGACCGCGTCATTAATGAAACCATCAACGGCTTGTACGCAAACGATACGGTCGATCTCACTGAAGTAACAGACTCGTCCAACTCAGTCATCACACAATCTGTACAAAAAATTAGCTCTCCAGTTTTAGATATTGTGGGAGTGGTCAAAAGTCTGATGAATCCTGTGAATAACAGTGTGAGTGACCGGAGTCTGCTGAAATGTTTAAGTAACAACGCAAGCGGCAGGAGTCTCTTGAAAACTAATACCAATAGCCCGTCAGACGAGCCAGCGCGCGTCCCCGGCGGAATGTCTCTGTGCAAGGGACTACACGACGGAGACGTTATAGAAATCGACGACTCAGACTCCAATCATTCGGATGATGCTGACGGTAACCAGTTTAGCAACTCTAATAAGAGCTATATTCCTGTAAATAACAGTTGTAATCCAGCCGTTTATACTAACAAGAGTTCTAATCAAACTAAATCTAGTAATACAAAAAGTTCTGAACCTACTAGTCAAGCAGATGAGAGTTTAAATCAAGCTGCTACAACTAAGAATGACGAAGCTCAAACAAGTCCGGCGAGCGAAGCAAACGGTTCCGCTCAAGCCGCAGATAAGCCTGCAGCTACAAGTCCTCTACCAGTCGTTAAAACAAAAAAGAAACGTATTCGCATTAGAGATAAGTCGAGGTATTCGAAGCCCAGGAACCTGTTGAAGAGCAGCGAGCACTCGGTGAGCGCGCACGCGGCGGCGCGCGCCTGCTCGCGCATCCCCGAGCTGGCGGCGCTCACGGACGGCAGCGGGCGCTGCCCCGCGCGCCGCGCCGACCCGGCCGCGCTGTCGGCCTTCGTGCAGCAGCTGCGGCGCGCGGCGGCGAGGAAGGACGACGGTACGTACGAACACGTCGCCTAAACGAGTGACTTGTCGATTGGTACCAAGTATATGGAAAGTACGGTTAGGTCGTCCGCCGTATTACATCTAAACCTAATATACCACTAACTAAACTTGTCTTTCCACAAATAAAACGTTTTAATGTTTTATTTTATGCCAGAATGAACATATTGGTATTTGTATGAATGTTGAAAGACCGAAAACGCTCATTTTGGGAAAAAAACGACCACAATGCGTTGTAGTATTTTCAAAACGACCACTAAGTGAAATTCGCGTTGTGGCTGTTTTAAAAACAATCACAACGTCTTCTGGCATTGAGAAAGTGCCACAACTCGTTCTGTGCATATTTCCAATAGCCAAACTCGATATAGAGGCAAGTCAATGGAACTTGTCGACGATGACGTATGTAGTTGAGGGTGCTGATGCCAAAATGAAAATCCAAGATGGTGGAAGTGAAATCATTTTGTCATGAATGTCGTTTTCGGGGTTTCTGGGAGAGCTGATGACGATATTGAGGTCGAAATGTCGTAAAATAACGACTTAATTTGGAATGTTGGATTAGTTTTTCGTAATTAATTAAATTAAGATATCGTGGGTACACACAGCTTCACTAAGTGGTTCTCCCTCAAATTATGATATATCTATCGATAAGTCGGAGAGATACAGATAAAGTAACTCGGACGATAGCAGGCAACAATTTAATCGCATTGCATATGGGCTCGCTGGCTAATAAAGTGCCAAACACTGCCGGTATGAGCATGACTGCATGCGGTGATGCGATGGTTCCAATCCAAGTCGAAACAATGAACTGTTTTTGAAGTATTCTTTAGATTATTCGTAACGTATTCAATGTTGTAGCAATGTAACATTTTAAAGCTCGAGGGGTTAGCACTTATAGCCGCTGTGTGTACCATTGATGTCAGTCGACACCGTAACAACGTGATCTGTCGTGCAACAGAGGTATACTGCCACAAGTGGGCGGCCGTGGAGCAGGCCGTGAGCGCGCTGCCGTGCGGCGGCACGCTGCTGTGCGTGGACGGGTCGCACGCGCCGCTCGTGCTGCCCGCGCGCGCCCAGCAGCGCGGCGCCGCGCCGTCCGCGCGCGCGCACCTCGTGCTCAGCGACGCCGACCTGCCCTGCGCGCTGCCCACCTACTGGACGCTCGCGAGCTTCGCGCAGATGGCGCGCGTCGTGCCTGACAAGGCGCGAGCGCCGGACGAGCCTGACGCGAGCGAACCGCGCGGCGGCCGCGGCCCGGGTGTCACACCCGAGGAGGACCCGAGGCAGATTTGCGAGAAGAAACATAACTTCAAGGTATACAAATATTTGTAAAAAAAAAAGCCGAAAGGCACTTATCCTCCGCGTCATTGCGATCATTTTTCTGTTCTAGACCATACCTGGGAACCTTCTAGTTACGGAGATATTGGGGGTCAAAGTTCCAATTTTTTCGCAAGTTTTTTTTTTAAATACCTGTTTTTAATGTAAGATTTTTACTTTAAACACCTCCAAGACCCCCGTACTATTCAATCCATCCATCAGCAAAAAAGTCGTTTCCCAGCAATTATTTTTGCATAAAGTTACTTAGTTTGATGTACATAATGCTCGGTTGACGGCTTCGTGAAAGGTCCGTTTACACCGTGTATACCGTAACTTTGTGGTCTTGTTGTAGTGACTTATACAAAAAGATCGCTACTTCTACCTACGTCGTAAATGAAGAAAAAACATCGTGCATCGCAATATCATGATTATCAGCTAGTTAATCGTAAACTTTTAATATGATTTTGTTTTCAAATCATGAAAAAATATTCATCGACCCGAAAGCGTGACAATCAATGATACCTACTACACTAGGCATAATAGACAGAAATAGAAGAGCGACACATAAAAGTTTAAATCAAAATAAGCTTTCGTGTGTAGTGATATGGCATTAACTAGCCTGCACGCTGCGGCGCGGCGTCGCACGCTCCGCGCTTAGTCCGCGGTGGCGCTCCTACCGACCACAAGAGACATCTACACATAGGCCTCGGCTGCAAGTAGTTTTTTAAGTGCCGTATATATTTTCATGTGCATTCAGTAAAAAGCTGTTATTTTGATATTACAGACACTTCAATTTTATTTATTTGTGTAGATAAATCGATTTTATTACCAAGACAAAATCGTTTCTCATCGGGAACAAAACTATTACAATTTCAGCGTGTATACAAGAGTCCTTCAACAACCGTCGGGTAATAGCCCACCAGACAGTACACTCGCCTGGTCGGAGGCACATCCTGCACAGGAACTACAACCTTTACTCTGCATACTCCTAAAACCATTAACGAAGCATAAGTAACTAGCTCTATGCCAGTTCTAAACTGTTACAAACTGCGCCAACAGATCCTGACGGCGTTCTGCTCAGCGGACGGCGTGCGGCAGGCGGCGCGCGCGGGCGCCACGCTGCTGCTGCTCAACGTGCAGCGCGCGCGCGTCTGCGTGCTCAGCGTCACGCGCGCGCCCGAGCGAGGCTCCGTGCGACACCGAGCGCGCGCGCACGTCGCGCCCGAGCTGCTGCAGGTGAGCCACTGTTGCCGCCAGTTTAGGGCAATACTCATCAGAGCTGTATAACACTCGAGGCGTTATACGAGGCTCTAGTCAGGAGTCATCTTGAACACACTGCAGTCATTTGGGCTCCACATGAAGCGAAACACAGTGTTGTGTGTCCAAACTAAATTCACTCCCCTTCAAAGCTAACCTGTCCGGAGTCGGGGTGCCCCAAGTCCCGAGCTCGGTGTTCCCTTGTTTCGTACACAGAAATTCCACAGAATTCCGTTTCGCAGCAAATGTTTCATGTAATATGTGCTCCTTGTATATTAATGGTTTAACGACTATTTACTTGAATGAAACACACACATTTCACAGAAACACAAATCAATGAATTTTATAATCACATTTTTTTATTAACAAATTTATTAAACAGTAGAATTATTTTTTAAAGAATATTGTTTGTTTGGTGTATTTTTCCATGGTATTTTATTTCAACGAAAATTTAAAAATAGACGTTATGCTAGTCGTAATTTTATAATTAAACTAGCTGTGCCCGGTTACCACAAACTCGTACATCATTACATCATTCTAAACCCCCCACATCGATATGAGGGTTTAGAATGATGTACTGAGTGTGTGGTAACCGTTTTCGCGTCGGTGTCCCTTCCACCCTGTACATTTTAATTATAGAAACTGATGGATGACACGATAAGGTTAGCTAAGTTTAAAGCAACAATTAAATGGGTAAAATACGGAAATTGAAAACTAATAACGTTCCCAGACTTAACAATTTAACACCCAATGTAACTAGATTTGCAACAAAAATTAGATCGTATCGAAGAAAGTTAGTCGGAAACGCTAGTAAATTAGTAGATATTCAAACAAAAGAAGGGTCTGATTACTTAGCGGTACCCAGCCACGACATTATAGCGCCATTTCAACGAGCAAATCTTATCGTGCTATCCGTCAATTTCTATAATTAAAATATATATACCCCATCGAATAGGATGGCTTCATTCATCCCGCCACTAAACATGCCTTTGGCGTGTAACGTCACCAAACGTCATCCGCACCACGCTTCACCGAAAACTGTGTAGTGGACATGAAGCAACCGCAATTTCAAACTGTAAACGATAAGGGCATTACTTTTACTTGCAGGAGCTCGAAGCCATGCTCGACGACGCAGAGGTCGACGAAGAACTGGGCGGACGAGCCGATGACAAGGACCAATGAGGAGGCAACAGGGAAGTGTCTCCACCAATCAGGAGCCTGCAGCACGGCTCATCGACCAATTAGCACTGGCTCGAACACACCGCACGATGACGCGCAGTGTGAGAAGAAGTTAAGAACAAGTCGAGTGCAATTATTCAAAAATATGGAACGAAGTTTATAATTTATAGTTTGTTTTTTTCAAACTGTCGAAAGATTGTGAACCGTAACAAACAACTGTTTACAATTTAACGCATTACTTTTCGATAGATTGAGGAGATTGGAAGAAAAAAACGTGTTGCGCCGACCCCAAGTAACATGGGACAAGGGCAGGAAGATGATGATGACTTTTCGATAGATTACAATCTATCGAAGTGAAACCGTCAAATTGTGAAATGGTATGCGACGGAACGCACCTTGCGCGCTGATTGGTTGAACGTCATGTGCCCCGCGCCGCCATATTTGTTTGTCGAATGATTACATGTTGAAAATAACTCAAAGCTTTAGAATTAGTTATATGAAATTGTTGTGGAAGTAAAATGAATCTGTGATTAACCAAAGAAGTGCAGTTTGAATGATAAATAAGAGTCACCTATCGAAGCCTAAGTTACATTCATTTTCCGTGTTTTAATATTTTTAACACGTTTGAACCTATGTGATCTCGTTTGATAATATTTACAATGTCGGATATTGAGCCTGTCCATCAAAAACACTCACACTCACAATCTTTCGACAGTTTAAAATCTCGCGTGATAGATTATAATCTAACGGAATTTACAATTTTACGGTGAAATATACAATATGTCCGGGTTCGGACTGTACAAACTTTAGGGCGTGATAGTTTGCTCTATTTTATCACTAAAATTATCCTACATGTGGTATCTAAACCCAAGCCCCTCTGAATGGCAGCCATTTTTGTATTTTGGTTAACTTTTTCGTAGCGTCCATACTAAAATTTATGGAACTTTGGTATTTAATGCCCGATTATCGTAAAAAAAACTTTCCATTTCGGAAAAGTATTAACAATCAGATAAATAACTCAAATAATTTTAATAAATGCTGTATCATATTGAAATAAATGCTAAAAGATAAACTTTACGTCAAAATTAACATTGTTTTTTTAGTTTTTCATGGTTATTACAAAAAACAGCCCCGACACCTACCTCTTTTTATGTACGTGTCTCACAGATGGTTAGTTTACCTAAATAATGCCATTCACAAAAAAATAGAGCCAAAACCAATGATGTAATATAAATCATCATAATCATCGTCATGAACATCACGGCACTCGAAAACAGCTTAAATACTATCGGTAGCTAGATAGCTACTTAGACGCACGAAGAAAGGGAAAGAAAATTAAATGTCATCTACGGAATTCCTGTTGTTAGAGAGAGATAAATATATTTCTTTAATTACGTTGTCATTCTGTGGTGCATGCTCATTGGCCGAGCGCGTACAAAAGAAGGCATGTGAGGAAAAATGGACACTAGATTTTCTCGTGTTGTTATAGTTAGTAGATTTACGGGTAAAATAATATTATTTTCGATTCTTAAAAATATGAATGCAGTATTTCGCAAGAGTAATTGTTGTTACTACATTAATAAGACAATGTTATATTATAAACATAAAACTCTTTATTATAAAACATTTTTTTTAATTTCATATTCCCATAAATATGTAATTCAAAATTGAAAATAAAATTTGTAACGGCGTGTTTTTGTAGTTCCATTAATTTTCGGGTAGTTCGGATGTTTTTAATGTACACCTACCTAAACACTATCTCTAATTCCAAGGTAAATAATATCAATACTTTATAATAGGCGTAGTCGACGTAGGCCCGCTACACGGGGCTCCTATTTCTGTTTGCAGGGTTTAAAGTAACCTAACCTAACCTATCATAGGGGTCCCAAGACCCGAGCTCGCTTCGCTCGCTCTTGAATCCTAAGTGTTTGTTGTTCCATTAACTAAAATTACCGTTGTGCCTATTTAATGAGTTGAAATTGCGTAATGTGGCATCATCTGCCAAGCCATATCCCAACTATGTTGGGGTCGGCTTCCAGTCTAACCGGATGCAGCTGAATACCAGCGCAATAAATTGCATAATGTGTAATGCAATAAAAAATGTAAAACGTTTTTATTTCAAACATTGTTTTACGAGATGCCTTGAATATAAAATGAATTGTTTGTATGATATTCTATTAATAAACACGATTTAATTAAATTCGATATTTTTTGAGTAATTACTCAAAAAATATCGACGCCGTAAAGACGCATATCTCTTTGCCGAGATTAAAAAAAAACAATCACCGCCGACTATAGTCATTGAACCCATTTGGATTTAGTATAAGTTTAGTTATCTGTGGAAATTTTTATTTCCGTGTGCGAAAAAATAATAAAAATTCACGCGTGTGAAATACATTGCATGTTGAACCTAATCGTAGTATTATAAGAACCAGTTTTCGTTAAAATGAATTGAAAAATATTTTTGCCAAACTTGTTGTAGTAAAATGATGAAATGACCAACCATGTTTTTGCCAATCGGTGCTTGTCAAATGAAAATTTGTAAATTAATTATCATGTTTCCTTATTATTTAAAAACGCCAGCGAATGTTGACCATTTAACTTTTTTAAAAACCTTTACAGAAACTGAGCAATGGTTAAACGGACATAACTATCTATAACTAAAATATGCCAATTCAGAACTTACCAAAGAATCCCAATAAATCTAACCATCTAAGTATACACGAATATTTTTTAAGCAATGCTCAAAAAAGTGTTGGTTCTGTATCGGTAATAGAACACATTTCCATTTTTTGTTTAAAACTCTTTTATATTTTTTATCCGACTTTAAATCAGCAAAATATAGACACTATCTATTCGTAATAATATCAAAGAGCGCGCGCGCCGTGCAGCGCTCCCGGGCCAGGGTGGTGCCAGGCGGCGCCCGACAGTCTGCTCGTGGCATGCGCTGTCGTGACGTCGTCCAATCGCGCACACGTGTGTCGTACTCGTACCAACAGGCCTCGATGTCCGACTTAAGTAACCGCGAGTTTTATGAGATGGTGCGGGTGTATTTATTAAGTGGTGAAAGTTTACGAGCATACCTCGAATGCGTCCCCATGTATCCTTAACCCCGCAGTCCCTAATGAAAGGACCATTTTAGCAGCTACTAAAGGCTGCTTGATCACGGTCAGTATGCTTTATTTTCTGCATTTTGATGGTCCTAAGCCCATGAAACTGAACAAAAAATTGGAATTACTCTTCAAATAACTTCAGATCACGGCCTAATCTTATAAAAGTCTAGTTGTCTACCTGATATAATCAGCGATCAGTACATTGCAACCCACGTAAATATCTACCTACGCCTGTGCACGAACACCGAAAGCGCGCTGGCGCCGCCGCGCGCGCCGCCCCTGCGGGGAGTAGCCATAAAATCAATTTCAAAGTAGACATCTTTCGTCAATGATAACTTTATTTTTTCTGTACTAAGACTTACAAAATAAAAAAAATAGGTGTTAAATAAAACACATTTAATTTAATATGTCAAAGTTTGCGCACTGAATAAAAAATATTCCTGTATTAACGCAAAAAGTTAAATTAGAATAAATAAACGAATTTACACTTTACTACACCTAAATTGGAAGAAACATATAGAAAGTACAAGAGTAAAATTGTCGTAATTTATTTATGCGCTAAGCCTATTGAAACGTAACAGACTATAACACCGCCTTATTTGCCTATTATGCGTAGCCTACTCCTGGATAAATTATGGTATCATTTTGTGGGGAGAAAGTACTGACTTTTTGGACCTCTTCATTCAGCAAAAGAAATGTATCAGAATACGAATGAAACAAATTCTTACACTAGCAGCAATAATACATATAAGATACAAAAAATAAATACCTGCTGCCCTATACATTAGCGTCGAGTAGGTTTTGAATGGAGCAGCTGATATTTTTTTCGTGATTACTTGTTGTTCCCATGGAGAAATTTCTTCAGAGCACACCTTTAATTATGGCCACACCTGCTACATGCTGATAACACTTAAATGATGAAATACCTCTGACACCAAATTCAATAAAAAAAAGCGATGTCTATGTCCAGCTATAAGCACTTCTTAGAATTTAGACAATAAAAAAAATATCATTAGTATTAAGTCAAGAACAAGCAAATCATAATGGTTATGGCAACACTAATAGGTAAGCAATATTAAATAATGAAGAAACAATTTGGGTTCGTCTATTTACTATACTTATATAATATTATTCCTGAAAACTGGTTGAAATTCAAATGAATGACTACCGAGTGATTTTATTAAGTTGGACTACAAGGATATACAGGGTGTGGCGTAAGTAGTGGTCCACCGTTCAGGATTCGATGAACCAGATAATTAACTATAACAATTAAAAATTTTAACCATTTTTACCCAAGGGTTACGAAAATATTTCCTTTCTGTCTTTTATTTACGAAATTTCTACCTTTTATTACAAATTTGTTTGTAGTTTCAACAAAAACCATTATTTTTTCATTTTGATTTCTGCTAATTACTGCTGAATACTAGAACTATCATGATAAATAATGATTTTTTATGTAAATTTAGCTCTTTTGAAGAAAAAGTTGGTTCTTCTCGTATTTTAACCCTAATTTTTACATACCATCGAAGTTCAAGGGCGATTTTTGTAAAAAAAACGTACTACACTGTCAGTACCAATTTATTTAATAATATGCCTACTAAATACCGATTTCAAAATGGTATCACTATAACAGATCCTATTATTTATCAAAAAGATATTCAATTTTAATTGAAGAAAAGAAGATTTTCATTAAACTACTTTTTTAAACTTTACTGCGTTAATACTTACGATATTTGCAAAAAAATACACTACAGTGTCAGTGCCCATTTGTATAAAAAAAAACTACTATTGCAGAGTTATCTAGACCTAACTTGTTACTTTAGGTATTTGAACAAAGAATTTAAAAAAAACAAATCACTTTATTTATCATTTATTATTAATCTTTGTCATGATTACAATCATTAATCATGACAAAAAAAACACACACCAGAAAATTAAACAAAATGTTCAAAATGGCCACCATTCGCAGCTATACACGCTCTGCAACGTCGAATAAACGACCGTTTAATTCGTCGGGCAAACGTGGATTCTAGTCCTCAATTGGTCAATGCTAGTGATTTCTTTGCTATAGACTTTTTCTTTTAGGCAACCCCAATAAAAGAAATCTAGGGGATTTAGATCTGGCGAGCGTGGTGGCCACAATATTGGACCTAAGCGCCCTATCCACCTATTTGGATACGCTGTATCAAGGTGTTCTCGTACTCTAACAGCGTAGTGAGCGGGACAGCCATCGTTCTGCAGCCACATGTCTTCTTGGACTTCAGGAACGACACCTTCCAGAAGCAAGGGCAAGTCAATTTGCAAAAAACTTAAATATCTTTCTGCATTTAATGTTTCTGGCAGCTCGTGTGGACCGATTATTTGTCCGTTAATGATTCCGATCCAAAGGTTTATTTTAAATTGATACTGTGATCTGTCTTGCCTTATGAGATGCGGGTTTTCTAGCTGCCAGTTATGCAAATTATGTAGATTTAAATATCCATCTTTTTTGCAGGATGACTCGTCGCTCCATAGTATTTTATTAAAAAACTGCGGGTCTTCTCTTATTCTGCGTAGCATTACTCTACAAAATGTTACTCTCAATTGATAATCTCTTGGTAGCAATGACTGAACCCTTTGATAGTGGTATGGGTACAGTTCATGTCTTTTGAGTATTCGATGTACAGATCTAGTTGATATGCCAGTTCTGCGACTTAAGACACGGACCGATGTTGAAGGATCTTCTGTAACTAAATTCATTACCTCTTCATCGTTGTGTCGTCGCGGTCGTCCTTCACCTGCACCGCCTACGCCTGTGCCAGGTATCCTTCCCTCGGTGTATGCGTTATGCACTCTTCCAAAAACTCGGTGGTCTGGATGTCTTCGATCGGGATATCTCTCCCGATAAAGTCGAGCTGCTTCTCTACCGACACCTCTGCATTCGCCATAAATAAAATGCATGTCAGCATATTCGCGCGGTGTGTACCGAGACATTTTTTAATTGTCACTGCACTGCACGTTTGACCAAATCGTTGAGCAAGCAAAAGTCACCAGTACACGTAGCCAATATCGCAGAGATCACCAAAACAACAAGTCCAATCAGTAGGCAAATTAAACAGAGTCCGGGGGCAGGCAGCGGTAAAAAAATGGCGGAGGTAAACACAGGCAGAATAAAAACGAAACGCATACGACGCACGACACGAGTGACGAGATCGTACTAAATCATTTCGAGATTTCTGAAGATTTCAACGTTAGTAATGAAAGAGATAGCAATACCCTACCATATCTCTTCCTTATCACTCCTATTGTGCGTAACTCGATTGCGAGAGCTTCAACCGGTTTTTGTTAACAAAACAAACATGTCTCAGGTAAAAAAAGGGTCAGGGTTTTTTTACCTGACATGTTTGTGCTTTAACACAAATCACATTTGAATTGTAAAAAGTTACATTGTATCCGTTTTTTGAGTTTTTATACGTTTTGTAATAGTATTAACGCAACAAAGTTTAAAAAAGTAGTTTCATGAATATCTTCTTTTCTTCAATTAAAATTGAATATCTTTTTGTTAAATTATTGGATCTGTAACAGATCACCTGTTATAGAGATATCATTTTGAAATCGGTATTTAGTAGACGTATTATTAAATGCATGGGCAGCGATTTTTGTAAAAAAAACGTACTACATTGTCAAATGTAGTACGATTTTTTTACAAAAATCGCTCTTGAACTTTAAGGTGTTTTAAAAATTAGGGTTAAAATTAGAGAAGAACCAACTTTTTCTTCAAAAGAGCTGAATTTACATAAAAAATCATTCATCAAATTTATCATGATAGCTCTAGTATTCAGCAGTAATTAACAGAAATCAAAATGAAAAAATAATGGTTTTTGTTGAAACTACAAACAAATTTGTAAATAAAGATAGAAATTTCGTAAATAAAAGACAAAAAGGAAATATTTTCGTAACCCTTGGGTAAAAATGGTTAAAATTTTTAATTGTTATAGTTAATTATCTGGTTCATCGAATCCTGAACGGAAGACCACTACTTACGCCACACCCTGTATATCCGAATCCGTAAGATTTATCGACAATTTTGTCGTAATATCTTTTTACGGAATTAAACGGTTTAAATAATAAGAATGCACCCATTACATAAAATATAACTGTAATATCATAATATAGAATAAAAAAACGAATGATATAATCAAATATAATAATTCATTTCTTAATTCATTTCTTAATAAATAAATGATATAATTAAAATAAAAAATGGTAAGTTGATAAAAGCGCTCTTCCTCTCTCCTTCCTAATTAATTTAATTTTGCTGTGCCCTACAGGGTCCATAATTGTTTCTTCTTAATTGTTTTTTACCACCTGTATATGTACATTATGGATTGCAATAAATAATTTGAATTTGAATTTGAATTTATCAAGTACCAACTGGGTTGTGGAGGTCAGATAGGCAGTCGCTCCATGTAAAATACTGGTATTCAGCTGCATCCGGTTAGACTGGAAGCCGACCCCAACATAGTTGGGAAAAGGCTAGGCAGATGATGATGATTTTTTTTAACAAAGTGTGTGTCCAAAATGAGTGAAAGTGACCATTTTTTTCATGTCGTTCGTCTCCGTTTTATGTAAGGATCGTTTCGTTGTACGGGAAGAAAAAGATTGGTACAGCGGAAACAACATTCAATTTGTATGAACACTTTCCTGTAACGAATGTGTTGGCGGATGGTGTGTTTTGCTCTTCAATCAAACTAAGTGGACTGTAAAATTAAATTCAAATTCAAATTGCGATATCTAAACCGACACTGGCGGGCGCCTCCCCCTCCCCACTCTCGTCTGCCGCGGCACGATGCGAGTGCGTGAACAGAATGAAATGTCATTGTGTGGGAAAAAACCTGATAGCAAAAGTTGGTAAAATGTAGCTAATGTTTGTTACTTAGAATACAAAACATTTAATGAAATATGGTGGTCCAAGTTAAAAGCTCACTGTTGGATTGTCAGCGCTCGGATCAGCACCAAGAGCTTGTACTGCAATAGTATTACAAACAGGCGTTAAGGTAATTCATGCACAACTGATGTATAAGGAAATATATATTTGTATTAACTTACATTAATAGTGGTCATTATTGGTGGTCAGTGTGTCTGATCAAATAAACTAAAGCAATGTGAATGTTACGCGTGTGTTTCCTCTTTCAAAAGTCAAGAAGTCCCAAAAAGTATTTTCCTCTAAAACCCTTCGTCTAATCCTGAATTCGATCCCCAGTTATCACTGGGTTTTTCAATCAGATTCAGTCGCAGCCCGATCTGTGAAAATGTGGATCGGCCTTCTCTTATCCAGCATAACTGACGAAATGTGGACGTACATCATCATCATCATCATCATCATCATCATCATCATCATCTACCCGCCTTTTCCCAACTATGTTGGGGTCGGCTTCCAGTCGCACCGGATGCTGTGGAATACCAGTATTCAATGGAGCGACTGCCTATCTGACCTCCACAACCCAGTTAGTACTGGGTAATACGATATCCCTTGGTCAGACTTTCTGGCCACTGACTACCTGTAACGACTGGATGTATGTATATAACTGGCGTAATAAAGATAATACAGTTCTGCCTATCCCGTCAGGGACTAGAAGCATGTTATTATAACTAGAAGACGGGATATTTACCATGTTTATTGTTTTCTTTGAGTTCCCGATATTTCGGCGCTGTTGCAACCACCATGATCACGGATAAACTGAAGTTATTGCGGGTGGGTGTTTTATGAGCAGACAAATCGGTCTACCCTCTTTCTTGTTCGTTTTTTGCACTCAGTACCGCTACCACTGTCACTCGCAACTCGATTCTGTTCCCGACACACGAAACTCACTGTGTCCGCTCGCGAACTTTTTTCGGCACTATTCCACTTTTTACACAGCTGGACCACTGGTTTCCAGGCTTTCGACAGTTGAAACCCATGCTCCCGATTGAAGTTTTTATATTTGGTGATCTCAATAGCTTCTCTAACGACAAGAAAGAGGGTAGACCGATTTTTTTCCTAGTTATAGTAATGTTGGTGACCATGATAATTTTAAAATCTTAGAAGCATGTTGTAATGTACCGACCATACCGGCTTACACTTACAGAATAAACGCGCGCCACATTACGACGGAAGCGCGTATTCCGACATGTTCGCGCGCGGACGCGTCTCTCGCGACTTACGTTTATAAGCGCATCAACGCTCTTACGAGTCACGTGTGAAACAAAAGACGCGCGTACACGCGCTCATAAAAACGAGTTTATACGCGCCGAAATATGCTAATCTGAAACCGCCCTAAAATCGGTCACAATGTGAGCGCGTTCGCTCAAACCTGACATTATATGTCACGAGGCGCTTGTGTTCGTGCAGTAGGTTAGCTTGGTTATTTGTCGCGAGTCGCGTCGACTACTTGCGTTTGTTTGAGTCATGTCGGTGAAGGGGATTCATACAGAGTATGGAATCAAGCACAGCGTCTAGAGTGACCAGGAACACGTATTTCTACTTTAAACAGTGTTAGATGTTTTTTTCTCTTATGCCAGTATAAAGGGATAAAGGCTTTACGAAGCCGCAAAATATTAATCAATCGATTGCAGCGAAAACACGTAATTTTTTTTGCTCCGTTAATTTTTGTTATTTCAATGTGAAAATGTCAGTGTCCATACAAGTGAATCATACCACTGTGAAGCTGTGAAATAGGACCATCTATCGTTTCTTACAGCGGCTTAACATTCGTGAGTAATTAACAAATAAGTTCATACAATTTGTGCCCAAGTACATTAATCTCTGACCTACGACAACCCGCGGTCGGCTCGCTGCTACGCACACAGACACACCTCACGCACGTGCGGGACGCAGGTGCACTGCACAGGTGCGGTTCTCCGAATTTGTGGATTAATATTGCATGTTTTATAACGCTACCCACGCATAAACATAAACATCACGCTTGCTTTCGGGATTACGGTGAACAGAATTATTAGTAACAAATTGCTTAGCGCATTATTACTGTCATGGCACCGAACGATCATAACTGCTCATGCTGCCCAAAACCACCAGCACCTCACCAAGCAAGGGCTTCCTAAAATGCTTCAATTGTAAATCCAAATACCATCTGCAATGTGCAAAACTAACTGAAAAAAGTTTCCAAGCAATGACGCCTACCAACAAATCTTCGTGGACTTGCAAGGACTATCTCTAACACTTCAACTCCATTGCTCTATATGACTAGCACATCTGCCGAGTGGTTCCTCCGACGACGGGGACTCCAACTTAACACTGAGGCAAACGTCCAACATCTGCAATGTGTCTTAGGAAAGCTTTGTACAAAGTCTTGATCTGGAGGAAAAATTACGGACCATCTTCAAACAGGTATTAAACAGCTTCCTTGAAACCAAAATTAAAATATTAGTTACAGACTAGCTTAAAAAAATGTCACAACAAATATCAGACTTCAGAGCTTCAATGAATTTCTACAGCGCACAATTTGTAACTCAAATCAAGCCTGGAGGAGAAAGAAGTCGTAATAAAAAAGTTACAAACTGAGCTGACTGTGGTTAACCACATCCACAGACCACGCTATGAGACTGTCATTGGCAGAGCAGAGTATTCGCGTGAACAACGTCGAAATCAACGGGATTCCGGAACACAAGACGGAAAACGTTATCACCACCGTAATACAACTAGCAAAAACTGTAGGAGAACCGCTTGAAGACGGTGATATCGTTCTGCTACACGAGCAGCCAAATTAACCCAGAGAACAATCGACCCCGCCCAGTGGTAGTTAAACTACGTACACCTCGTCTCCGCGATAGCTTGATAGCGGCAGTAGTCAATTTTAATTAAAAAAAACAACTTCAAGTCTAGCTCAACTCTTCGGACCTGGGTATAGGAGGAGAACTCTCGCCGGTGTACGTTTCGGAGCACTAGTGTCCGGCTAATAAGCAGCTACACGCTGCCACAAGTAAGTTAGCCAAGGCGTTAAGCTACAAGTTCGTGTAGGTTCGAAATGGACGAGTGTTTGTTCGCAAAGATATACCTCACGCTGCAATTCTTATTCGCAACCTGGAAAACTTATCACTATTTAAAAACAGTGACTAGCTCGACATCATTCCCCCACTAACTCATTTATTGTATCTGGTTATAATAACTCATTTGCAATGTTCGATATATTTTACCAAAATGTATGAGTTCTAAGAACAAAAACCAACGATATGTGTCAAAATGCGTTACTGAATAATTTTAAAATTATAGCTCTTATTGAGACTTGGCTGAAATCAAATAACCTGAATAGTGAGTTGTTCGATTCAAGGTACACTGTTTACCGTCGCGATAGAATATGTCACAATAATACCAAAAAAGATGGCAGCGGAGTTCTTCTAGCTGTTTCACAGGATGTTCCATCAGACAGAGTCTTTAGCTGGGAAAGCAACAGCAAAGACCTTTGGGTGACTGTTAAAATAATTATTAATGTTGTTAAAAATGTAGCAATTTGTGTCTTGTATTTACCACCTCCAGTAAAAACAGAATCTTTGTCAAACTTCTTAAATAATGTGAGTAATGTTATAAACAACGTTGAAGATGTTCTTATCGTCGGAGATTTTAATCTCGGATTTATCAAATGGTCAACTTTAGATGAATATACGAATTCCATTCCAGAAAACTATAAGAATTCTCTAAGGGAAACGTTTGTTGACTTTTTAGCAGTCAACAGTCTTTTTCAATTTAACAACGTTCGTAATATTGATGCTAGTACACGATACCAAGCTTTAAGCAATATGCATAACTTTACTGCTTCCACCTCAGACCTTCTTACTAGACTTGATCCTAGACATCCTGCCCTGCTTCTAACAATATCACAGGGAAATACAAAATACTAGCGCAAAAATAACATCCGCTCAAATTTCTTCAAATGTGATTATGCAAAAATCATGTCAGACCTATTAGCTATTGACTGGCATCATTTCTCTCAATCCGACAATATTAATAATCTTCTTACCATATTCCATGCAAAGTAAAATTGATCGACAAGCACATATCAAAGCATAGTTGTAATAATTAAGAATATCCGTCTTGGTAAACCAAAAAAAAATCTTTTTTGCAAAAAATAAAACCGACTTCAAAAACACAGAAAAGTGAAAAATAACTTTAGCTTCAGAAGTCGGTGACTTTTGTTTGTTTGATTTAATTTTTTTGTCACCTATTTCTATTAGTGTGAGTGTTTATCCTTGATCATGGTGCTTGCAACAGCGCCGAAATATCGGGAACTCAAATAAATCAGTAAACATGGTAAATATTCCGTTTCTAGTGTTAATGTTAAGTAGTATTAAATTTACGTCAGAAGAAGATCTAGTGAAAATTAAAAAATTTGATACCGATTTAATTCCACCTGTTTTTGTAAAGTCGTGTGGCGTGGCGTGTAAAGCATTTGCAAAGCCGCTGTGCCTGTTATTTTATCGATCTTTGGAGTCGGGAGTATTCCTTGACGAATTGAAAAAGGTCCGTATCGTACCTGTGCTCAAAAAAGTTGACTCGAGCGACATCAAAAACTACAGGCAGATATCCATATTATCATGTTTCTCGAAGGTTTTTGAATGTCTCATTTGTCCAATTCTAACAATTACTTAGGGCCGGCGCTCACTGACGGCATGGCACGGCAGGTTGTGCTGCGGCGTCCCGTGGCGTTCCGTGGCATCCTGCTGAAAGCCCAGTCACTGGCATCAATCAGTTTTGCTTCGCGCGGATTCGAAGTTGGAAGTTCGAAGTTTGAATCTTATTTCAATTAGCTTAGCAATATAATAATTAAATAACATAATTCCTCGACACAAAGTGACCCATATGGCTCGCGGGATGCAATGGCGCGCCGCGGCAACCCTTGAAATGAAACGGTATGACACGTCATGCCGCAGCATTCCGCGGCATGTCGCGTCATTTCGCAGCAAAGTGGTACCTAAATATTTATTTATTTATTTATTTATTTAATTATTCAACTTACAACTATCATTACAGGTAATCTTAAACCTACTTCGACAGTGTGGCTATCACTCTTATTTCTAACACAGGTCCATTAACTATTATCTATTACTACTTATAAATAAGAAATTACGTTTAACAAAACTTTTGCGAATTCACTCAAAGTGCACGAAAAAATGTCGATTCGCTCGTGAACCTCGTTCACTACGCGGATCGTTCTGGTGAGAGGGGTTTTAGCCAAGAGATTGGTTCTGGCTACCGGCACGGCTAGCAGTGGTGGGCGCCGCCGCCTCCACACGTATTGATCCGGCACGCACAGTTTAAGCTGCCGCAGCACACCCGGGTTATGAGCTGCACCACGCAATAGTTTTACGACATACGCAGCGAGAATAAATTCCCGGCGCACCCTCAGCTCATTATACCCCACCATACCCAGTACAAACAGTGTAGGGTACATTAATGGGTAGAATGGATATACCCCATATAGTTTAAAATACAAATGTCTTGTGAATTTATTTTGGACTCTCTCCAACATTACACTGTATTTTGTTTCATGTGGAGACCAAATAACTGCACTGTGTTCAAGATGGCTCCTGACTAGAGCGTCATATAACACCTTGAATGTGGTAATATTGGTAAACCCCTGTGATTGCCTCAGTACAAAACCTAAGTTTCTGTACGCCTTTTTGCATGTCTTTATGATATGTTCCCGAAAAGTGAGGTCTGATGTGAGAATCACCCCGAGATCCCGTACCTGTGAAACTCGTTCCATGGGTGCTGCTTCCACTTTGTACTCGTAGCATAGTGGGGTCCGCGCCCGAGTGAACGTTATTACTGAGCATTTGTGCACATTGAAGTAGAGTTTATTCCTCTGGCTCCACTCTACCACTCTGTTTATGTCCTCCTGCAAACGTTCACAATCCGACTTATCTTTCACCTCAAGCAGCAATTTAAGGTCATCAGCAAATAATAAACACAGACCATGTTTAATAACCTCCGGTAAGTCATTTATCATTATTATAAATTCAAGTGGCCCCAAATTGCTGCCTTGACTTACGCCAGACCTGGTGTAATACGGCTCGGACTCGCACCCTCTGTAGTCAACATATTGCTGTCTGTTTCCCATATAGCTGACGAAGAACTGTAACAGGTGTGGTGAAAAGCCAATATCCGCTAGCTTTCCTAATAACACGTTATTGTCGACGGTGTCAAATGCCTTTCTGAAATCAAAGTACATATATATATAAGAAGCTTCGGAAGGCGGGAGTTCCGGCTGCATTGGTGTCAATATTATCTATCTGGTATGAAAAGCAGAGGAACTTTGTAAAATGGTCCAATGCATTATCAGACCCATATAAACTGAAATGTGGTGTGAGGCAGGGGGTCTGACTTCCCCGAGAATATTTAATATTTAGGTTAACAACTTGCTTGTTGAGCTCAGCAGCACTCATGTCGGTTGCCATGTAGACGGAGTTAGTTTAAATAATTTAAGTTACGCAGATGATATGGTGCTGGGGAAATGGGGAATCAGAAAGTTACTCACTATGTGTGAATGATACGCTGAGCAGCATAGGCTAAAATGTAATCCCACGAAAAGTGAGATTTTGGTTTTTAGAGGAAGAAATAAATGTCCCGTCCGTAGAACTGAACGGTTTACCTTTGAACAGGGTGTCACACTTTAAATATTTGGGCCATATTGTTACGGAGGATCTAAAAGATGACTTAGATATGGAGAGAGAGCGCAAGGCGCTGGCTGTGAGGGGAAACATGCTGGCACTCAGGTTTGCTGGTTGTTCAGCACCGGTTAAAATAACACTTTTTGAGGCGTTATGTCAAATATTTTACACTAGCAGTCTGTGGGCTATACCCAAAAAGCTGACAGCGCACTGCGTATTCAATATAATAACGCCTTCAGGACGCTGTTGAGGCTTCCACCTTACTCTAGTGCGTCAGGGATGTTCGCGGATGCACACACTGACGATTATTTCGCGATCTGCGCAAAAAAGTGACATCAATGATACGAAGATTGAGGGGAAACAGCAATAGCATTCTGAAGGTGTTTGCAGAAAGGCTAGTAGGGCCTACAATGGATAGATTTATTAAGCTGCATGTCAGACATGGGACTTGATAAATCTTCCTCTAATCTTGGCTGTATTTTTATTGTGTATTTGTGTTTTATTATTAAGTTTTTTTTTGTACTGATTACTAACACGCTATGGGCCGTCGACGCCTGAAAATAAACGATTTTTATTTTTATTTATTTATTTATAATAAGTTTATTAGTCCATAAAAAAGAAAAAACAACAGCACAGTATATAGCATTTGGAAACATTGGATTGTACTACCAAGTTTTAAGTTATTGTCCTAAGCTAGGTACGCAGACCTGTATCTTAGGAGTCGGAGATTTTGCGGCTTCAATTTATATAATACAAAAATAAACTAACATGAATTCTAAATCATTGAAATAAGATTCAAAATAACTTGATTAGTAATAAAATCTTTTGCCATAACACGCCGTGCCGTGCCGGTGAGCGCCGGCCCTTAGATGCTAAGCTTTCTGACAGTCAACACGGATTTCGAGTTGGGCGATCTACCGAAACTAATTCAGTCAGATATTTGTCTGATATTACTAAAGCGCTTGATCGCCGACACAAAGTCGACGCAATATACGCAGACTTTAGCAGCGCGTTCGACAAGGTGAGCCATTCACTCATGACAGCGAAACTCGAGCTCAGTGGTGTCCACGGATCGCTATTGAGGTGGTTCGCATCATATGTCATAAAACCCTCTCCGTTCATAGCCGTCAAAGCTATGTCTCTTATGTATTTCACACACGATCTGGAGTCCCACAAGGCTCCCATCTTGGCCCAGTTCTGTTTTTGTTATTTGTACATCACAAGTTATTTGTACGTCACTTTTTAGTCGTCTTACAAAGGTGGTCCACTTAATGTACCCGACATAAAATAGCTCTAGGCGCGATTTTTTTTTTTACCTACCATAATAGTTACTAAGAAAAATAAATAATATATTAGAATAAAATTATGAAACATCCTGTTAATGATTTTTAAGTATCAAACGGGAGAACATACCTACCTAGCGGTCGATCATCGCTCGCAACATGGTGTTATAACTACGTCATGCGTCATAATACTGAATAATAATTTTATTTTTAAACTATCAAAATCTCATAAATACCTATTTTGTTTTATTGTAAGACGACTAAAAAGTCACGTAAATAAAACAAAGTCGGATTTGTTCGAACACTTATAACTCCAGAACGGCGGGACCGATTTTCATGGCTTTTGATTTGTTGTATTTATCTCCGGCCCGAATAGCAGAATAACTATTAAAATATCTGAAAAATTCAGATATTTTATACCAAATTGAATTTTTGACAGCCTGCGAACTGAAATGCAGAGTAGCCATGTCATTACCCCGTCGGTGCAGGCTGTGGTTCTACCACAGTCTAGTACAATATCTAATCACGCTAATGATGTGAATAATGACATGGTTACTAATGTAAGTACCCAGTGCAATGAGGAAATGAGGAGTGCTTTGGAAGGTGCGATTCGAGAGTATCGATTCATGCAACCCGACCTTAGACCACGCATATCTTGTTTGCCCATGCATAACAAAAATAGGGCGCTGGTGGCTGTTCTGGATTCGCAGTTGTCAAACTATTTTGACAACTGCGAAGACCTCACCGATGCTCACTCAATCCTGTATTGTGCGGCTGTAGCGGCATGTCGTGTAGCTCATGTCAAATTTTCTGATGACAGAGCTACACGACCTAAACCAGCCGTACCAGCATGGCAGTACAGGATTGAACGACGTATTGGTGGGGCCAGAGCACTCATCGGCAAACTGATCTGCTTCAGGGAGGGCAATACTCGCCCTAGAGTGATGCGTTTTGTGAGGCGGGCATTCTCGGGGACTGATATTAGTCCTCGAGACTACATGTCCCGTGTCACAGAGCGCATCGACTTCCTGAAGCAGAAAGTGTATGCATGGGCAAACCGTATTCGTAGGTATAAGCGGCGGGTGGACCGATACACTCAGAATCACACATTCCAAAGAGATGAAAGGTGGGTTTATTGGGCTTGGGAGCGACCGGACCAAGGTGTGGCTGACACGCGCCTACCGGATGATGATGCCATGTGTTCATTCTGGCGCAGCATCTGGTCGGTGCCTGTTAGCCATACCGAGGGTGAATGGACTCGGGGGGTCGAGTGAGCGTGCGATCTAGTTCCAGAAATGGGGGTAATCAATATCAGCCCCCAAGACGTAGTTCGTGCAGTCCGTCCGTTGCCTAACTGGAAATCTCCAGGGCCGGATGGGCTGCACAACTTCTGGATTAAATGGTTTACAAGATCGCACGCTCGCCTGGCGATCCTGTTCCAGTCAGCCTTAGAGTCAGGGTCGCTGCCAGAGTTCCTGACAACAGGTATAACCTACCTGCTCCATAAATCAGGTAGTACTGCGGAACCCAAAAATTATAGACCGATTACCTGTCTTCCGACGGTCTATAAAGTTCTTACATCTATTTTGAGAGCTAAAATTAACAAACACATTGATGACAATTCTGTCATGTCCGCTTCTTAAAATGGATGTAGGAACGGGTCCCGCGGTACTACGGAGCTACTCCTCATTTTTTTTTTTTTTTTTGTACGCCGTTCCTATATGGCAAAACATGTAGAAACTTTATTTTTACTCTGCGCACCTTCCTGATGTCATGTATGGGGCAATGGAGGACAGTCCTTCGCTATCCAGGATGTCGGCAAATCCAGAGGAATAGCGAGCCGATAAGGATAGAGCGAGGTATATTTCAGGGCGATAGTTTGAGTCCGCTTTGGTTCTGCTTAGCCTTGAATCCTCTTAGCACGCTGCTGGAGGATTCAGGTCTAGGCTATCGGTTGAGGAGAGGTGGTCAAGTTATATCTCACCTCCTTTACATGGATGACCTGAAACTCTTTGCCCCCAACGATTTGCAACTTATGGAGCTACTGAAAGTAACTGAAACTTTCAGTAGCGCCATCAGGATGGAATTTGGTGTGGACAAATGTGCGGTCATGCATGTAAAGCGAGGGGAGATTGTGGAATCTGTGGGAACCCAGCTCTCAGATTCCATAAATCTTAGTTCCCTCTCAGCAACTGAAACCTATAAGTATTTGGGTATGTCGGAAGCGCTGGGCATCAATGTTGCTGACATGAAGCAATCGTTGAAGGAGCGCTTCTTTGGCCGTCTGAAAAAAGTATTTAATAGTCTTTTATCAGGCGGCAATAAGGTGCGTGCCTTCAACGGTTGGGTCATGCCGGTTTTGATGTATTCTTTCGGCATACTCAAATGGACTCAGACAGAACTAGACGCCCTGGATAGGAGGGTCCGTACATTGTTGACGGCATATCGAATGCATCACCCGCGTTCTTCTGTTATGAGACTGTATATCCCGCGGAGGTGTGGGGGTCGAGGCTTTTTAAACGCTAAGGCTCTCCACAATCGCGAGATATGCAGTCTCGGGGAATATTTCCTTGAAACCGACGTGGGGATTCATCGAGATATGGTCGCGGTGGACAAGGGGCTCACCCCGCTCTCCCTGGCTAAAGAGAACTGGCGCAAACCTGTAGTGCTTGACACTAACGACCGCATGGAGGTATGGCAGAGTAAGGAGCTTCACGGATGCTTTTTCCGGGCCCTGCATGGGCCCGATATAGACCTATCAGCGTCCGTAGCCTGGCTACGTTCCGGGGACCTCTTCGGAGAAACCGAAGGTTTTGTCTGTGCAATTATGGATGAAGTTATGATGATGAATAACTACCGGAGATTTATTGTGAAGGACGGTACACGGGCATGCCACCGTCCAGGCGAATCAATCCGTCACATTATCTCCGGGTGTTCTCGTCTGGCTAACGGAGAGTACTTGCATAGACACAACCTTGTAGCCAGGATTATCCATCAGCAACTTGCTCTAAAATACAACCTTGTGGAATCGGAAGTACCGTACTATAAGTATGTGCCCGACCCAGTTCTCGAAAATGGCAGTATCACATTGTATTGGGATCGATCCATCATCACTGACAGGAAGCCAATAAACCTGATATAGTGGTGGTGGATCGGTCAGAGCGGCGCGCAATGATTGTAGACATAACGGTCCCGCATGATGAGAATCTCGTGAAAGCCGAGAAAGATAAGCAAATCAAGTATCTTGACTTGGCTCACGAGGTTGTCGACATGTGGGATGTGGACTCAGCGATCATTGTGCCGATAGTTGTATCAGCCCATGGCTTAATTGCCAAGAGCCTCGACCAATACCTGAGGAGGCTCTCGTTAGACAGCTGGATCAAGGGTTTGATTCAGAAAGCGGTACTCCTGGACACGGCTCGTATTGTTAGGAGGTTCCTCTCTCTGGAGCCCTGACCGCCGGTAGCTTGGACCCTGTTCCCGATACCGGTAGGCTACAATTTTTTTATATTTTTAAATGTTTTTTATATTGTTTTCAGTTTATGAAATATTTAAAAATGTAGAAGATTTGTATAAAAATAAATAAAGGAAATAATAATAATTTATTTAATTCAGACCATTGATCCATATAGTGTTAGTAAAATCTTAACCTATTGTTAGTACATAAAAAGCTTAAATTAATTGGCGACATGTACGCCAGTACGCACATGCCTAGCTGCCCAGTGCCTAATGAAAGGCCCATCAATTTTGTCCACCAGTGTAGCCAGTATGTTGTTGGGGCTACCCCTGAATCGCTTCAGCATACTCGCACATCGCTTGCGCATAACGGCATAAAAATCATCTAATCTCGCTTCAGCGAACATGCCAGACGCGCTACAAAACCGAGGTAGCCCCAACAATATCCTCAACGCATTGTTATACTGAACGCGCAGAGCGTTGTAAGCCTTCTGCGTATACCTTACCCACAGGCTGCACGTGTAAAACGATTGACAAAACGCTCGAAAAAGAGTCAGTTTCACCTCCTTAGTACAACGTGCAAACCTGCGAGCCAGCATATTGCATCTGGCTGCCAACGCTCTGCGCTCCCTATCTAAATCTTGGTTATCCATGAGAAAGTCCGTGACAACATGACCTAGGTATTTAAACTGCGTAACGAACTCCAACGGAGTTCCTCGTAAGTTAATAGATGGAATATTAACAGGTGTATTGTTGCGCACTCTAAAAACAATTACCTTGCTCTTGGAGGCATTATACCTCAAGCCATGAGCCTCCGCGTACCTCTCACAGATGGCCAACAATTTCCTCAGACCACAGATTGATGGACTGAGCAGCACCATATCATCAGCGTAACTTATGTTGTTGATCATAGTTCCATCAACAGAGCATCCGATCTTGGTGCCGCTCAGCTCACCAATCAGCCGATATTATATTATACACATTAAAAAGACTCGGTGAAGTCAATCCCCCCTGCCTTACCCCACAATCTAATCCATATGACTCAGATTGAGCATCCGCCCACCTAACATAATTATTCTGATGCTTATACCAATATTTAAATAACTCTATGAATTCAGTAGGTAGTTCAGTATCATCCGATAGTTTTTGCAACAAAACATCATAATCTACTAAGTCAAAAGCTTTTGACAGGTCAAGGAAACATCCATACACTGTCCTGTCTGTGTAGTACTGCACAGTCTGCTTGAGACACAGGATTGCACTTTCAGTGGACAAACCGGCTCTAAAGCCAAACTGCGCATCGTGCAATTTAATGTGTTTATTCAACCGCCTCTCAAGCAGACTGTCCAACACCTTGCCAATGACTGTTGCTAATGATATAGGTCTATAATTAGATTTGTCGGATGAGTCACCTGTCTTACTTTTAATTATGGGAACTACAACTGTTTTTACCAGATTCTCAGGCAGGTAAGAATGACTCACACAAAAATTAAACATCATGGTAAGCAATCTGGTCAAGTGTACACCGGCGAACCTTAAGTGCTCAACACTCAGACCATCATGCCCCGGTGACTTACCCCGCTTCATAATTTTTAATGCCTTTTTAATTTCCTTATTTGAGAATCTTACATAAAAATCACCTTCACGCAAGGTCCGAGTGTCTCGCACAGATGTGTCTGTATTAAGTGGCGCTACCTTAAAGTGATTCATAAACATGGTAGATATGTCACTACTTTGTGACAGACCCTCAACATTTGCGGGAAGACTCGGCTGGGGATTCAAAGAGTTGGTTTCCTTAAAAAAAGAACTAATTTTTTTCTCATTATGCAGTGATACAATTTTATCCATTTTTATTTGGGTTGCATTGTTTTGACACCATTTCAATTTATTTTTAAATTTCTGCCTCATAATTTTCATATTCTCATAAACCTCTCCACACGTAGGTTTTCCATTAATAATCCACTTCTGAAACCCGAGCCGCGCCTTTGCATGAGCCTCTTTTACATGCTCGTTCCAACCAGTTACATACATTTTCTTTTTCTTCACAAATATGCTATGACTAGAAATAGCAGCCGTTTGCAAAACATAAACAATATGTTCGTACATATTATTAATTAAAGATCTATGATGATCACTTCTACATATTCTATCACTACATTCAATAAATTGACTAGGAAAATCAATATCACGTAGGGCACTATGACATAGGTCAGCGTAGTGTTGTACCTGGTCAGAGGTTCTATTTCCCCAAATTACTTTATTGAACACTACTTTTTTATAGCTCAGTTTTGGTACTAAAATACCAAAATTACAAATAACTTGTAAGGGAAAATGGTCAGACCATGAAACATCTTTAAGCACATTTACTTTTACAATTGCACTTTTGGTAACACTTGATACCATACAGTGGTCTAACCATCTAACGCACCCATGCGAGTCACTCAAGTAGGTGTAAGTATCGGATTTATGCCAAGAAAGTTAATATCTGCACAAATGAAATTAAAATCCGAACAGATTTGTATTAATTCATTACAGAATAACTCACCTGGGTGCGCGTTGAAGTCTCCCAAAACAAAAACATTTGCCACACTATTAAAATTAAAATTTGTTTATTTCAGACTAGGTAATGTCCATATTTTGTTAGTAACACATTAATTCTCTTAAGACAAAGTTAGTAGCATTTATTATTATTATTAATTAATTTATTTCAGATCATTAGAATCCATAAAAACATTAAATTAAAATCAATTTGCTATAACACAGCCACATTACATAAAATTAAATTAAAATCAATTTTTTACAATTAAAAAGAAAAAAAAAAAACAGATTAAAGATATATATATGTGCAGGCGCTGGCATGCAGCTGCAGCCATCTCCGCAAGAAAGGAGAATCCCACCGCTCGGACAACACGCCCAGGATCCCATTCGAGCCACCCCTACAGCGCCGCAGAAGCGATGCACTCCTTTTCCGGATTATTCCGTAGAAGTCATCGGTAGCAGCATCAGCGAACATCGCCGATGCGCTACAATACCGGGGCCGCCCCAACAGAATCCTGAACGCATTGTTGTACTGGACACGAAAAGCGTTGTACGCCCGCAGAGTGAAGTTGGTCCACAGGCTGCACGTGTAAAAGGTCTGGCAGTATGCCTTGAATAAGGTTATTTTTACCTGTGAAGAACAACGTGCAAACCTGCGAGCCAGCATGTTGCACCGGACAGACAACGCCCTTCGCTCCCTCTCGATGTCCGCATTATCAGACAGATCATCAGAGACCCAGTGACCCAGATACTTGAATCGATCTACTCTGTTCAAATCTGACCCGCAAAGAGTGACAGGTGGTCCAGTTAAGTAGCTTTTAGTACCAGCTTTGAAGATCATGTATTCACTCTTCTTTGGGTTATATCTGAGCCCATGGGCCTCCGCGTAGGTCTCACAAATATTCAAAAGCCTGCGCATCGCAGAAAGAGACGGACTCAGCAACACCATGTCATCCGCGTAACTTATGTTGTTTATACATACCCCATCAACGGAACAACCGACCTTAGTGCTGCTGAGCTCCTCGATCAGTTGATTCATATACAGGTTGAAGAGACGCGGGGAGGTTATTCCCCCCTGCCTCACCCCACAGTCCAACCCGTATACGTCCGAATGCGATCCTGCCCATCTGACACTATTTTGCTGGTGACTATACCAATATTCAAATAGTGCTATAATGTCATGTGACAGCTTCGTCTCGCATCGCAACTTACGCCATAACTTGTCATAATTGACTGTATCGAATGCTTTTGACAGATCTAAGTAGCAAGCATATATAGGCGTATTCCTGTCTGTGTAGTACTGAACAGTTTGCTTGAGACAGAGGATAGCACTCTCAGTTGAAAGGCCAAGCCTAAAGCCAAACTGCGCGTCGTTCAGCAGTATGTGCCCTTCCAACTGTTGGTCAAGCAAACTATCCAGTACCTTACTTATGACTGTTGCTAGCGAGATGGGTCTATAATTTGAAATGTCAGAAGAATCACCAGTTTTATTTTTAACAATAGGAACTACTACAGAGTACATTAAGTCATCAGGCAAGTAACTATGACCCACACATAAATTGTAGAACAAAGCGAGAACTCTCGGTAGATGTACACCCGCGTACTTCAGATGCTCGACGCTGAGCCTACTACTATTACATTCCACAATTGCGTTAATTTCTGTCAAACATTCTGTATATTCACTTAGATTATTCGGGTTACACACTGGCATATATACCGAAAAAATAAGAATATCTCGGTTATCGATTACTACCTTAATCGCGGTTAACCTAACATTATTACACTGAATCACTGATACACTATCAAAAGCACTGGATCTCCACAGCAACGCGACGCCTCCTTGGGGTCGGCCTCGCCCGGCCGATAGTTCCGTAGCCGCAACACCCGTGGAACCAAAACCGGGACAAATACTGCTTAAATACGCCAAGTCATGCGAGAGAAGCCATGTCTCCTGTATAGCTACGACATCCGACGATTCACATAATTCCCTCACATAATCAACCGACCGTTTAATTGATCTACAATTGAAGCTTATAAAGCTTACATTCTTGCTTTAAAAGTTTATCTTGAGAAGTAATCATTTTTATGCCTTATTATTTACCGGGCCTCGTGTGCTGTTTGTTTTAAACACAAAATAACGTCTAAAGAATACCCCCTCAGGCCACATATTATCATTGTCGAATAAATCCATTTTATGTTTTGGTATTGAAATCTTATAAGACTCATAGTCTGAACTGATCAATTAATGATCTCTGATTTTTCGGATTCGTCTCCGCACCGAATAGCAGAATAACTATTAAAATATCTTAAAAGATCACGAAAAAAAAAGAGGTTTTAAATAAAAATAAGTTTATCATCTCCGCAATTGACAACATAACTCAAGGTAAGGTAGAGTAGGTAGGTAGGGTAAGTAGTGTGGAGTTATAAATAAAAAATGGGTTCACTTCACTATTGTATAAAAATTAATATAATAGAATATAGGGTTAGTAATTTTGATTAAAAAAAAGGTAAACAATACAGTTCTATATTTTAGAAATTAATAAAAAATATTTTTTTGTCTTCGTGTACCTACCATATAACCGTATTTTTAATAAAAAATTTAATTGTTGAAGGATTTTTTTTTTGTTTAGAAGTACTTCTTTGCAAAAAATGACTTTTTAATTTCGGATATCTTTTTTTAAAACAAAATACGCAATTACATTAACAATATGGCTAAAACAACGTAAAATATAGAAACCTATCTTTTAAATGTCCAACGTCTTCATTAGAATACACAATTTATGTATATCACTACTGCCACAGGGTATCAGGACACTAGCGCCAAAGACATTTGCGCGAAGGACACTTGCGCGAATCCACATGCGCGAAAAGACATATGCGCGCATGGACTTTTGGGCACATAGACAGTTGCTCGCATAGACACTTGAGCGAATGGACTTATGCGCGACCGGACATTTACGCACAAAGACACATGCGCGAATGGTTAGGTTAGGTTAGCTGTAGAGTAAACATAACACTGAGGTTCTTCTAAATCGGAATCGATTGATTAATCTTTTTTGTACAAAGTAACAAGAATGCTCTAGACATAAAATAAATAAAATAAATAAAAATCTTTATTAACAGGTGATTGTTAGTAACATCAGTGTAGCTCTGGATCTTGTACTAGGATTCCCTGTATCACAAGAGCCAGACCTCTCAATTCACAGGGAACATATAAAAAAACGATAGACAAAAAAAAAAAAAAAAATGGGGGTACACTATAAGATATGGCATGCATTAAAAGTGTTTACAAACATAAAATATAAAAGAGAGAGAAAAAAAAAAGTTAATTTAAAAGTGGAGTATACATTTTAAAAATTAACTTAGTTTAAGTACCACTCACTGCGTCCTGAGAATAGTGTGGGTAAGTGTGAATGAGGTGAGTGTGTGTGTGTAAGTGTGATGTGAGGGTTTTTGTGTGTGTGTGTGAAAGTGACAGGGTGTCATGTTACGCTGCCGAATAGTTTTTCTGATTCGTCATAGTCGTATTTTTCTAGCCAGTCAATAATAGTTTTTTTGAATTGAAAGTTATTAAGTTTCATAAGTTTTTGTATCCCCTTTTCATGGCCGATTTTGTTGTAAAGACGTGGGGCAATATAGTGGTAGTGTTTAGTCGCAAAAATGCTCTTGGTACCTTGGACTGGGCAACTGACAATTCTCTTTGATGAGATAGGCAGACTTGGGATGGCGTGTCGGTGGTATCTTCGCAGGCATTCGTAAAAAAAATGCTTGCGGACGCTAAGTACTTTGGCTTTTCCGTATACCTCGGTTGTGGGCGTCCGGTATTTCAGTGACAAAAGTACTTTAAGTACGGCACGCTGAGCCCGCTCCAGCTCGATCATGTGGGTCTTGCCAGCCCCTCCCCAAGCGCAAATAGCGTATCCCAAGACACAATGGCATAAGGCTTTATATGTTTGCAAGAGAAGTTTGAGACTAGCAACATGTCTCAGGGTTTTAAAGATGTGGATCAACTTGCGTATTCTTTTGGCGGTAGCCGAGATATGTTGTGTCCATTTAAGGTTATCGTCAACAATTACTCCCAGATATTTAATGGAGTTCACTCGTAACTAGCTTGGGGCACGTGCAGGAGGAAAAATTGTTGCTATGCCTATTGCAAGGAAACGTGTGGCTGCTAATATTGAAGTGTTTGGGGCTTCCTGCTCTAGTCTTACTAAAACATAGGTATTTTGTCTTAGAGGTGTTTAGTGATAGCAGACTATCTTCCAGCCAAGCTGTTACTTTGGATAGACCCGCTTCACAGACTGTTTTTAGATCTTTCCATGACTTTTCATGAAACAGAAGAACTGTGTCGTCAGCAAACATTATGACATCGGCTTTCTTGATTGTGATATCGCACAGTTCATTGATGTACACCAGGAATAAGGTTGGAGCAATCGTACTTCCCTGGGGAACTCCGTATGAACAGGAAGCTTCATCGCTAGTTGAATTGTCAACACGAACGCATTGACTTCTTCCTGACAAATAACTTAATAGCCATTCCTGTGGCACTCCTCTGATTCCGATGTTGTCTAACCTGCTTATTAGAATAGGGATCGAGACAGTATCGAATGCTTTCTGGAGGTCGAGGAAAAGGCCGACACATTTTTCTCCCTTGTCTATATACTTGGCCATGTTTTCGGTTAGTTTTAGAATAGCGTCATTAGTGGAGCGATTGGTTCTAAAACCGAATTGGTTTGACGAAAGTATATTATTTGTCTCTAAATATCTTATTAGTCTCTTGTTTGCTAGTTTTTCCAAAATTTTTGCCAGTGTGCTAAGTACAGAGATGGGGCATCAATATACATTTGTCATAATAGACATTAAAACAACTGAATGACCTTAAAAATCGACATTAATGAAACCCAAAAGCTTGAACAGAGAGTAAAATTATTTTGAAACATACGTTCAAAATCGATATTGTAAATCGATTAAACAATAATTACATCTGGCAACACTATTCATGGTAGATACGAAAAAATAATTTGACATGTCACTCGGGCAGTGTTGCCACTTCTCTCGCTCTATCTCATTGAAAATAAGAAATAATATGATGTTATGTTTACTCTACAGATTAACCGCAGCCAGTCGCGAGTAAATCTAGTCGCGGAAGTGTCCTTTTGCGCAAATGTTCATTCGCGCAAGTGTCCATTTGTGCAAGTGTCTCTGCGCGCATGTGTCTATGCGCGTAAGTGTCTATGGGCGCAAAAGTCCATTCGCGCAAAAGTCTAATCGCCCAAAAGTCCATGCGCTCATATGTCTTTTCGCGCAAGTGGGTTCGCGGAAGTGTCTTTCGCGCATATGTCTTTCGCGCAAATGTCCCAGATCCCTGCCACAGATAATATAATACTACGTCTACTGCTGACTAATATTCTTAAATAATACCTCGATTCCAGAGATAAATTTTTAAATTTGGATCCTACTCAACAACTTCTCGTCGTTCCTTTCTGAATCTCGTTCAAAAGGGATGCATCAGGAAACGCAGGACACGCAACCAACCTCGCCGGCGACATTCAATCGTCCATCGACATATATATATTTTAGACGCGTTTCCGGATTGGAAACTAAAATAAAAAAGGCCCAAAATATTATGACCCTTTCTGATTTTAACCAGGCAAAAAATGTTAATACATCACATGCGTGATGATGATTTCAACAAATTGCCATTAGGGCTTCAAATTCTTTCACCATTACTTATTCTTCATCTTAAAATTTTGGTTTATTTTCCAAATCAACAATTGGTCTTCGAAGCCTGGTACACGAATGAAAAAAAATACAAAACAATCATCCGTCTAAAAACTGTTTTAATTTCTAATTTAGAATTGACAATTTTAAAAGAAAAGATATAGGCCTTGAGGTTTTACCAAAAAGGTTAAAATGCAGAGGTAACTCTGCAGTAGGTAGGGTAGATAGGTACGGTAGGTAGGTTAGGTAGGGTAGGTAGCTAGGGGATAAAGTTACCGTTTGTTGCCAGTGAGGTATCTAATATGACACATGTTCCCCGAAAAGTACCAGGCTGGCATGAGCTTAAGGTGGTATGCATTTTAATAATTCTGGGTAGGTACGGTCTTTGTACAGTAGAGACCATAAGTGCAGTAGCAGTTTCACAAAACGATCGCATCAAAACAAGTCGCACTTACGACCTTTTTCCATAACAAACATTTTGCACACATACACGATCTCGTATATCGCACTCTTTCATAATTATCTAGTCAGAAAGAGTGCGATATAATGATCATTTGCCTTAGTGACAAGCCTGTCATGTCGCGACGGAGTATTAAGTTAGAGATATTTAATTTCAAACTAACAATTATGTGTCTATCTGGCTTAGCGGTTAACACTATAGATAAAATGCACGGTGTAGCGTGCGTTCGAACCCAAGTGACATTACACTTTTTGTGTTTTAATTATAAATGACACGTTAGACCCGATGAGATATGTTTTCTAAATATTAGTTGGAACTTATTATTAACAAAAAAGATGAGGGTGAATGTGAAACAAAATAAACTTCTGGATTGAACAAAGTAGTTATGACGTTGTTAGTTAGTGAACTTTGTCACGAGCGTTTGTGTTATTATTACGATTAGCGTATTGTTTGATTGTCTTTATTCAAGATGCAAGCTAATATTAGTATTGATGACAGGGCAAATATTGTCACTTTGCGTAAAAATGGGCTTAATATTTCTCAAATTTCAACTGAAACTGGCTTAAAATGTGTAAGTTATTTTAAAAAATTATAATTATATGATGATAGTTGTGGTGTGTGATTTTCTTATTATTAAATAAATTGCTAGTTGCAAGTGTGTAATCATATTTCGTTTTTTTTTTAGAAATTCTGTTAGCCGTTGGGTTTAGGAAGAAGAATTCTGTAGGTTTGAGGAAGAAGGTAGTCTGAAGAGTCGTCTAAGAAGTGAAAGGCCGCCGCTTATTAACCCGGCTCAGCGCGGTTTTATGGTGGAAGAATTTGAAACAAATGGTTTCATTCCAACTATAATGTTTGCAGAGCAATTGGATACTACATTACAGACTGTTCGCCATGCAGTCCATGTTGAAGGTTTACATCATCGGAAGCCAGCTAAAAACCATTTTTGACACAAAAACACAGGGAGGAAAGACTACGTTTTGCTCGAGATTATTTAGATTTTAACTGGGAGGTGACTGTATTTTCTGACGAGAAGACTTTCAAGTCTTGCCAAAAGGAAGACTTAATTTATGGCGAAAAAATAATAATACTTAATTTAATAAGTAGACCGGGTAACTAAATATTTAGTAATATTAACATAACCGTAAATAAAAAAATAAAAATTAAGAAATAAATTTTAATTTTAATGATCTTAAATTGGGGTTTAGTTTCAATATTCTTTTCGTCAAGAAAATGAACACTTAAGCTATAACCTCAATACATTCAATGTGACGTTACATAAAAAAAACACGTTCATAAAGTCTAACTCATATTCGTATTCAATGAACTCTGCTGAATACTGATACCTATAATAAGCGGGTATCAACAATTATTTTTGTGTTATTAGAATATCCTTTCCGTGTTATGTTATTCTTATTATGAATTGACTAAGTGGGTATACAACAAAAAATCTTATGAACGGTGATAAGAGAACTTTTTTTTGCCTAGATAGGAATGTGACGTCACAATTCTCATAAAAGTTTGTTAATTTTATAAATAAATAAAACGAATAAACATTTTTGTTATCATTCAGCATGATTTTTTTATTTCTACCTTCCAACACCGAAAACATAAAATAAAAATCAATTAATGAGGTTAAATAATAATACAATAACTATCTAATATTTAACTTCTTATAAAAAATAAATAATAAGCATGACTACATTATAAATAAACATAAATACCTAACGACTTTCTGCTTAAAATACAAATATTATTAAGGTTTCAAAGAAACAAAAAACAGCCACACATTGTAATAACATGGATTCGAACTTGGACTTCATTGATCGTGAACCCATGCTCAGCCCAAACAGCTACCAACCCATGTTAATACTACGCGAATTTTAACAATGCAATGGTAAGCACAGGTCACATTAATGCAACAGAAATATAATGCTATGCTATTCTAATTTTTCGCGTAGTGTGACGACAGTTCATTAGTGTGTGTTATGTTGGCGGCTCTGATGCGGAGCGTAAGGCCGGGCTCGCGAAGGAGGTGGAGGCAGCGCTGAGGGCTGTCTCCTTCAAACAAAAGCCCTCCACCAGGCAAAGGGCTATACCTGCTGCGGTCGCCTCCATTATGGCGGCAGCGGAGGCTAGATTTGCGGGGCCGCCGCCAGACGGCGTGGCCAAACTGTCAGCAGAGGTCGCTCGACTGACAGCCGCCACGGAGCTTCTCAAAGAGGAGAATAGGAAGCTCCGAGCAGACCTGGCCAGTCTGCGCGAGTCCGGCTCTCGCGAGGCGCCCCAAAATGGGGGCCAGAAGCGTCCAAGCCAGCACGTGCCGGTGGAGAACCAGGTCCTGAATCTGGTTCGGCAGGAGCTGGCTGCCTTCCAGGCGCGGTTCTCCGTCCTGGAGGGCATTGTCTTACGCCCCCCCCTGGCGGCAAACAAGGCGCCCCCGGGCCTGAGGGCGGCCTCATATGCGTCTGCTGCGGCCTCCGCACCGGGGCCGCCCAGCCAGCCCCCCGGCAGGGTTATGTCGGCCCCGACGAAATCGGCTCCGATTAAGAAGGCGGCGGCCCTGAAACAGGGCAAGGCGGCGGCCCAAAAGAAGGGCAAGGTGGCGAATACGCCAGCGCCAGCCGCGAGACAGCCGCTATCGCCGCCCCCTCCGCCTCCTAAGACTTCCGTGGCCGAGACCGGGTGGCAGGTAGCTGGAGAAAACGCGAGGGAGCGAAGGGCGGCCAAAAAGGCCAGGAGGCAGGAGCAGAAACGCCGGCAAAAGGAGCGGGGCGTCGCGGTTAGGCTCAGCGCCCCGAAGACCGCAGCTGTAGTGATTACACTACAGCCGGACGCGGAAAAGAGGGGCGTGACCTACCGCGACGTGCTCGCTAAGGCGAAAGCGACGGTGGATCTCGGAGAGCTCGGGATCACCGGGGGCCTCCGGCTTAGAGTCACCGCAACAGGGGCTCGAGTGCTGGAGATCCCTGGCGAAACCCGTGGCTCGTCCGCTGACGCTCTGGCTGAAAAGCTTAGAGCGTCCCTAAATGCGGACGAGGCCAGAGTGTCCAGGCCCGTCAAATGCGCAGACCTGCGCATACTGGGTCTGGACGACTCGGTGACCGAGAAGGAGGTGGTGGCCGCCGTCACCAGGACCGGTGGGTGCCCTGCCGAGCAAGTCAAGGCAGGCACCTTACGTCCGGACCTGTCGGGCATGCGAACCATAACGGTAAGCTGCCCTGTGACGGCGGCGAAAGTCATTGTGGAGGGCCGAAGGCTCTTGGTGGGCTGGGTTTCGGCGCAGGTGAAGCTGCTGGAACCCAGACCTCTGAGGTGCTTCCGCTGCCATGTGGGGCACCACGTGTCGGTCCGGTGCACTTCGGAGGTGGACCGCAGCGGCCTGTGCTTCCGCTGCGGCCAGCCTGGTCACATGGCCGCGGCTTGCTCCGCCGCGCCGCGCTGCGCTGCATGTGCGGCAGCTGGCAAGCCGGCCGATCACCGGGCAGGGAGCAAGTCCTGCGGTACTCCCGCCAAGGCCAGGGGCAAGGGAAGGCCCTCCGCCACCACCGCCAAAACCCCCACCGTCGCCACCACCGCAGTTGCCGCCACTGTCGCCGCCGCTGCCGCTACTGCTGCAACTTCCGCAGCGGGGCCCTCGCAGGGGGCCCGGGAGGGGGCTGAAATGGAGTGCCAGTAACGGCCCCATTACGCCTTCTCCAGGCGAACATCAACCACTGCGCCTGCGCTCAGGATCTGTTGCTCCAGAGCGTGGCGCAGTGGTCGATTAACATCGCCGTGGTCGCTGAGCCGTACTTTGTCCCGCCCAGGGATGACTGGGTGGAGGACCTTAGCGGCTCAGTGACCATAATTGCGTCGGTCGCCGCCGGTACCCCGACCCTTGAGAGTGTCAGGAAGGGTCAGGGGTGCGTAGCAGCACGGTTCGGGGAGATCGTTGTAGTGGGAGTCTACTTCTCCCCGAACCGAACTCTCGCCGAGTTCCACAACTCCCTCACGGAGTTGAGTGTCGTCATCGGAAGCCATTCCCTCCCCGTGCTTGTGCTCGGGGACTTCAATGCCAAGAACTTGGCTTGGGGTTCTCGTTACACGGACGTGCGGGGTAGAATGGTGGAGGACTGGGCTCTGGAGACAGGCCTGGTCGTCCTAAATCGGGGTTCTGTCCCCACGTGCGTGCGGATGCGGGGCGAGTCGGTGGTGGACATCTCGTTCGCCAGCCCCGCTCTGTCGCCGCGTGTCGTTGACTGGCGCGTCATGGAGGGGGTGGAGACCTATTCCGACCACCGGTACATCCGGTTTGACGTCTCCACCCAGTCCTCAAGCGTGCCGGTCCTACAGGCCCCGAGTGGTCCGCGATGGGCGCTGAAGCAGCTGGACCGGGAGCTCCTCCTGGAAGCCTCGATCGTGCAGGCCTGGGTGTCATCACCAGTCAGGCCTGCCGACATCAACAACGAGGCGGGTTGGTTCCAGGAGGCCATGTCCGACATTTGCGACGTGGCAATGCCCCGAGTTCGGCCAGGAAGCGCCCGGCGTCAGGTGTACTGGTGGTCGCGAGAGCTGACGTCTCTGCGCAAGGCGTGCGTTGCCACGCGGCGCCTGTACGCCAGGCATCGCAGGCTCCGCATCCGCCCTCCGGATGCGGCAGCCATTGAGGCGGAGCTGTACGAGGGGTACAGAGCGGCGAAGACCACCCTCCAAGAGGCTGTCCGGCGGGCCAAGAACTTGGCCCGCGAGGAGATGCTGGAGTCTCTGAACGGAGATCCGTGGGGGCGCCCTTACAAGATGGTGCGGGACAAACTCCGCACCCGGGCCCCCCCGTTGACGCAGAGTCTCCGGCCTGAGCTCGTGGAGGACGTGGTGAGCGCTTTGTTCCCTTCGCGAGGGGAGCATCCTCCCCCGCCTATGGCTCCGCCGCCGCGTGCGGTGCCGGAAGCGGACCACACCGATGACGATGACGACGTTCCGGAGGTGACTGGGGTAGACCTGAGAGTGGCGGTACGCAGGCTGAAAACCAGAAATACCGCCCCGGGACCCGATGGCTTGCCTGGCAAAGCCTGGGTCCTGGCCTCTGAGGCTCTCGGGCCCCGACTGGAAGGGCTCCTAAGCGCATGCTTGGAGACAGGCCAGTTTCCGCTTCGTTGGAAGACGGGGAAGCTGGTCCTCATCCGGAAACCAGGGCGCCCTGCGGACTCTCCGTCCGCATACCGGCCCATCGTGCTGCTCGACGAGGTGGGCAAGCTCTTTGAAAGAGTCATTGCCAACCGCCTCGCCGGGCACATTGCGGGGATGGGGCCGGATCTTGCGGAACACCAGTTTGGTTTCCGCAAGGGGCGCTCGACGGTGGACGCCATCATGCGCGTGAGAGCCCTCACGACGGGGGACGCGGTGTCCCGGGGCGGGGTCGTCTTGGCGGTGTCTCTTGACATCGCCAACGCCTTCAACTCCATGCCCTGGAGCTGCATTAGGGAGGCACTCCGGTATCACCGGGTGCCGACCTACCTTCGTCGTGTGGTCGGGGACTACCTGACGGATAGAGCCGTCATCTACCCTGGTCGAAGCGGAGAATGGAACCGGCGAGAGATGTCGTGCGGTGTTCCACAGGGATCGGTTCTGGGACCGGCCCTGTGGAACATCGGTTACGACTGGGTGCTGCGCGCCGACCTCCCTACCGGCGTCAGCGTAGTTTGCTACGCTGACGACACGCTGGTACTGGCACAAGGGAGGTCGCACGAGGCGGCGGCCGAAAACATGACACGCGGGGTTGCGATAGTCGTGGAGAGGATCCGGCAATTGGGTCTCGAGGTGGCACTGCACAAGTCCGAGGCCATGTGTTTTCATGGGCCTCGGAATGCGCCACCGTCGGGATCCCTACTGACGGCAGGAGGGGTTTCCATCGGCGTCGGGTCGACGTTGAAGTACCTAGGACTCGTCCTCGACAGCCGGTGGAACTTCGTGGAGCACTTCCGACGTTTGGCTCCCAAACTGGAACGGACAGGGGCTGCCTTCAAGCGGCTCTTGCCCAACCTGAGGGGTCCAAACGCCTCCTGCCGGAGGCTATACGCGGGGGTCCTGCGGTCCATGGCCCTTTACGGGGCCCCGGTGTGGGCGCGTTCTTTGAGGCGGCAAGCCGCCCACTACCTGAACGCGCCCCAAAAAGTAATAGCCATAAGGCTAATCCGGGGGTACCGCACGATCTCCGGCGAAGCGGCTAGCCTCCTTGCCGGATTGCCGCCATGGGATCTGGAGGCGATAGTCCTCGCACGCCTGCACGAATGGCGCGCGGAGGCACTACGTCGGGAGGAAACTCCGCTGCCGCGGCAAATTGCTGCTCAGCGGACAGACCTCCGGCGTGATCTCATGACGACATGGAGAGAGCGACTGTCGCAACCCCGTGCAGGGCACGCCACCATAGTGGCGATAAGTCCCCTCTTTGAGGAGTGGCTAGAGAGGCGCCACGGCGCCCTCACCTACCGCCTGACGCAGGTCCTCACCGGACACGGTTGTTTCGGGAGGTTCCTGCACCGAATCGGGCGGGAGGAAACGCCCGGGTGTTTCCACTGCGAGGATCGTCCGGAGGACACGGTGGAGCACACCGTGGAAGTCTGCCCCGCTTGGGCGGAGCACCGCCGTGTCCTCGTAGCGGCGATTGGCGGCGGCGATCTCTCGCGTCAGGCCTTGGTTCAAGCCATGGTCCGGAGCGAGAGGGAATGGGAAGCCGTCACCTCCTTCTGCGAAGCAGTCATGCTAGTGAAGGAGGTGGCGGGACGTGAGAGGGAAAGAACCTCACGTCCCAGTCGCCGCGGGAGACGCCCTGGGCGTCGGGGGTCACGTGGTGGCTCCCGGCCACCGTAGGCGCGGGCCTGTGGATGGCGAGTTATGGGCCAGCTCGCCGTCCGGCCGTCTTATGACGACAGGCTGTGTCGACGGCGCGTTCGTGTTCCACGTGCGCCTCAAAGAGATGTCAGCAAATAAGTAGGGGTCCGCAAGGACCGATGCCTGCCAGGGCTGCGGGACTGTTCGAAAGAGATACCGTGGCCCTGGAACACAAAGGGCAAAGAAGGAACATGGATGGGTTTTAGTCAGTACAAGTCTGACACTCCCTTCCGCTCCGCCCAGAGTGGGGGGGGTCATTTGATGATTTCCCATCCGAAAAAAAAAAAAAAAAAAAAAAAGTGTGTGTTATGTGTGGAATGTTGAGACATCACTCATACACGCACACGGACACACACTGCTGTATCGCGCTCGCACAGTTCATAGCAATATAATCTTTAGCATGGTAGTGCACTTTTGAGCGTCTACTGTACATTCATTGACTGTAGTCAATGAATGGTATGGTCAGCTAGTTATAATTAGATATCAGACTCATAACACATTTATTATCATAATCATATCATCTCATTTAGTTTTAAGCAAATTTTATATTGTATTCAAATTGTATTACTTATTATTTCCTTTACTGTACCTTTTATGTACTGCTGTTGCTGTACCAAATAAATAAATAAAGCCGCCAGCCAAGCATCTGTATAGCCAAGCCGCCAGCCAAGTATCTGTACAGCCAAGCCGCCAGCCAAGCATCTGTATATCTAAACTACATACGTAGCACAAAAACAATGTGCTGATGGATGACATTGAATAGTACCTACAGGGGTCATAGAGGTATTCACAACAAAGTTATTTATATTTTTTTAAACATGGGTAAAGTTTGGAACTATGACCTTCAATATCTCCTTAACTAGAAGGTTCCCAAGTATGATAGCAAAAAAAATCGCAATGACTTCGTTGGATGTTATACACAACAAAATGTTACTTAATGTATCGTAGCACGAGTACACGGTGAGTCGGTGTCACGCTTGGTTGGTCGGTCGCACCAGCTTCTTAGATGGTTATTAAATAAAACAAGCTCAATATTAAAATGGGTCATGAATGAAAACCTGGGAAGTGACCATTTGATAATTAAGACTTGCTTAGAAAATAATAAATCAGATACGTTTAAAAAACGGAGGAACTTTAAGAAAGCAGGTTGGCAAAGTTACTCTCAGAAAATAGAATCGGAATTAACAAACTTGGAGCTACCTTTAGATTATCAATCTGCTTATAATAAACTAGCTGACCCGCGCAACTTCGTCTGCGCCACATAAGAGAGTCGTAGGCACCTATCAGAGTCGTAGGCATGAATCAGGATTTCTTTGCAGACAAATATGACACGAATATTTTGATGAAGAAAGTTAAAGAAAATCTGGTATAAAACCATCCAGTCTGAACCGCTTCGTTACCCATGGTTTGAAGGAAGGGAAAAAAAACATATTTCCTCACATACCAGCCTTCCCGTTCGTAAAATGTCGTGATGGCCCTGTGGATACGGTCAGTCATGTACACACCGTGTACGGTACGGTACTGTTGTGGGTTCTAATATCAATGTGACTTTTTCAATTCATATGATGTATGTAGTTTTTAAGTTTATCTTGAACATCACTGGCATGGGTGAGGGATAACACCGTGAGAAAACGGAATTCGTCGATTTGCCTTCAGCAGGCGTGGTGATCAAATGCTCGTACCTTCTCTGCATGAGAGGCCTCTACCCAGCATTGGTTCGGTAATAGGCTTATGTTGCGTTATTACTACACGATGATCTATTGGTCAGAAGCGCTTCTGCTACTGCTGAGCGCATTTGAGTTAGACTCCCAGCTCGGACAAAATGTTATTGGCTTATTACATTTGGAAAGTGGCAGTAGCAGTAGTTTGGGTTTGTGCTCGGTTGATGACAACAGGCTCGCCCCAATCACGTACTTTTGACTTGAACATAACCGACGACACGTAGGTGTACTACTACGCACACCTCTGCCTAACGGTTTGGGAATTACAGGCAAGATGTTATGTTGCAGCAGTACTCTGCGACGTGTACTTACCGTCTGTAACTAATTGGTGAATGTTCGCAGTGAGTGCCGCTATCTACTATCTCCCGCTATCTCCGCGACAGAGCGACAGAGCGCCGCACTCGCGTCACGTTACCGACGCGACGATACAGTGACCTTTAACGTTTCATTCCGAAATTAATAACCGGTAATCAGTTCGGTGCCCGTCCTTACGTTTGTCCGTCTGTCATATTCAGAGAGAACTATAATTTAGGGAATAAAATCTAGAGAGAACTGATTGCCGGAACTGCGTATACGAACAATACGGAGAGGTGATTGCCGGAACTGCATGTACGAACAATACGGAGAGGTGATTGCCGGGACTGCATGTACGAACAATACGGAGAGGTGATTGCCGGGAATGCATGTACGAACAATACGGACAGGTGATTGCCGGGACTGCATGTACGAACAATACGGAGAGGTGATTGCTGGGACTGCATGTACGAGCACCAACAAACGGAATACTTGAAAGAGATTCAAATTAATTAAGATTATGTGCACTACTACTGTTCCGCAAGGTTCCGTGACGGGACAGTAACAAGAGCTTAAGTTTTTATTGTTATTGGCTGGAAACAAGCCGGTTGTCCGTTTGGTAGTAACTGGCGCTACCCATAGACATCTACAGCAGAGGAGACGGTGCATTGAGACAATGCTTGTATCATGTAACGGTGCTACTACAGGTACACGAGACCAGAAACAGCAACGCTGCTTGAAAATAAGTATGGTCAGTATTTTCCCGGACAACTTTGTAACGTACTGTTTACCAAAATATCATATAAAAACTAATCCCATCAAAAACATAAAAATGTGAAATGAGAGCCAAGTTCAATATTATGATATATGCCTTGATTGTTGACTTCAACGACAAAAGAAGTGAGGTATAAATGGGTGCCAAGTTCAATGGTCAGTCACAGCATAAAATATTTCATAACAACTTAAAATATCATTTCTTCTTATAACTTACGACCCGACCTGCCCGGCTTGACTTGGCTAGTTCTCATATACGAATTATTATTAAGTACCTACTAAAACAGTCATGGAAGAGCCCTATGTTCGATGGCTAATTTCTACCAGCAAGCCAAATTTACGAAAAAATAAAATAAAAATGTATGGAAATCAGATTTTCTTATTCGCTCCGGAATGTTGTATCTACTGTAAAACACCGTTTGTGCGGCGATCTCACTTCCACCCGCTATGACACAAAGGAGTATTCTTTACGGCTATTCATTACAATTTTACGAAACCCAAGAAACAAATCAGGTATGTAGCATGTTGTGGTTTCTTTCTGCGAAGCGATGGCTGCAAGGTGTGCGTAGGGCGGGCGGCGCGCTAGGGCGGGCGGTGCATATATAGGGCGTCGCGGTGGAGCCCGGCACAGTCCGCGACGACCGCGCGGTGAGTGTGCCGCGCTGCTGAACGAGTTACAGGTAAGGAGCAACACTTGCGTCATGAGTTATGGATATCCGTGGTGGTATTAGAATAGATTTTAGTGTGTTTAATAATATTCGGATTAATTATAAAGTGTTTTTAAAAACCTTTCTATTTTTTAAATAATTGAATAAAATAAATAATTAAAAAACCGTTATTAGAAAATGGTGGGCACATTATTATTTGTTCATAATAAGAGAACGTCGAGAAATTGGTGAATGGTTCGGATTGGTCATTTACAATGGGGAAAGACCGGGAAGAAACTCCAGTAGAAATTAGACACTTATAGGTCCCTACTAGGCATTTTTTTTCTAATTTTGCTAAAAAAAATCTGTTATTTGCAAAAACTGTAAAAAGCGAAGTATTTGAAATAAATCAAGTATAATTCAAATATATTTTACGTTTAAACACATTTTTTAATAACTTTTAACTAAATTGATCATTTTTAAAAAATAAAAATTATTCTTGTGTTTTTAAAATAGAATGGCTCGTAAACGCGTTGATGTCTTTTGTTTGCTACGAACAACGGCTAGGAAGCTACGAGAGTTACAGAATATGACTATCAAATATCATACAGGGTGTAAATACTTTGACTATTATAATTTACGTAAAATACCATTGGAATTGTCGTCCTAAAACATCTTTACCATAACTCAAATCGTTTCCAAATAATTTTGACTTAACAACGTAGATGTTACAAATATATAGTCATTGATCTGGTTCGCACAAACACAGTCAGAGCTAACGTATTCCTGCTGAGATCGTCTCGACGTCTCACAACACAATTGGCCAATAAAGTGAATGTTTTAATTTAAAAGTGTTCCAGCCGTATCGGGTTACGGTGCAATCAAATTTCACTCAAGTTTTTATATGTACTTCATTTTATTTTAGTGCGTGGCCCGTAGGCAGGGTGGGTACTCTCCGGGGGGTAGGGGGGAAGGGGTGCATGCATAAAAAATAGGGAAACGACGAGTGTAAAGTGCAATATAATGATAGTAGATACCACTAGATCCCGTAAGACTATTTATCGTTTTCACAAATTTAATAACAGCGCACCAAGAATTGAATATAGGTGTTTTCTTTGGTTAAAACGCGGCCCTTTACATGTACAGTACCAAAGCGTGATTAACTCTTCGAATATTTGATTTTAGAACATATTGGGTTCCTAATGATATTTTCCTTCCCCGTATTGAGAGCAGTAGTGATGAATTACACAAGGGATCGCCTGTTTTGTGTCGAACCTACAAATGCGCAAAATGAATGAATCAGTCAATGTGCTCAAACGATCACTCATTTTTTAATATAAAAATATTGTTTAGTTCATGAACAATAGCTTAATCTTCAATTTATTTATTTTATTGATTCAAGAAAACTTGTGTACAAGATAACAGACGTAAATCCAAAATTTGGCACAGATAATAGAAACATATTTGCTGCATTGTTTGCTGTGTTACAAACGATGATCTTTAGATATATTTTGCGCTTTAATTTTAATTTTGGGTGTGTGACTTGGCTATTGCATTAGGTTATAGACCTGTAATGATAGAACACATTAAATAAAATACTTGAAAATTACAAGAAAAAGTCATCTGTCGCCCATCTCTCACAGACACTAACCTTAATCGGTGATATTTTGCAACATTACCGTAGGTCTAGAGTCTGTCTCCAAAAGTATAATTGATTGCTCAACAAACCGTCTTAACACAAATAGTTTCATATTGTATGGAACCGCTTGTAGTTTATAATCAGAGTCGGTCCCGTTTAGTGAGACCGACTTGTAGACATGTAATGTACGTCTAGTGAGACCGACTTGTGTACATGTAATGTACGTCTAGTGAGACCGACTTGTAGACATATAATGTACGCCTAGTGAGACCGACTTGTAGACATGTAATGTACGTCTAGTGAGACCGACTTGTAGACATGTAATTTACGTCTAGTGAGACCGACTTGTAGACATGTAATGTACGCCTAGTGAGACCGACATGTAGACATGTAATGTACATCTTTCTTTTCTTTGTAATTATATTTACTTTTTGGTTTTGATTTGTTTTTTTTTTTGTATTTAGTCGTTATTGACAACTTTTATTGTTATCTTGATGTTATAAGATCTTAACCGTAACTCATAAAATCCTAACATTTTTGTCTGAAATTTTTGCATATACTTATAATATTTTATAACTACCCTCGCGATTTTTATCATCAAGTCATCAAATTTTCAAATAATACCCACTGAGTATTAACATTCGTATTCATAAATCAATGTTTAATCTGTAATTGTGAAATTGTGTGAGTGTTTGTGAACGAGGAAGACTGTGATACAGTTTTCACTAGTACGGAGGTCAGTGTGAATCAAAACTAAACAAACGCATAGCTCGGAATAACACAGGTATTTATAATCTAGTGAGACCGACTTGTAGACATGTAATGTACGTTTAGTGAGACCGACTTGTAGACATGTAATGTACGTCTAGTGAGACCGACTTGTAGACATGTAATGTACGCCTAGTGAGACCTACTTGTAGACATGTAATGTACGCCTAGTGAGACCGACTTGTAGACATGTAATGTACGTCTAGTGAGACCGACTTGTAGACATGTAATGTACGTCTAGTGATACCGATTTGTAGAGTGTAAGTTAGCAATAAATAATACGTTGGTTCTCGAATAGACAAGACTCACACTAGAATAGGGCTCCTCTATGATGAACACCTTGCGATGTTTTCCTTCATCATTTTGAAAGCAGTAGTGATGAAAAATAATAAGGAGTATATCTGCCTATGTTCGATCCCGCGACACGTTGTTACGGCACCCACTAACTAATCATCTAATCTGCCCTATAAATCACTTGTGTTGTGAGTGACGGCGCGTCCCTCTCGACTCGCTACTACTAATTAGCTATCGAGTGTTAACTAGCGAAATAGCGACACAAATGTGAACCTACTTGACAGATGCCGTGCGTGCCTGCAACATATCAGACGGGTAATTACCTTATTTTTAACGGTCGTAAAAAAATCCTCTAGTTTAACTACATTTTTGACAAGTTTAAATTACTAGGTTTTATTAAACTTGCCTTGTTAGTTAGTTTGTATGGGACAAATCTTGCAATTAAATTTAAAACCAGTTCCCCCCGATTTATCTGAAATATTGCACACACTTTTGATTCTGGTGGATTCATATTTTAACGATCAATGAAACACTCAATAAAAGAAGATTTACCAACCTTAGAAGGAGCTGACTAATAAAGCTGTTTACGCTTCAAACCAACAGAAGACAAATGGGAATTTCACCAGATACACACTTTCATAGTCCAATACAAAACATTCGTTCTTAGGTCTCAAAGAAACATTAACAACCGGTTCCTTGACATCTAAATATACCTTCTGTAAAAAGCGATCACAGAATCTCTGCTCCATAACGAATGGGTCATCAAATCTGAACCGAGGAGTTGCGAATCCTGGTTTTTTTTTTTAACGAAGCCGAAAGGCACTTGTTCTCATGGCAAAGGCACTTGTCAACTCGATATTTTTTCTGTTCTAGACCATACCTGGGGACCTTCTAGTTACGGATATATTGGGGGTCAAAGCTCCAAATTTTTTTTCAAGTTTTTTTAAATACTTGTTTTTAATCTAAAAACTTTTCTTTAAACACCTCCACGACCCCGTACTATTCAATCCATACATCAGCACAATGTTTTGAGTGCGTTACATTGAGTCCTACCGTAAAACATAATTTGTTGGTTTGATGTACATAATGCTTGGTAGACGGCTTGGTGAAAGGTCCGTTTACACTCTGTATAACAGCATTTACACCTACTAGTTATTTGGTCACTACAAATAATAGTAAAAATAAACAATTAGTTTATCCGCTAAACTCAAATTACATTGCAAAAAATAATACGAATAAATTACTTATTTGTTTTACGTATTACGTACTAATTTTTTGGATTTTGTAAGCAGTGAGTAAATAGATGAAATCTTTGAGTTCCAAGATTGTCTGTATCGTGGGAGCCGATTGATTACTGTCCTCAATGCGTGGGCATCAGTGTACAAACCAAACAACCAGACGGCCCACCTCATAGCTTGCTATAAATACTTCTCAGCTCCGCCGTGCGCCGCCGGACGCGGCCCGGACGAGGCCCGGACACCGGTCGGCGGACGCGACGAGAAAAAACACGCTTCCGGTGAAAAAACATCGAAATGCCGGAGGATATTGTCACTTCCGCTCGACACGACAATATTACCGAGAGACCTCAATAACATTTCGATATAGACGCTGACTTAGAGAGAGATGGAACTATATAACGGGTTTAGTGCCTTCTCTGTCTTAGGAAAAGTGTTAGACTTGGGAGTAAAATATCTGGGCTGTTAATTAAGAAACGATAATGGAAGTTGCAGAGGCAGTGGTAACCTTATCAGTTGTGGATATCTAGTAGAACCCACAGTGGCTCACCTCACTTTGTGGATATTGTTTCATCACCACTGCTCTCAAACCGTTGGAAGAAATATTGTAAGAAAACGGGCATGACATGTGACAATTTCTTTTCAGAAAGATTTATTTTCGAATAAAAAATCCTCAGACTTTGGGCACATGCTTTAAGTCCCACACAATAGCAAACGAGCCAGGTACCAACCGCTCACCCCATTAACCCAAACATCCGCCGCGCCTGCCACTTGCAGACCAACTAGGCGTTGGATTATTGCTCACGTCACTAATATAATGTTTGCAACAATACTCCAAACAGATATGTTTTCCTTTATATAAACGGCTTGAACTTTACCACAAAACGAAACCATCCTTCGATACAAATGATACAATCCGTAGGTACAACAACTTACTGAATTCACTCAATTAGATTATTTTGTGTGAAAACAAAGACTTTTTGTTTGTGAAATGTATTCCGTATTCCAGATCGGAGGCGGCTCACTGACAAAACATAAATGTTTTAATATTCATATATTGTGGTAACACAGCCCACTCCGGGCCGCTCATGTTCCTCACCCCCTCGCTCGCCCGCCCGACGCTAACTTTACGGTAATGAAAGTTACAGTTAACAATAGATAGTGGAGTAGGTAATTGTAAAATTATCGCACGTTTCGTGAGTTAGCATGATATTATCAATTGCGGCGCGTGTGTGACGTAGTGTGCCCGGTATGTGCGCACCAGTACTGTGTGGGATTACATAAATAAGTGTGGGCAGTACGTTATATAAAACTGGTATAATTTTGAACATATTAAGTAGTCTATTAAAACAAAAAAATCGTCAACAACTCAATACTCAAACTTCATTTGCATTCCACAATGTGTACCTAGGTGGTAAGTTAAACATTGTGATCACTATGAACCCTGTCGAGCACAGCAAAAAGCAAATACAATAGTATACAACAGCCTAGCTGTTTCCCAACCATTTGGTTGGGATATTCTCCCCGTGTAACCAAATGCATCTGATCACGCGATTAAAAATATTTAATTATGCGATAGAAAACATCGTGTGGAAATCGGCATCTCGTAAAACCAAAAATTCGAAGACATTTGACATCTGACGACCCGCACTGGGCCGGCTTGGTGGATTATAGCCCCTTCCCTTTCATAGTGTGTCCCAGCAGTGGGGACATTATAGGCTGATTCTGCTGTTTCTGCATCTAACAATGGCATTAAGTAACGTTAGCAAAAAAATTTTTACATAATTTTTTAAGAAACTTTTATAAACAATTCATCATCATCATCATCATTTCAGCCGAAAGACGTCCACTGCTGGACATAGGCCTCCCCCAAGTGTCGCCACATTGACCGGTCCCATGCGTCTCGCATCCAGCGGATCCCTGCAACCTTTACCAGGTCATCGGTCCACCTAGTAGGAGGCCTTTCAACGCAACGTCTTCCAGTTCGCGGTCGCCACTCCAGAACTTTCCGGCCCCATCGGCCATCCGTTCTGCGAGCAATGAGCCCTGCCCACTGCCACTTGTTTGGCTATTCTTCGGGCTACGTCGGTAACCTTGGTTCTCTTGCGGATTTCCTCATTTCTGATTTGATCACGCAAGGAAATTCCGAACATAGCCCTCTCCATTGCCCTTTGTGTGACTTTAAGCCTTCTGATGAGGCCCATTGTGAGCGACCACGTTTCGGTCCCGTATTTTATCACTGGCAACACTCACTGGCAACACACACTGGTGACAGATTTTCGTCTTGAGACACTGCGGTAAGTTGGACGAGAAGATACCACTTAACTTCCCGAACGCTGCCCAGCCGAGTCGGATTCGACGATTGACCTCTTTCTCGAAGTTAGACCTACCTAACTATATCGATTGTCCCAGGTAGACATAATCGTCTATAACTTCGAGTGTAGTCTCCGATTTTGATAGGAGTGGGTGTTACATGGGCATTCAACATGACTTTGGTTTTGTCCATGTACATTTTAAGACCCACTCTTTCGGAAGCTCTACTGAGGTCATCGAGCATTTTACTGATGTCCTCCATGGTCTCAGCCATGACCACTATATCGTCGGCAAACCGTAGGTGAGAGATGTACTCGCCATTGACGTTGATGCTTAGCCCTTTCCAGTCCAGAACCTTGAAGACATCCTCCGGTGCAGTGCAGCGGTGAACAGTTTCGGAGATATGACGTCTTCTTGTCTCACACCTCGCTGCAGAAGGATAGGTTCCGAGGTCTGGTCCTGAAATCAAACCGACATGGTGGCGTTTTTGTACAAACACTTCAACACCTCGATGTACCGATAGTCTTTGGCACCGTTGGACAGACTGCAGTACAGCCCAAGTCTCGATCGAATCGAAGGCTTTCTCGTAGTCCACAAACCCTAAACAGAGAGGTAGGTTATACTCTTCGGTCTTCTGTATAACCTGCCGCAGCGTATATATGTGGTCTACGATGCTAAAGCCTTTTCGGAATCCGGCTTGTTCGGGAGGCTGAAAATCGTCAAACCAGCCGCGAGACGATTTGTGATGACTCTTGAAAACAACTTGTAGACATGGCTTAGAAGTGAGATGGGCCTATAGTTCTTCAGCCGGGCATTGTCGCTCTCTCAATAATTTCATTGTTTGTTAATTTAACAATTTGTTATAAACAAATTCTAAGTACCGTTATATATTTTTAATACAGCTGAAAAAAATTACAAAAACGGCGTTGTACAGGGTGTTACAGAAAAGGTATAGTCATATGAAAGGATATGCTGCAGATCATCAAACTGAACAACTTCCTCACTGGGTCCAATATCGTAAATGCGAAAAAATTATCAGCATACAAAATTTCAATACCTACTCGACCTAAATGTATGTATCCTCCATGGGGAGGAAGTTGTTCAGTTTGATGTTCTGCAGCATATCCTTTCATTATACCCTTTCTGTTACACCCTGTTTTCAATTTTATTTTATAATTTAATTTTTTTTAGTTTGATTTTTTTTTTCTTGGTGAAAAATTTGTTTTAACAATATTTTTGCACTTTTCATTTTTGTTAACTTGATCTCATTCCGAATCGAATGAGCCATCGCTCTTATTTTTAGGAGCTTAATCAAGAATTAACACGATTTTGAATTAACTTGTTAACTAGCCTAATAATTCAATAAAGAATGTACTACGCGGCGGCTACTAATGTTACGCTGACGTTGCTAACGCTGCGTGACAGCTACGGGTGCTACGTGGCATAGCGCTAAGTCGTAGTAGTGCTACGTCGTACAATTGCTACGTCGTTGTTAAGCTACGGCGTAGGAGACCTATAATGTAGTAGTGATGCTACGCCGTAGTATTGCTACGCACTGGCGTCTCAGAGGTCCTAAGTCTAGATTTTTCTTCTGCATACTATTAAGTTCTCTGTCCATTATCACAGATGCCCCGTGTGTCGACGTGAGCACCGTGTCGCGGCACTGTGCCATGTGTGTGGGTGTCATCTGATTTTTTAATTAATTAATTTATTTATTGGATCTACAACAGAAACTACACAACTACATACAAGTATACATTACTCAGGCACAAGTACAAGTGTGCGCTTCCAATTATAGAAGACCACATCATCCACTGATAATCTAGGTGCATACAGTAAATTTGATAAGGTTAACAATCTAAATAAATCCAAATACATTACACGAAAATCATACAAAGAAAACAAGGTGAATTACATAAAAGATGAACTAACTGTGAACTCGGCTATCATTGTGCCGATCGTCGTGACGACCAATGGCCTTATAGCCAAGAGCCTCGACGACTATCTTTCGAGGCTCTCTTTAGGCGGTTGGATCAAGGGCCTGATTCTGAAGGCAGTACTCCTCGATACGGCTCGCATTGTGAGGAGGTTCCTGTCTCTGGAGCCCTAACCACCAGTAGCTTGGACCCTGCTCCCGATACCGGCGGACCACTATTTTTTTATATTTTTAAATGTTTTTTTTTATATTGTTTTATATTATAATATTTAAAAATGTATTTAATATGTATAAAAATAAATAAAGGAGATAATGGAAATGAAAAATAAGAGAAATCATACAAGAATAACAAAATATTACGACTTGGGTGTTGTGACATTTAAGTCTGATGACGTAACACTCTCTGTCTACTGTCGCAGGAGTCTCGTGTCACTTGGTGTGCCAGCGTGTCGCAGCGCTGTGCCATGTGTGTGCGCGCGCGAACGAGTGTGTGCGCGTGCGCGCTGCTGCTCGCGCTCGTCATAGCCGAGCACGACAAGCGCGCTGAGAGTGAGTACTACATATTACATTAACGTGCGTAGGAGAAAGCTGTACAGTTACCCTTGCACATTTAAAACTGTCATGCATTACCTGGCGTGTGGGGCTGGCATTAGTAATTGAAATAGGTGATTTGTTCCAGTACCAATAGCGACCTGATTGGGCCGTATGCCGCACGAATCTTGACAACATCTGCTGCCCTTGTCCCATTTTATTTACGGTAAAAACGGAACGCTTATAGGATCACTTTGTTGTCCGTCTGTCCGTCTGGTAATACCATATTTCTCAGGAACGTGTGCAAGCTGAAATTAATATCAAATACTCAGGTTTGCTACCCCTTAGATCAGTGAAAAAATCAAACTTGTAAGTCGCCGCAAACAATTAAAAGATATGCCCGTTTATGTCGCATATTTTATGATTTTATAAGGGAATCAAAACCTATAGGGTACTTCCCGTTGACCTACAATCATGAAACTTATCAAGAAGCAACCTTACAGCACATGTTAAGGAAAAAATCTGAAAACCGTATTATTAAATATTTAGTTTAATAACAAAATACCTACAAGTTTATACGGAACCCTCGGCCTCGGTGCGCGAGTCCAACTCGCACTTGTTGTTTTGGTCCTCGTCTCTCTCTCCATCTATCAACAGTATATCTTTTAGTCACATACGTATTTTCTAATCTTATGTGATTATGCGTAGTGTCTCCGATGCCGTTCCTGATGGCGACGCGCTACGGCCGCAGCTCGCCCCCCGCGCGCCACCTCGCGCCCCGCAACGACAGGTAACACACACATATACCCTACACATAGGGTTTGTTTGGGGTGTGTGTGCCTATAGTATATTCGTCCATGGGCGCGTTGATATGTTTTGTCTTCTTGATACACTTCAAAATATCGAGAAACTCATACATACCCCGCGACACACCCCAATCGCAAACACACTCACACACTAGCTATCACTACTAATGAACGTCTATATTCTTAGATATTGGACATGGCGTCAGGATGCTGACATCGTTTGTATGCGCAGGTTCTTCATGAGCACGCGATACGGCAAGCGGTCGGAGGGTGCGTGGGGCGCATTAGGCGCGCCAGGCGCGGGCGGCGGCGAAAGCGCGGTGGCGCGCAGCGCTGGGGGTGCGCTGCTGTGCGAGTTCACCGGCGTGTTCCCGCTGTACCGCTGCCGACATAAGCCGCCCGCGTACCGCAAGTGAGTCATGCACTCCTTGTACAGTTGTTCAGGAGACTCATCACTATCTGCCTGCCTTTTCCCAACTATGTTTGGCTCAGCTCCCCCCAGTATAACCTTAGACAGCCAGTAGTGGTTGCTGGTAACACTGGGCTGTCGAATTTTCGGGCTGTCGTTTACGGAACCGATGATCAGCTTTATCCTTAACAACCCGATTCGAATAGATATTGTGCCTAGTTGTTAGCTCGCCACCTTTCATGGGACCTGCCTAAGCCTTTATAGAGAATACCGGCGTATTTTTCTGTCTGCTAAGTTACTACATCTCTGTGTGTTTGTTCAGGAGGAGTGCAGAAGAGACCAGAGAGGAGGAATAATCCTCCGACAGACGACCAGGACACCGTGACCGACAGCCGCGTCCGATACGCCCGACACTACTCGTCCGATACGACCGATCCGACACTTTGACAACACCCACGTTCCGACAGATATAACAGGGACACAACGCACAACATATACTACCAAAACATTTGTTTTTAAAGCACAAATAATCATAGTTTGTAAAAGTAAAATATGTGAAAACCGGTTGTGGATCGAAAATATCGATGTAAAATAGTGTTTATTACATTTATATTTAAACCGTAAAGTTTGCATTGTTGTAACTACTATAATTATGAAAGACAAGATGAACCACGACGCTGTAACGTTTTGACTTCTGACGTTTATTGGTATGTTTTAATACACGCACACACTCACGCACACGAATTCACCGACATTCATAAATGTAATGTGCGGGCGTGGTTCCACGGAGTGAGCATTCTGTACACGAATGTATGTATACATACTAGTTATATTTGTACTTATATACTTAGTATTAACACTGAGTACATAATGCAGAAACTAGTCTTCTAGCAATTGTATTTTATGTTTATGTAATCAGTGTTCCCAATCAAATCATGAAATTTTTGAGCTCAGTTTTAGTAAGAAATACTAAAACTATGTTCAAAAAACCGTTTATAAACCGTTAGTACGATTGTTATATTCTTTGTAGAAAACATACACACATATACACCCACAAAGTTAGTTTTCACACCCACACGTTTGATTCTTAGTAACAAATGTAAGAAGACTAGAATTTGTTCGTATGTTGAGTAATGCTAACTGTTGTCCGAGACGCGCTACGGCTGGGGGCGCGTCGCTGACGCTGCCGCTGCGACTTGCATACACATAAGTTAATTAACAAACACTTTCACTCACTTACACATACTTATCAACACTTGCACACCCCCATTGCAATGTCCTACAAACACCGCATGCAAAACAAATAAAGTAATCTATTGAAACTTAAGCTCGTGAGGAAACAATATCTGCAGTGCGACAAATTCACTCACATTACAGTTACACACCCAACTTCTACAGTTTTAAATCTCTTAATCAGAATCTTAGTCAATTGGGGTTTCTAATACATAGTCAGAATAGATGACATGCAAAACTTTACGATATATTTAATGCTAGAGTACCTATTCAATACATATTTAGGTCTTTAAATGCCGAATTCTATTATTCATTACTATTACAAAACATAAACATTCACTATCGTTACCTTTATTTAGAATAGATTAATTATTAACATTATTTATAAATTAATTAATATAATAAAAGCGTTTTTCCAGCAGCCATAATTATAACTTTATAAAAAATAAATTATTAGGTAACTCTTAACAGTTCTTTGGTATTTTATTATACATAAGTCCACACGCATGAAAAGAATTATTTTTATATAGAGAAGTCCTTGGCGCTTTAGGCTCTCTCTTACGCACTATTACACCTACACTACAAGAGTTTGAACTCTTAGCAAACTCCACACACACCGTTACATACTTATAAACCTTCACTCTGTCACCATCATACACCATAGCTTATAATAAGCTTGGTCTCTGATGTTGGCAGAGACTCCATGACATGACGAGCCGTCACCATAAATTGATATTCCACTGTCTGTGAATATAACTGATTAAATATATACCTCTCTGCCTTATCCTACTCACTCAGGCGAGATATCATGTTACTGTCCACAAATTCTTCCGCTACGATAACCGTTATGCACCTTTATCCTTTTAGGAGCATTTCCTCAAAACTTGTAAGCATTGTTATAATCCTGCAGTTAGACTGGACTTCTGTAACAGTTGACTCTCTTTACAAATGCTAATTATCTCTGGGTGAAGGATTACATGACATTGTCGCAACACAAACCATCTAAAATCTCTCATTCAATTCACACCGTTAAAGTTAACTGAATATAACTTCCATTTCAACTGTCTTCGTAATTCATTTTCCAAACATAAAAACATGTGTGTTTATGGAAAAAATACTTTTACACCTACAGGTAAAGTTCAGTTTGGGCTTCAACCTTTTTACTACTTATTTGACAATCAACTTGAAATCAAGAATTTGAATAGACCTGAGATGTGACTCCAACCGAAACGAATGAAAAGCATCCTTTATGTAAGTGCGCTCTAAACACATGTTAATGTTATGTTAATGATGTTTATTACTCTGAAACAGTACTTAGATGTTCATACATTATGAATTGACGTTATACCAAAGTAGCATCAGGTAGCAATGACTGCTGTTACTGTTAACATCATTTTATAGTCAATTCCGTAAATGTCTAATCACCCTATGGTTGAAAGTCACTCACAACTGTAATCCGACGAGGTCTATTTTGTCTATGTGCCTATTTGAAACTCAGTGAAGTTTTAATGTACCGGAAATTCGTGTTATAGAATATTTAAGCTCATCGAGACTTTTAGTGGTAGATTTTATTTTGAACATAGGTACTTTGTTTAAGTCATCCCTGTTGTAAATTTTTATGTATGTAATCAAAATATATATGTATAAATATGCAAGAGATAAACCATGTTTATATAGTGTGTGCAAGGCGCCGCAGCGAATGTATCTAGTAATAAACTAATATAATGTTCTAGGCAGGTGTAAGCTATGTAAGGCCGCCGCGGTCTACTCGAGCACGATCCGTCAATATAAACCTACGCTCACAATGAACTTCTTTTATTTCTGCCCTCCTAGTACATCTCTCTCTGGTAGTTTATTTGCGTCCCTTCACTAAAACGTCCACGAGTCACTCGCCTTCACAACAGCTTTACCTCAGACAACTGGTCCGTTGATCTAGTGTTCGCAAGCACGACTGCTTAGCTGAAGCTGAGGTCCTGGGTAACCTGGGTTCGATTACCGGCTCGGGCAAAGTGCTAGTGGGTTTTGCCATGAGGAATTTCTCAGTGGCAACTACGGAGTCTGGGTTTGTGCCCGGTTGGTGGCAATAGGCACGCCCCCTATTACAAGGACTTAACATTGACCGGCGAAATGTGGGTGTACTATTAGGTTCACCTCTGCCTCTCCTCTGTCGTTACTGGCGTAATGTTATGTGAAAACAATGATCACGATGATTTCGACAGAGACGGGAACGTTAAAGGTAACACAACAGTCATCTGTTTGATTGCAAATAAAATTAAGACAATATTGCAAAAAAAAAACAAAAACATGAGATGAAATATCTTCATGTGCACTAAGACGTAGCTTATAAAATATGATGGCAATGCCGACTACGTCGTGGTATTTCGCTACGAGTGAACATAATAATTGCCTCCGTATACAATACCCCCCACCGATGGAGCTGAAATTTTACACACACACGACATTACCTACTTAATCCTGCAGCCAGGATCGTCTCCTCACGAGAGATCTCCTCAACGGTTATAGCGCGGATACGAAAAATTGTATACGCGTTCAATTTTGATAAATAAAAATGATTTCTATCGTGCCCTCATCCTCATCATCGTTGCACGTGTAAGAGCGTAAACCAGTACAAGCAAGAGTTCAATCAAGATTTCGTATGTACCACTATAAATAATAGCAGTGACTAAATCATTTGTGGGATAAGCAAGGTTTGAGATGATTATGTTAATCTTCTAATATTTGTTTTTTCAAGTTAAATCAAGCGGACATGATCAGCGTATAATGTCCCCTCTGCTGGGATACAGGCCCCCACTCTTTGAGAGGGAATGTGCTATATTTCGTAGATATCCCCGCTGCTGGGACACAGGCCCCCTCTCTATTAGAGAAAATACGCTGTAGTTCGAAGATGTCCCCACTGCTGGGACACAGGCCCCCCTCTATTAGAGGGAATGCGCTCTACTTCTTAGATGTCCCCACTGACACAGCCCCCCTCTCTAAGAGAGGGAATGTGCTCTACTTCTTAGATGTCCCCACTGACACAGCCCCCCTCTCTAAGAGAGGGAATGCGCTCTACTTCTTAGATGTCCCCACTGACACAGCCCCCTCTCTAAGAGAGGGAATGCGCTCTACTTCTTAGATGTCCCCACTGACACAGCCCCCCTCTCTAAGAGAGGGAATGCGCTCTACTTCGTAGATGTCCCCACTGACACAGCCCCCCTCTCTAAGAGAGGGAATGCGCTCTACTTCTTAGATGTCCCCACTGACACAGCCCCCCTCTCTAAGAGAGGGAATGCGCTCTTCTTCTTAGATGTCCCCACTGACACAGCCCCCCTCTCTAAGAGAGGGAATGCGCTCTACTTCGTAGATGTCCCCACTGACACAGCCCCCCTCTCTAAGAGAGGGAATGCGCTCTACTTCGTAGATGTCCCCACTGACACAGCCCCCCTCTCTAAGAGAGGAAATGCGCTAAAGTTCGGAGATGTCCCCACTGCTGGGACACAGGCCCCCTCTCTATTAGAGGGAATGTGCTATAGTTCGTAGATGTCCGCACGGACACAGGCCCCCTCTGTATTAAAGGGAATGCGCTATAAGTCGTAGATGTCCACTGCTAGGACACAGGCCCCCCCTCTATTAGAGGGAATGCGCTCCACTTCGTAGATGTCCCCACTGACACAGGCCCCCTCCCTATGAGAGGAAATGCGCTATAAAAAAAATAAAAAAAATGTTTATTTCAATTACAATGGGCGTTTAGATACATATTATTGGAGGTCACCTTTTAAGCAAGGAATTGCTTGTATTAGGAGACTCCGCACTATAGTTCGAAGTTGTCCTCACTGCTCTGACACAGGCCCCCTCTCTATTAGAGGGAATGTGTTATAGTTCGTAGATGTCCCCACGGACACGGGCCTCCTCTCTATGAGAGGAAATGCGCTGTCGTTCCGAGATGTCCCCACTGTTGGGGCGCAGGCCCCCTCTCTATTAGAGGGAATGTGCTATAGTTCGTAGATTTCATTTTTTTTAATATTTGGTTCTAGGAAATGCATCACAAAGTTGTCCTGCACCGTTTTGAGAGCAGAGGTAAAGAAATAAATTACTGCGTAAAAAATAATGATCTGAAAAGACGAAATAAAAATAAACAAGAAAAAGGAGTAAATGATGCCATGACGTCTGCCAGCGGAGAATAGAAAGAAGACAACGTGTTGCGCCGAGCCCAAGTAACATGGCACAAGGGCAAGGGCAGGACGATGGTGTGCATACATAAACTGACACCTTTAACACTATAGGTCACCTGCTGCGATCCTTACATACTTCTATTTTAATACAATAAATAATTACTTAGTATATTTATGTCGCTCGGTGATTTATTCCATCTACTAGTATTTCTAAATAAATGATTACTGCTGTCGTAGACTTGAAATAGACCGCAAAGAGGATCTTATTCATTATAACTAGCTGTGCAATATTTAAAATGTTCGCCTCATTTAAAGATAGATGGAAACCTGCCAAGTGATCTGATTGAATCGTTTCTGTAGTACGCACTACCACTAGTGCATAGAGTGCGTTAAAAGACATTTAACATCACGCCTGAACTACTCCCTCATTTCACTAGTTATGTTCATGGGTTTTAAGTCCCATGTAATAGGGGCGAGCCTATTATCATCACCCGGGTACAAATCCAGACTCCGTGGCTGCTACTGTGTAATTCCTGATGGACCCAAAAGTTTTTGTCCGATAGATCGGACCATTCCTAGAGGAATGGAAACCAGAACCTCATGCACAGGAGTCGCGTGTGTAGTATCGTAGACGTAAGATATTATCTCGATACGATATCTTTAGATGGCACCCGTGCGAGGCATGGGCGGATATATAGTATATATAGTAGGTATATAATTGTGTAGCTATTTTATTTACTAAAAATCAATCCCTACGTTCTTACTTTTGAGGCAAGGAAGCTGTGGTCAGAGGCCTCATTCAGAAACGTTGAGTTGTTAATCTCGATGAACTTCCGATGTTCTCTTCAAAAACGCTAATAACTTCGTGTATTATTGATTTGGATATTATGTTTGATGCTTTGGTGGATCTCAGCTTAGAATTTTATTATAGATGCACCATAGTGCATAGGCTAGTTGGCTTCTTTGTAGATTAATAATGCTGGAAATAAACTAAAAGCACCGATTCAGACACAGATGTGACGGCTTTCGTTGTTTTCAATAGGTGACTATCGTCGTAAGTTTGCATTTTTTTTTTACTAAATGGGCTTACTCTTGACCTCAATCTAGTCCAGAGGACAGAGATGAGGTCATATATTTTTCTTTTGATTTTCCGGAAGCGAATTGCTAGCAATGTCGACGGCTTGGGATTTAAATTTATACTCCGGAGTCAAATCACTCTCGTCACTCGATATGTTATAATATTTTTTTTATAAAACCAATATTTTGTTTTAAACAACAGCGATACGTACTAGGCACACACGCCTTTTTTTATTGTTTCTGTTCTATTTTTTTTATTTGTGTTTAGCTCGTGGAGGACAGTTCGATTTACGAACAAGTTATTTTTGGTCCCCCTTTTTTTTTTTTTTTTTCCGGATGGGAAATCATCAAATGACCCCCCCCACTCTGGGCGGAGCAGAAGGGAGTGTCAGACTTGTACTGACTAAAACCCATCCATGATCCTTCTTTGCCCTTTGTGTTCCAGGGCCACGGTATCTCCTTCGAACAGTCCCGCAGCCCTGGCAGGCATCGGCCCTTGCGGACCCCTACTTATTTGCTGACATCTCTTTGAGGCGCACGTGGAACACGAACGCGCCGTCGACACGGCCTGTCGTCATAAGACGGCCGGACGGCGAGCTGGCCCATAACTCGCCGTCCACAGGCCCGCGCCTAAGGTGGCCGGGAGCCACCACGTGACCCCCAACGCCCAGGGCGTATCCCGCGGCGATTGGGACGTGAGGTTCTTTCCCTCTCACGTCCCGCCACCTCCTTCACTAGCATGACTGCTTCGCAGAAGGAGGTGACGGCTTCCCATTCCCTCTCGCTCCGGACCATGGCTTGAACCAAGGCCGGACGCGAGAGATCGCCGCCGCCAATCGCCGCTACGAGGACACGGCGGTGCTCCGCCCAAGCGGGGCAGACCTCCACGGTGTGCTCCACCGTGTCCTCCGGACGATCCTCGCAGTGGAAACACCCGGGCGTTTCCTCCCGCCCGATTCGGTGCAGGAACCTCCCGAAACAACCGTGTCCGGTGAGGACCTGCGTCAGGCGGTAAGTGAGGGCGCCGTGGCGCCTCTCTAGCCACTCCTCAAAGAGGGGACTTATCGCCACTATGGTGGCGTGCCCTGCACGGGGTTGCGACAGTCGCTCTCTCCATGTCGCCATGAGATCACGCCGGAGGTCTGTCCGCTGAACAGCAATTTGCCGCGGCAGCGGAGTTTCCTCCCGACGTAGTGCCTCCGCGCGCCATTCGTGCAGGCGTGCGAGGACTATCGCCTCCAGATCCCATGGCGGCAATCCGGCAAGGAGGCTAGCCGCTTCGCCGGAGATCGTGCGGTACCCCCGGATTAGCCTTATGGCTATTACCTTTTGGGGGGCGTTCAGGTAGTGGGCGGCTTGCCGCCTCAAAGAACGCGCCCACACCGGGGCCCCGTAAAGGGCCATGGACCGCACGACCCCTGCGTATAGCCTCCGGCAGGAGGCGTTTGGACCCCTCAGGTTGGGCAAGAGCCGCTTGAAGGCAGCCCCTGTCCGTTCCAGTTCGGGAGCCAAACGTCGGAAGTGCTCCACGAAGTTCCACCGGCTGTCGAGGACGAGTCCTAGGTACTTCAACGTCGACCCGACGCCGATGGAAACACCTCCTGCCGTCAGTAGGGATCCCGACGGTGGCGCATTCCGAGGCCCATGAAAACACATGGCCTCGGACTTGTGCAGTGCCACCTCGAGACCCAATTGCCGGATCCTCTCCACGACTATCGCAACCCCGCGTGTCATGTTTTCGGCCGCCGCCTCGTGCGACCTCCCTTGTGCCAGTACCAGCGTGTCGTCAGCGTAGCAAACTACACTGACGCCGGTAGGGAGGTCGGCGCGCAGCACCCAGTCGTAACCGATGTTCCACAAGGCCGGCCCCAGAACCGATCCCTGTGAAACACCGCACGACATCTCTCGCCGGTTCCATTCTCCGCTTCGACCAGGGTAGATGACGGCTCTATCCGTCAGGTAGTCCCCGACCACACGACGAAGGTAGGTCGGCACCCGGTGATACCGGAGTGCCTCCCTAATGCAGCTCCAGGGCATGGAGTTGAAGGCGTTGGCGATGTCAAGAGACACCGCCAAGACGACCCCGCCCCGGGACACCGCGTCCCCCGTCGTGAGGGCTCTCACGCGCATGATGGCGTCCACCGTCGAGCGCCCCTTGCGGAAACCAAACTGGTGTTCCGCAAGATCCGGCCCCACAAGGTGCCCGGCGAGGCGGTTGGCAATGACTCTTTCAAAGAGCTTGCCCACCTCGTCGAGCAGCACGATGGGCCGGTATGCGGACGGAGAGTCCGCAGGGCGCCCTGGTTTCCGGATGAGGACCAGCTTCCCAGTCTTCCAACGAAGCGGAAACTGGCCTCTCTCCAAGCATGCGCTTAGGAGCCATTCCAGTCGGGGCCCGAGAGCCTCAGAGGCCAGGACCCAGGCTTTGCCAGGCAAGCCATCGGGTCCCGGGGCGGTGTTTCTTGTTTTCAGCCTGCGTACCGCCACTCTCAGGTCTACCCCAGTCACCTCCGGAACGTCGTCATCGTCATCGGTGTGGTCCGCTTCCGGCACCGCACGCGGCGGCGGAGCCATAGGCGGGGGAGGATGCTCCCCTCGCGAAGGGAACAGAGCGCTCACCACGTCCTCCACGAGCTCAGGCCGGAGACTCTGCGTTAGCGGGGGGGCCCGGGTGCGGAGTTTGTCCCGCACCATCTTGTAAGGGCGCCCCCACGGATCTGCGTTCAGAGACTCCAGCATCTCCTCGCGGGCCAAGTTCTTGGCCCGCCGGACAGCCTCTTGGAGGGCGGTCTTCGCCGCTCTGTACCCCTCGTACAGCTCCGCCTCAATGGCTGCCGCATCCGGAGGGCGGATGCGGAGCCTGCGATGCCTGGCGTACAAGCGCCGCGTGGCAACGCACGCATTGCGCAGAGACGTCAGCTCTCGCGACCACCAGTACACCTGACGCCGGGCGCTTTCTGGCCGAACTCGGGGCATTGCCACGTCGCAAATCCCTGACATGGCCTCCTGGAACCAACCCGCCTCGTTATTGATGTCGGCAGGCCTGACTGGTGATGACACCCAGGCCTGCACGATCGAGGCTTCCAGGAGGAGCTCCCGGTCCAGCTGCTTCAGCGCCCATCGCGGACCACTCGGGGCCTGTAGGACCGGCACGCTTGAGGACTGGGTGGAGACGTCGAACCGGATGTACCGGTGGTCGGAATAGGTCTCCACCCCCTCCATGACGCGCCAGTCAACGACACGCGGCGACAGAGCGGGGCTGGCGAACGAGATGTCCACCACCGACTCGCCCCGCATCCGCACGCACGTGGGGACAGAACCCCGATTTAGGACGACCAAGCCTGTCTCCAGAGCCCAGTCCTCCACCATTCTACCCCGCACGTCCGTGTAACGAGAACCCCAAGCCAAGTTCTTGGCATTGAAGTCCCCGAGCACAAGCACGGGGAGGGAATGGCTTCCGATGACGACACTCAACTCCGTGAGGGAGTTGTGGAACTCGGCGAGAGTTCGGCTCGGGGAGAAGTAGACTCCCACTACAACGATCTCCCCGAACCGTGCTGCTACGCACCCCTGACCCTTCCTGACACTCTCAAGGGTCGGGGTACCGGCGGCGACCGACGTAATTATGGTCACTGACCCGCTAAGGTCCTCAACCCAGTCATCCCTGGGCGGGACAATTGATGTTCGCCTGGAGAAGGCGTAATGGGGCCGTTACTGGCACTCCATTTCAGCCCCCTCCCGGGCCCCCTGCAAGGGCCCCGCTGCGGAAGTTGCAGCAGTAGCGGCAGCGGCGGCGACAGTCACGGCGGCTGCGGTGGTGGCGACGGTGGGGGTTTTGGCGGTGGTGGCGGAGGGCCTTCCCTTGCCCCTGGCCTTGGCGGGAGTACCGCAGGACTTGCTCCCTGCCCGGTGATCGGCCGGCTTGCCAGCTGCCGCACATGCGGCGCAGAGCGGCGCCGCGGAGCAAGCCGCGGCCATGTGACCAGGCTGGCCGCAGCGGAAGCACAGGCCGCTGCGGTCCACCTCCGTGGTGCACCGGACCGACACGTGGTGCCCCACATGGCAGCGGAATCACCTCAGAGGTCTGGGTTCCAGCAGCTTCACCTGCGCCGAAACCCAGCCCACCAAGAGCCTTCGGCCCTCCACAATGACTTTCGCCGCTGTCACAGGGCAGCTTACCGTTATGGTTCGCATGCCCGACAGGTCCGGACGTAAGGTGCCTGCCTTGACTTGCTCGGCAGGGCACCCACCGGTCCTGGTGACGGCGGCCACCACCTCCTTCTCGGTCACCGAGTCGTCCAGACCCAGTATGCGCAGGTCTGCGCATTTGACGGGCCTGGACACTCGGGCCTCGTCCGCATTTAGGGACGCTCTAAGCTTTTCAGCCAGAGCGTCAGCGGACGAGCCACGGGTTTCGCCAGGGATCTCCAGCACTCGTGCCCCTGTTGCGGTGACTCTAAGCCGGAGTCCCCCGGTAATCCCGAGCTCTCCGAGATCCACCGTCGCTTTCGCCTTAGCGAGCACATCGCGGTAGGTCACGCCCCTCTTTTCCGCGTCCGGCTGTAGTGTAATCACTACAGCTGCTGTCTTTGGGGCGCTGAGCCTAACCGCGACGCCCCGCTCCTTTTGCCGGCGTTTCTGCTCCTGCCTCCTGGCCTTTTTAGCCGCCGATCGCTCCCTCGCTTTTTCTCCGGCCACCTGCCACCCGGTCTCGGCCGCGGAAGGCTTAGGGGGCGAGGGGGGTGGCGATAGCGGCTGTCTCGCGGCTGGCGCTGGCATATTCGCCGCCTTGCCCTTCTTTTGGGCCGCCGCCTTGCCCTGTTTCAGGGCCGCCGCCTTCCTAACCGGAGCCGGTTTCGTCGGGGCCGACATAACCCTGCCGGGGGGCTGGCTGGACGGCCCCGGTGCGGAGGCCGCAGCAGACGCATATGAGGCCGCCCTCGGGCCCGGGGGCGCCTTGTTTGCCGCTAGGGGGGCGCAGGACAATGCCCTCCAGGACGGAGAACCGCGCCTGGAAGGCAGCCAGCTCCTGCCGAACCAGATTCAGAACCTGGTTCTCCACCGGCACGGACTGGCTTGGATGCTTCTGGCCCCCATTTTGGGGCGCCTCGCGAGAGCCGGACTCGCGCAGACTGGCCAGGTCTGCTCGGAGCTTCATGTTCTCCTCTTTGAGAAGCTCCGTGGCGGCCGTCAGTTGAGCGACCTCCGCCCTCAGCTTGGCCACGCCGTCTGGCGGGGGCCCCGCAAATCTGGCCTCTGCTGCCGCCATAATGGAGGCGACCGCTGCAGGTATAGCCCTTTGCCTGGTGGAGGGCTTTTGTTTCAAAGAGACAGCCCTCAGCGCCGCCTCCACCTCCTTCGCGAGTCCGGCCTTACGCTCCGCATCGGAGCCGCCATCTGCGCCCGCCTCGTCGCCAGAGGAGCCCGAACGGGCCACCCCGTAACCGGTGGCCACCCCCGGATGGCGCCCCTCCTCGGCAAGCCGCGCCGACCTCTCGGTGGCAGAGAGGCCTCTCCCCTTGCCACGGATCCCGCCGCGCTTGCTGGTGGGGATCTTACGAGCCGAAGCCAGCTCCCCATCTGACGATGACTCTCGGTCGCCTACCGGCCTGGACCGCTTGCGTAGGAACTCCCTGTTCCCCGCAGCAGCCCCGGGCCTCCCGCGCTGGGAGCTCACTGAGCCTCCCGCGCTCACCTCGCTGGATGCGGCGCCGGACTCCGACACCGCATCCCTCTCCTCCCTTCCTTCGCCGATATCGGCCGTGTTTTGGGTTGTAATTTTATGCATACTGTTCCCACGAGTATGGGGGAAATAAAAAGTCCATCTGGGCAGTGCCCCCTGCACCCAGATAAGCCATAGCCAGGCCCGGCAGTGGTTCGCACTAGAGACTGATTTTCCAAAGGAACCCGTCAGCCATACATCTCCTCGCGGTGCGCCGCCGCTTGAGATTCGGGGTAACTTTTTATAGAGGTTTTCTACCTCGTGGTCCGGGCGGTTAAGCCAAGACCCTCGGTCCCAATCGAAGCCGCGAGACGTGTTCCACGACACTTCGACGGTGGGATTACGATATCGACGGAGACAGTGAAGGACGTGCGTCCTTCACTGTCTGCTCGGAGGCAGGGTAAGTGCTCACCGAGCCCGCCCTTGCTCCTCCGCTGTGCCCTCTGCTTTTCAGAGGGTCACGCGGAGCAACGCCCCCTTGGTCCATGAGGGACCCGCCCATGTCAGAATATTAGCCATGGACAGTAACATTCCCCGAGGAATAAGAATCTCTTCCCATTCCTCGGGGAAGGTTACTGCCCACGCCCAGGGTGCACCGGCCCAGCAGCTGCTATTCCCTCCAGACGTATCGAGAGGGACCGGCAGCCATCAGGCACACGAGGAGGAATTCTGACAACGCACCCGTTTTTGGTCCCCCTACGAGTATGGTAAAATCATCATACAAATTTTTATTTGATATTCCAAATTCAAATCTCATTAATAAACAGTCGGCAGTAATTAAACCAAATTAAACTCAGTACAATATAAATGCCCGGCTAGAGCCTAGGGTATTAATGACTTGCTTTATTTTAGGTTTGCATGACATATAATTTGCCATTTGCGAGCAGGGCATTGTAATGACATAATAAGATTTTCACATTGAAAAACTTATTACATCATTACAAGTATCCACTTGTACCGGTTTATTTATAGGTACATTCCACTAATTAGTAAGAATAAGAAAAAACGTTAATTTCCTTTAAATGAAATTGCAAATGAAAAGAGAACGGTTGAATAATTGATTGAATGAAAGAACGGAAATAAAGAGATCATATTGCAAGGACATTTTGAATTAAAGTTTTAAAGATTGGCATTTTGCTGCTTCTTATTGAAATCTCAGTGATTGAAGAGTAGTTTAGTTTACTAGAAATTGCACTCAGTAAAGGTCTGAGCTAAGGACATATTTCAATTCAATTTATTTATTCAGTAACAATTTACATTGCTTTCCAATGTAATCAGCATGAAACATAGTATTGGATGTACAAATAATTAATAAGAATACAAATAACGGAAGAAGTCGTTTCTAACTTTTTAAACAAATAATTAGCTTTCAACAGTCACATTCCGAGTTACGTTTTCATTCAAGTTTTCTAAAAGCACCCCTTACTGCAAAGAAAGAAGAACCACATGGAATCATATATCGTACCGTTGATCAGCTTTAAGACCACATGTTTTCTCTTAAATTGCCGTTAAAGTGTTGCTATTGTAATGTTGGGGTTCCTAATGGGTGTTATTCAAGGAAACGACCACATCGGTTACGTACTATTTAATGAATGCACTTGTAATAATATGAAATAATGCATATAAGGTATAGTGCAAACTCAGCATACATACGGTTATAAAGTAGCGTACTTACTTACTAAACTAAAGGAGCATACATAATTATTCTTACACTTCACTATTCAGCTACTGTGTACCTTTTGTGAACATTAGTCTGCATAATTTTTCCCAAACCGGTGGTATAAGGACCCTCATACAGCTTACTTAGACAGCTTAAAGAATATATGTGTACCATAAGTCAACCGTTATAGAACCCCCACTGCTACTTGGGAAGATTGTTATTATTATTCACAACTCAATAATTTTGTTGTTTACTTACTTTGCATTGTTTATTTGTTTTTGTTTAACGTATATTTTGTTAAAGATTAATATTAGGTAATTAGTTGTTATAACAGTAAAAACTACCTGCACGACTTAATGTGTAAACATTATTTGCATAGTGAGACATAACTTTGTTTGATAACACCATGTACTTAATTTTCCCTATGTGTCACAAATAAACATATTTGAATTGTAAATAAAGGGGCTGCCAATTGTACGCGGTGGTACTTTAACACAGAGACGCACTCTGCTTCGACAAGCGGATAGTCAGTCTCGCTACCACCATAACCTAACATAACACCTGTAATCCCCGAAGCGTTAGACAGAGGTATACCTAATAGTATCCGCCCACATTTCACCAGTTATGTTTGTCTCATGTAATACGACGACGATTATAAGTTATTAAGAGTCGACGTTTTGTAAGTGCCCATATAGGCCTATGCGAAATAAAATATTTTTATTTTGATTGTTTGAATAGGGTGCGAGCCTATTGTCATCAATGGGTGCAAATTCAGACTCTGTGGTTGCTACTGAGAGATTCCTGAAAAACCGAATAAAACCGACCTTAATAGTAGTATTAATATGATTTAGGAAAAACGAACATTTTATCAGCCTAGGGTAATTTAGGAACAGCCACACTCAGCAGTCGCTTGCGTGCGCCCGCTAGACCAACGAGGCCGAGGCTACCGACTGAGACTGTATTGCCATCGCACGACTAGTTCGTGGGCCTGTTATGCCACCAACATTGGCTCCCACGTTTCTTGGCGCCGGAAACTTTAACGGGCAGTAGAACATTCTCGAACGAGCTGCTTCAGAAATAGCGACTACAACTTGTCTAGAGGTAACATATTCTATCACGTCTTGAGACTCTCGTCTGGGGGCAACTCGTCGAGTCGTGGACAAACAGAACGTTTGAGCAAATAATATACAAAGAAACACTGTTTTGACTCGTGAAGTACTGACAGATCAACACGCTCACACCGACGCGTCATTTTATTGCGATGAAATGGTAAATGGATTTTTATTTGAGTAGTGGACGCAAGTACGACTGTAAAACAAACATCCAAGCTTCGAACTCAGGTCAAGCAGTATATTCTATATTGACTTCCTCATGAACCGTCCAGAGCCTCATATCTGTAATATGCCCACTTATTTGTGTTATACCGTAACTGGAGACATATCGAGAGTAGTACATACGTGTCTAAGTACCTACATCTCGAGTGTGCAGACCAGGTGATGCTACCTAATGTGAATAATGCACTAAAATATTCGAGCGATCAAGTGAGAGATGTAATATGTTGCATACATTAATCAAGAAATGCTAGATAATCTGAAAGATCATCAATCTGCACAAGATGAGTTGTAAATCTTGTTCGGTGTGACGCGCGGCCGGCGGATAAACGCCCCGAGCCTAACACTGTGCGTTGAAACAATTATTATTATCGTCTAGTGTTGACACACCTCCCCCCTGCTGTCCCCGCCCCTCCTCCCCCAGGAGCAGTTGATGTTGACAGACGAGTCGAAGGCAAGCGGACAGCGGACAGAATACACGCCTTGTTTGGACAAGCTGTTTGATAAATGGCATAAATACTAAATATTTTAGTTTCGCTAATAAATTTAAGAAGAAAGTAATCTACTCGTACTTACAGATATAAAATAAGAAAGTTATTTTAACCGAATGTGTCATGTATACTTTCAACAAAATTGTATAACTCCCGTATTGCCCGTACAAACGCAAAGCGACAATGTCTTGTTAGAAAAAACAAGACATTGATTGCCGTATCGGTCTAGTACCCGTACGGCTAGGTGTGAGATCGTGGTTTCGATCTTCGGATAAAGTACTAAAAGGTATCAGGAACTTGTCAGTTGCAGCCCGACCAGCATTTGGACTGGGCCCCCTATCAAATAGGACCTAACAGACAACATAATACAGGTGATAAATTAAATGTTAATAATATTACTCGTACGACATAGTGACGTCAAGTGGATTCTTCTAACCGATGTGTTACAATGAGTGATGTGTTCCTGCTAAGTCGCAGGTGCCGCCGAGGGCTAGTGTCGGATCTGATCAGTGCAGTACGAAGGACGTATGACTCCGTGTGAACTGTCATAGTTAGGTTAAGGTGAATCAGGCTCTTCTAACCTAACAGCCTGTCTGTTTTTGTTGGGAGTTTGTTCCGCCACTTCTTCTTCTTACCTAACAGACAGGTGTGCTGCTGGGGAGTTTGTTCCGCCACTTCTTCTTCTTACCTAACAGACAGGTGTGCTGCTGGGGAGTTTGTTCCGCCACTTCTTCTTCTTACCTAACAGACAGGTGTGCTGCTGGGGAGTGTGTTCCGCCACTTCTTCTTCTTACCTAACAGACAGGTGTGCTGCTGGGGAGTTTGTTCCGCCACTTCTTCTTCTTACCTAACAGACAGGTGTGCTGCTGGGGAGTGTGTTCCGCCACTTCTTCTTCTTACCTAACAGACAGGTGTGCTGCTGGGGAGTGTGTTCCGCCACTTCTTCTTCTTACCTAACAGACAGGTGTGCTGCTGGGGAGTGTGTTCCGCCACTTCTTCTTCTTACCTTACAGACAGGTGTGCTGCTGGGGAGTTTGTTCCGCCACTTCTTCTTCTTACCTAACATACAGGTGTGCTGCTGGGGAGTGTGTTCCGCCACTTCTTCTTCTTACCTAACAGACAGGTGTGCTGCTGGGGAGTGTGTTCCGCCACTTCTTCTTCTTACCTAACAGACAGGTGTGCTGCTGGGGAGTTTGTTCCGCCACTTCTTCTTCTTACCTAACAGACAGGTGTGCTGCTGGGGAGTTTGTTCCGCCACTTCTTCTTCTTACCTAACAGACAGGTGTGCTGCTGGGGAGTTTGTTCCGCCACTCCTTCTTCTAACATCACAGACAGGTGTGCTGCTGAGGAGTGTCTCTTGTAAGCAGCGGGCGTTGTGGGGGACTGTCTCTTGTAAAATTTGACGTTCAAAAAGTACTGATTATTAGCTTGATTTGAATAAATTACGTAAGATGTTTTATTAGGGTTCCGTAGTGAGATTAAAATAAAACAGAACCCTTATCGATTTCTTCTGTCCGCCTGGCTGTCAGTATGTCACAGCAATCTTACTCCGAAACTGATAGCAACACACAGGTGACATTTAGAGAGTATGGTCTTCTATGAAATAAAACCGGCCAAGTGCGAGTCGTAGTCATAAGCACACAGGCTTCCGTAGCACCAAACGATATAATAAAAATGTTTTGAATGCTCATTTATGTCAACACATGAATGAGCGCACAACTAAATTTGTTTTTCCTAGTATGTTAATGAAAAACAAAGTACCATATCTCAAAAACTAAACATCAAATCTTATTTAAACTATTTTTCGTTTAAATTTTTTTTACTTTCTACAATCCTACATTTTTTTCTGAATTTTCCTCATCTTACTTTAGAAATTAGAGGGGGACCCACATTTCACCACTTTGCAAGTCTTTCTTTCAAACGATTGACTTTTAGAAATAATGGTTTAAGGAACCTCAAGGTCATTATTAAAGACCTTTCTATGAACACCCCGCAACCCACACCTACAGGTTTGATAAAAATTGTTTTTCAAATAGCCTCATAAACACATAATAACACACACTCACATAATTCTACGTATAAATGATATCGAGGTTCCTAAAATAGTTTTGAAGATACTGTTCCTTAAGCCACAACCGCGCCCCGCAGCGGCTAGCCTATTCACTGGTACATGTACTGTACTTAGGTATCATCCAGCACGCGGGCCCAGTGTGGACAGGTCGATGTCACGTCTTCGAATTTCAAGATCGCGAGGTTTTCCTTGACCGTTTTGGAAAAACATAATCACGCCTGTAAACCCCGACAGGTTAGGCATATGTGTACCTAATAGTACATCCACATCTCGCCAGTTATAGTCACAAGTAATAGGGGGCCAGCCTATTGCCATCAACCAGGCTCAAATCTAGGCTGCGTGCTTGCTACTGAGAAATCCCTAGTGGAAAACCCAATAACACTGTCTGACCTGGGAATCGAACCCAGGACCTCATGCTCAGCAGTCGCTACTTGCGACCACTGAGCCAACGAGGCGTTTTGAAAATAGTGGTGGTTCACTAACCTACACAAAGTCTATAAGTAAGTAAGTAGTAGTGTGAGTGTAGTGTGTGTGTGTGTGTAGTGTGTGTGTGTGTGTAGTGTGTGTGTGTGTAGGTAAGTATGTCTGGGCTCGCACCTGACACCTTCAGCTCAAGTGGCTGCCGTCTGCGCAGGCCTACTCTTCATACTCTCTGCGACTCGACTAAAGGAGGCGAACTATTGTAGCGTTCGTGGTATGGAACCCAATAGAGGTAAGCCCGACTACCTCTTGGCCAATTTTCTGAAATATTCGTAATTATCGTATCTTTCCTGTAACGACCTGAAACTTCGTTTCTTCAATACTTGTTGAGCTGCGCATCGCTCGTCATTACTAATGCTCTGTGACATTTCATTAGCGCGCTCACTGCGGGTCGCTCACATTTACATTGTGTTTTACATTATTTTATTCCGTGGTATCGAACTACAGTGTTATCAATATGCATTCATTTTGTATTTAAAATAATTTAACACCCGTTTTCTCTGAAGAGGTGTGTAGAGACCCATACAAAATGTTAATTCCAACTCAACCCAAATGTATGGGACGACAGCTGATTATTTTTACTAGATTAAGATGTTGGTCCCATGGAGGAAGTGGTTCAGGCTGATGTTTCGTACCACACCCTTCAATAAGTACACCTTTATGGTATATGGTGTAGACAGACGGTGTGTGGACTTGTGGAGTACCTGAGTACGGTGATGGAAAAACAAAAATGTTTTCCCTACTTATATTAATATATTTACTGAAAAGCTTGAATCACAGAAAGATTTTTAGTACCTCTACAGGCCATACCCACATTTCGTCAGTTATCTAAATGAAATAATTAATAGTAATATTATAAAGAGGAAAGATTTGCATGTTTGTAACGAATAAACTCAAAAACTACTGGAGCGATTCAAAAAATTCTTTCACCATTAAAATGATATATTATCCCTGAGTAACAGGCTATGTAAAATAAAATAAAAAATGTCTACCACGGGACGGGCCGCTAGTTCCATATAATAAGTCTTTACCTACGTAATTGGAGATTTAATAACCAGCATTTTCAATTTAAATTATCTGTGGATTGGCGCGCAATTCGAAATTCAAATAAATTTTATTCGAAAACTGTGTTCTTTTAATTTCAAATTCAGTCATTTGTTTTTATATAGTTTTTTGTTTTTGTGAAATTGTGGTAGTTTTTGTCGCCATTGATAAACTGAAAATTTGTACAATTTTCGAATATGAGTTCCTACGTGGACATACCGCTGCGCAAACAACACGATACATTAACGACGTGTACGGGCCTAACACTGCTTGCATAAACACGGTCCATTATTGGGTTCAATCGTTTTAAATCGTTTTGAGTTGAAGAATGAGCCTTGCGGTCGGCCGGTAACCATTGTCGACAACGACGAATTGAAGGCGGTAGTGAAAACGGATCCAACTCAATCTACGGCTGAGCTTGCTGCGGGCCTTGGAGTTAGTGTCAAAACGACATTGAAGCACTTGCGTCAAATCGGAAAGATAAAAAAGCTAGATAAGCTAAAATAAAATAAAAATACAAAAATTTTTGCGTTTAAAATTTTTATACAAATCTCCAATTTCATAGGTAAAGACCTAATATTAACGATCGCCCTTCATCATCATCATTACGATGATGCGTGTTGATGATCGATAACGATCGCACATACCTACTTACAATTTATTAGAAAAAAATATCTTTTTGATAAAATAAAATCACAGCTCTGAAAGGATGGATAAAACAAACACTCTTGAACATATTATAATACCTATGTTTAATAACGTGTGTACATACGTGTAGACGCGTGTTGCTATCGTTACAACGTTACATTGAAACAAACAAGACGAACAAACATAATTTTCGGCCATGTGGTGCGAGGCTGAGATAATTTGATACAAGATACAATATCAGATTCATAATAAGAACACCAATTTTCTTTTTTTTTATTGTTTTTGAATAAAAAGCAGCTAAGCAACAGCCCAAAGTCGATCCTTGGATGGGTGACCTTAACACTAATTTTTAATGTTATAACTTTACTATAAATACCTCCATCAGCAGAATGTTTTGAGTGCATTACATTGAGTCCTACCGTAAAAAGTGATTTTCACTCGAAAAACAGTCGTTTCATTGTAAACGGACCCTTCACAAAACCGTCAACAAGGTGTAAAGTTTACACCTTGTTGTTCAATTAATTAGTCACATCAGCAATCACATATACGGATGTTGTGCATAGATCCGCGACCAATTTCGATGTCAGCACAGTGAGTTTAAGTGTTGACATAATTTCAGCACTTTGCCCAGCAGTGGGATGACACAGGCTAACAGTAACAGTACATTGATAGACGGTTAACAAGCCTAGTCTAACGCCTGTCTCATAGTAAGCGGTCACCGTTCACCTGACTGTATATGGCGGCTGGCATGTGCCACAAATAGTTCTAACGAATACTACTTTTCGAAAATGCCAAGATAATCATTGTTGCAAGAGAAAAAGAAATGGGTGTAATATAAAATATTATTATGTACATTTATAGCCCAACCCTGTTTGTTGATACGAAGTTGGCTAGTATATTAAACGAGCTTACAGGTAACAATGTCCACTTGACCGTATCTACCTCTGCGCTAAAGCTCGAACGAGCAGTATTTACATTATGTTATTATGTTTGTTTAGCTGAATGATAGATTAAGGAATGATGTGATAACTTGACACATCGCTTCGGTAGTGACATACATTAAAAGAGTAAATATGTATAGAGGATGGTTTGATGATTTAAAGTGACGAAATATAAGGTATCCTATTTTCAAAGGTTTCTAAATTTTGTTAAAAGTAATATGATCTCCTACCCGGGGATCGAACAAGAGACCTCACACTTTGCAGCCGCTTCGCAGTCACACGAACAACAAGGCAGTACCTAATGACCAAAATTATCCCAAAATAATATTGAAACTTGACGATCCCTCTCACAATGAATTAAAACTTTTAACAATATAAGGGTACCTTTCACCCTTTCAAGAAGTTTGTATCTTTTTTACCTGAGTTCAAAAGAGGTGCAATGAAAGTTATGCATTCGTCATTACGGCCCCCTCGCTCTTATACAGAAGAGGTCTGTGGCCCAGCAGTGGGAAGGTTATAGGCCGATTAACTACATATTAGGTACTACACAGATTTCTGAATAATTCTTGAATTCTCAATTTTATACGAGTGCACTACGTGAGCACGACAGAGTTATACGCGATTAACGCTTGTGGGACAAAACTGTACTGCGACTTAACATAGTTGGAATGCACGCTTGTGCGACATAGGTACGAAGCTCGACATGAGGCTAGTGCGACAAGTTATTGTGCGACACTGCGGTCTACACAGGGTTTCAGCGGGAACTAGCTATCGGCAAAGGAAATACTACAAACATTCGGACTCCGGAACACTATAACGATGTTCATAGTTGACATTGCAAATAATGAACTGTACACACAGACCGTATCTCATCAACCTCTGTCTAGCCTTTTCCAAACTATGTTGGTGCCGGCTTCCAGTCTCAGCGGATGCAGCCGAGTATCAGTATTTCACATGAAGGGAACCTGACCTCCATAACCCAGTTACGGGGTAATAGATAGACCATTTATTTATGCAGATGTAATAATAGCTGTATTATTTTTTTCCAAAATGTGAAAAATGTTCTATCCAGTTTTACCGATAGAGGTTTTTTAAAAGTCGGTTATATTTTTTCATCCGCCATATTTCTTTTACATACCTACCTAAATGTTAGAAATACGTATGGCCCGGAGCGAACGAAACGAAAAACTTTCTGTTATTATTGTTTTAATTTGCATGATGGGACTAGAAAGTATTATAATTTCGTGTTGTGGGTTTATTTTGGATCGCGTAGGATTAATATGAATTAGTATGCTGAAAGAATTTCGATATGGAAAAGTACGGTTTAAATTCTCGATATCTTGATCATTATCTACTTTTTTAAAATCTTAAATTCTCCTGCTGACGAACAAGGCACCGATAGAAGTGACGGGACCAGACATTCAGCACAACAGTTCCTCATAATTATGACGAAAATGTATCCAATAAACGTGACAAGCAGGAGATTTTGGTGGTTTGTATGACAGTTCATTTTAGCCGATGAACCAGTTGTACACGGCTAATCAAAAAAAAAATCAATAAAAGCACATGCTTCGTTACTTTCCAGATCAAAGGTGCTAAAAGCAAAATGAGTTTAATTTTAATTTATAATTAGTCACTTATAAATTAAAAAAAGAAATAACTGTAACTGTAACTACAATGTACTCCTGTGAATGTACGATCGGACATCGGACATCGGACATCGGACTTGGACAGATGTTTTAGTACATTATCTGTTAAAGTCTGTTTCGTCGGTTTGACCGCATCTTGAAACAAGTGGGAATCGCTTTCAAGTTATTTTGTTTATTTTTCATCTTCATTATTGCTAATCGCCGTCACTTTGCCTAGTCATATACGCGCACCGGTTACGATTAGGTACACTAATCTGTCCTTGCTGAAGGCCCTCACCAATAAGGTCAGTGTACGTCCCTCCCGGTACTGATTACCAGCAGTATCTACCATGTAATTAGCGTGTCGTCAGCGGCCAGCCGTCAGCGGTAGTCACGCTCAGTCGTCTCTCGAGTGTCACGCTCCGTGGACACGAGTGTCACTCCAGCCACTCCACAATGTTAGACGACACTTGAACATACAACTACTAATTTAAATTGAAGAAACGCTTCACGAATATGCTGATCACTTTTAGACTTACTTACTGTTACCTACGATCGATCCAGGGTCGAATGTGGACCATGGTCATTGGATGTGTCCAACTTGTCCCGCAATCTTCTAACGAGGTCTGCCGCGACGTCAGATTTGTTTTACATTATTATGAAGGTACCTACCTAAATGCTTATTTTGTTTAATAATACAAATTATTGTCATGACTATATTAAATAAGTACCTAATAGTAAAACTACCTATGACAACTCAACAACAACTATTTACAAAACAACTGTGTAGGTATATTCTTTAAAATTACTCTTTGTACCTACTGCATTAATTTTTGTAAAGAGTAAAAAAAAATTTCTATCAGCCGTTTAGACTTTGATCGACGATCTTCGTTGACGATGATCTTATTTGAAGAAGAAGATTATCAATGATGTTTACCTAATATTTTCTAAAAGTATTTGTTGAATCAGACCTGTTAAATTCTTCGGCAAACTCACTAAAAGGAATTCAGCAAAACAATTAATACAATAATAAGAGGTAGTACCTACAAGTAGGTAAGCTTTCTGATGAATGCATTAACATGTTTATAAAATACTATTAAAAAAGAATAGTAGATTAAACAACAAGTGAAAAAAAGGGACTTTAATTCGAGGGTCTAAGTTGGATCCCGAGAGCAGCGAAGGATTCTAGAGTAGAATCCTGGGCAGAGCGAGATACAAGTACCGAAATGATTTTTTTTTTCACGATTCTTTACTCTACTTTTTACCCCAACATAGTTGGGAAAAGGCAGGCAGATGATGAACCCGAAGCCTGTATTTGTGCTCGGGTGCAGGCAACTACATGAGAGACCTACACATAACTGGTGAGACCCGTGTACACGATTGGTTCACCTCAGCATATTCCGTCGGCAGGTGCGTGCATTGCTAGTAGACACTGCCTACTGACCTATCTTTAACTATGACTTTATTTTAAATAAAATAAATCAGTCATCAGTATCATCACCATCAAACTTATTAAAGTGAGTAAGATAGGTTAATTGGATGTTATGAGGTAGGCAGCTGGGCAGTGCCTATCAGCAAAGCACGCGCTGTCCTTCGGCGAAATGTTTGCCTACAGGCGAAATTATGTGAAGTAGGTACCTCCACACTTTCGAGGTACTTGCTATGAACTATTGACCTTTAAAACTTCACTTTCTAAGGTCGGTACTAAAAAAATATACTTAATGAAACGCTGGAAATACCTACTTTAATTAGGAGCTACATCCAGCCTCGTAAGGCTTTAGCGTAGGAAAATGTAATGAATAGACAAATTTCTAGGAACCTGAGCAAGGCTCGTAAGATACTCTCTAGGAATATAGAAGTAATCGTGTTCAAGGCTCAGTGAGACCTTTCTTGTGGTGGCATGGAACTGGTTACCTGATTTCATGAATAATGGGCGGTGGTCTATTTCTACCACGCTGTTTTAAAGGTTTCGTACCCAAGTGAATTCCAGATTATCTGTTTCAGGGTTGTATCATTTTACCCGACTGCGCGATAGTAAATATAGGGTTATGTTATTCACGCGTATCTAGGTTTAAAAAAGGTGTAAAACACCGTTAACGAAGCCGAACAGACACGTGGACCCGTCACCTGGGAACCTTCTAGTTACTGACATATTGAAAGGTCAAAGTTCCAACTTGTTCACACGTTTTTTTTAAATGTTATAACTTAACATTCATCAGCATAATGTTTCGAGCCCTACCGTAAAACACGATTATAGACCAAAAAAAGTCATTGCCCAGCAAAATGTTTGCGCAGTTTTACTTAATTTGATGTACACAATACTTGGTTGACGGCTTCGTGAAGGGTCCGTTTACAACCTGTACCTACATAACTACATACATAATATAAGGTCGGAGAAAAGTTTCTTCGTATTTGTATACAAACTCAAGACAATTTTTATTCAAAGTATTATTATATAATACAACACTTGGGTCAAGTAGGAATTGACATTTTGTATAGGACAGTATATTTTTTCGCGTTTACGATATTGGACCCATGGAGGAAGTTGTTCAATTTGATGGTCTGCAGCATATCCTTTCATATGACTATACCCATTCTGTTACACGTTGTATAAATGTGGCATTTTGTTAGATATCTTGTAGGTAGCGACATGATCCTATTGCTGTAGAAATCTAGGAATATTTAATTAAAAACATGCGACACTACCCAAAGAATTCTGAAGAGACCGAAACAGACAAAAATGTGAGGGTGCAAGACCACTGACTAGGTATATGGTGGATGCATTAACACTTCCCAACCAAGCTTCACAGATACAGGGAATCCTAGTACAAGAGCCAGAGCTACACTGATGTTTGAACAATCACCTGTTAATAAAGGTTTTATTATTTATTTTATTTATTATTTAAGCTCGCTCAATTTTTGATTTGTGGCCAAAGATGTGTGTGGTCTGGCGTTATCGTGATGAAATACCACTGCTTTTCTGTTGTTCAATTCCGGCTTTTTTTCCCAATTTCTTGCTTGAGTCTCATTAGTTGTTGGCAGTAGAGACCCGAATCTATGATTTTGTCCTGCGGTAAAAGCTCATAATGAACGATGCCCTTCCAATCCCACTATACACAGCATCACCTTATTGCGTGTTAATCCCGGTTTCAATACAGTCTGTGGAGCTTGACTACCCTTTATTTAAATTCAATCAACAAGTAACACCATGATCACCATGATGTTCTTCGCACGTTCTTCTCGTAGGCGATCCACTTTTCATCGCCAGGGACCAATCTTTTCAAAAATCGTTCGGTTTCATTACGTTTCAATAGAGAATCGCAAACGATTAATTAAGCTTCTTTCAGTAAGCTCGTGTGCACCATATCGAGCTTTTTTGTATAGCAAGACTTTTTTAATGGGTCAAAACTGTTTTGTGGTCAATCCTCAGTTCCTCGGCTATGCAGTAACTAATAATAGGGGCGAGCTGCATCTTTGCTTCTTGCTCTTACTGACACTACATTTGGTCCATAAACGTCACAAATTAGTTTCGCGGCTTGAGTCGCATTTTTTCCTTTTCTGTAATAAAACTTCGGAATGTATCGAATTTCTTTCGTTAGATTCAATCATTTTGACGGACAGAAAAACAATTGAAAAATGTTGGGAAAGTGTTTTTTTACTTTGTTTTTCATAACGATATTCCTATTCCTATATTTATTGATATTAAAACCAGCCAGATACAAACAGTCCAGCCAAAGAGAATTTGCTTCAATTTTATACATACAAAATACGAAAAGTTTTCGACCTTTTATGAAGGCATTATGTATGGCACATAGTCTCGAAGTATCCGGATGGATTAAGGAGCTATTTGATTTCACTGAATACCTACGTGTTGTAGTCTCCTATCATGGCATACATAAGTAAACTATCGTAGTTTTCACGGCATGGCATCACTTATGCGCGAGTGCGACTGCGCATGAGAGGTTTTTTTTACTGATAATTATAATTAATCGTTGTAGATACTTTGAGTAGGTATGACGATACTTAAATGTGGAGTTTATGGCGCCACCAGATCGGGTCCAAAACTATCCTATCTTTCTAACTGAAATCAACCATGCACGTTCTCAAAATTTCATTAAAATAGTTTGGGTAGATTCAGAGATTAGCGTGAGCATAATGTTACACGTGATTTGAGTCATTGCGAACAAAATAATACAATTATTTGAGACAATGATACCGGAGTTTTTCCATGACATTTAGTTCTGCTACGTAGGTAACTTCAGAATATCTTTGATGGCGATACATTTCATTTCTGTTGTAAACACTTAACAAGAATGCAAAACCAAACAAATCGATTTTCTTCTTACATGTGATTATTAAACTACTGAGAATCATCTTAATTTTAACTATTTTCAAACTTAACATTTATTTCAATTAGACCATTACAGGCAATTTTGAATGTCAGAAAAACATTATTTCAATTAGACCATTACAGGCACTTTTGAATGTCAGAAAAACAAAGACAGCAAAGCTCCAGTCACAGACACAAGGCATAATAACTTGTGAAAGTACTGTAGTTGCCCATTCTAAAGCTTAGATCTCTATGGCAAGAAACTCTATGGACACTCTTTTCAATCAAAATATTGTTACAAAAGTTTTATTCTTAAAATAGAAAAGAATTATTAAGCAAAACTCAACACCCGTCCATACAAATGCAAAACACACACACCCACTAACACAACACAAGTCAAGCCATCTTTTTGTAAATTGATTCTTATTAATTCTATAAAAAGCGATTAACTCAAATGTTCAACCACTGTTAAGAGGAAACAGGGCCTGCGAGGAATTTGAAAAAATAGGTATTTGAGGAAACTTTTGCCGTCGCGTTTGCGTCAAGCCAGTCCCCGTAGAGTGCGACAGGGACAGCTGCTGCTCAGACCGATTATATCACAAAAATTTTGACTAGATCGACGTTTCGTATTTCCCTTTTTCCTCCTCGAAAACTGAGCCGATTTAATTATTTTTGACATTGTATGTCGAAAAGCTTTTGACATAAAAGAAATCCATTGGAACCATGATTATTCAATGAATTTCTTTTATGTCAAAAACTTTTCGAATTTGTCTGGTAGTCTTCTTTTCACGGCCGTAAAAACTGGGGTGTATTTTGTCAATTTTGGAGAGTCATGTTTTCTTTAGTTGATTTCACTTTAGGGTCATGTTTTCTTGAGACGTTTCCACAGTTGACCTTGATTTTATGAAAAAAAATATTGCTCTAGAGGCATTATTCAGGAAGAAAAAAGGGGAATACGTTACGTCGATTTAGTCCAAATTTATATGGAAAATCGCGGCCCCTGTTCGCTCTTAATACCGCCCATAACTCTGGGAAGAGAACAGTGAAATGAAATACAGGCTCAGCCTAGCCCAGCCGCTATTGTTCTTATTTATCCTTTGTGCTTAATTTAAATACTGTTTATGTTATATTTATAAGCAGAAATAAATAAACTTAGTTTAACTTTTCAAAACTGTTTGTGGTTCTTTCAGAGGTATGAACCGTATTACATACAGACCCGTCCCAAAGAATAAGAAACACGATTAGTCGCCGCGACACGCGACAGATAACCACTTACGGCACAAAGACAACACGTGTCGCCTGTTGCCGTTTTATATAATCTCAGGACACGAGTGAACATACATTGTGCCACGGTTTAGCATGCATAGGTGTGCGACGTATCGTAACAGAGTAGTTTAGATTAAGGATATTTTAAAATTCTACAACTACCTAGGTACTCTATGTCGTTGGACAGAATGTGTCGGGATTTCAGTAAATATTGAATATCTTTTTTTTGTTAAATACCTAAATATGTACTTCATTCGTATATTATTTTGAAGTTGAAGTCTATGCAAATAAATGACTCGAATGCGGATTCCGGGTTGCTCTGTGAATCTTTCATACCAACATTATTAAATGCCAAAGCAACATGGCAGTCTGTTACCTTCGCACGCGTCAACGTATTTCGATGTTTAGCACAGGGTAGAGCCAAAGTTAAGTTAAGTTAAAACCAAAGTTTTTGATGTGAAACATATAAAATGCGGGCAGTGAAACCGACTCATATGCCGTTACGGAAGTTGCCGTGACGCTACCATGGCGTGATGCCTCCTCTATGCCACGTAGCAACCTTTTCCCATTAGAATAGAGTTTGTTTTGGAACGTTTGTTGACCTACATATTATTACCTATTCCTTTTTCGAAAGTTCCACGCTACCTACTCAATTAGTGATGCAGTTAGGTCGCATGCAGTCGGTAGATATCAATACAAGAAAAAACTTTAATGTAATATTTATTCTTCATTTTACTCCATATTTCGTCAAAGGTTTTTTTAATAATTATGAATTCTAATATTAACATAGATGTTTCACATCTGCCGCTCGCGTGGCTAAGCTCCGGGACGGCCAATTTTTTATTTATTCGCTAAACATACACACATAATAATATGTTGATGTATGTCTAGGGATATTTTACATTTATTAACATAACTTTAAAAGTAGGTAGGTACTGGACATTTCAATAAGATTCAACGCGAATTTGTTTCTGGCACATTTATCTTCTGTATTCAAAATATTAATGATAAAAAAATATAGGTGTAGTTAAATTCAGTAAACTTCGTTACAAATATAATTTTCTTACCTACGTGTGATAAAAATTTTACTGTTTTTATTTTTCATGCTCGTACACCATTTCCGCTACCAACACTACGACGAGGCAATCGCGGGCAAAGATTAGAATGGGCAAACGAACAGTTGGCTTGGAATGATCGATGATCGATGATGGTCTAGCTAGGTTGTTACTTTCACATGAACCCGGCTCGGATTCTCCCTTCCAGATACACGATAATACGTGTTTGGTGAACATCTGGACGTGAGACCCGCTTGCAAAATTCCCAAGAAGTCCAACCATATCAAGGTGGAACAATCATGGTATGGGCGGGACTATGTTTACGCGGGAGAACTGACCGCGTTTAGATGATATGCAATTTACAGATGCAAAATGCCGTTATGGGGTACTGGCACTTGTATGCCAACCACACCGGTCGCAAATGGGTCAAGATTTTATGCGTATGCATGATGATGGCCGCCCAACAACGACTCGAGTGGTAACTCGGCGGCTTCAGCAACAAACTGAAGCGACCCGGGACTGGCCCACGCAGTCCCCAGATTTAAATCCTGTTAAGCACACCTGGAATATACTGCAACGAAGGCCTTTAAGATTTTTCGCAAGAATCTCCTGTTCGATTTACAGGCATTTTTGCCGGACCAGGCACCTCATACCAGAAGGCGAACTTGCCAACCTCGTTTCGAGCATGAATAATCTATGCAGATGTGTGTTAAGATCCAAGGTCTCACAGTTTATGAATTTTTATTTTATTCAAAATTTGTTTATTTTTGTTTCCTGCTTTAATCACTAAAAACCGTAAGTCTAATTTAAGCAAAATTTTAAGTTCTTAATTTTTTTTCAAAAAAGAACCCTTATAAAATGAAAAGTTACATTTTTTATTAAATTTTCTGTAAGAGTAACATTCTGCGCACTTTGATAAAGGATGCTTTAAGAAATTCTGTATAGTTTTGATTAAATACGTGATAACTAAAACATCCCTAAACAATTTTGATGTGTATGGAGGTGTAAAAGTTGTCAATAAAAAGTTCTGAGATCTCTGTTTTGCCCCTTTGTTGCCCGTTAACGACGTAAAAATATTATAACAAAAATAATAGAATAAAAATTTTGTTAAAAGGTGATAGCAAAAAAACAAGATACCTAGTAGGGTAAGTTATTTTTCACTTTATTCTCAGGCGATGAAGGCCCATAGATGCATTACACAACATAATCTTATTAGATTAGAACAATAATAAACTAAAACATATTGAAAACTTTTACACGAACTACTACGTTGGGTCGGCGACGTATTGCGCCGAGTCGAGGTGTCGTGTAGCCTTCCGCAAACACAACGGTACACGACACCGTGCGGCCGACATTCCTCCGTCGTAAAGCCTCAAGATGTTGAGTCGGGACACTCGGGACCCTCACCACAAAAGATTTTAATTAATGGTGTTTTGGTTACGCGCCAATAAATCCCCGTGCAACAACTATAGCTCGGGGTGCAGTAACCTGCTAATGTGTCACATTTGCATTTTCCAGCACTCTGTACTTTTTAACCGTGGACAAAAAAGAGAGGTGTTATAAGTTTAACGTGTGTCTGGATAGTGAGGATCGATTGTGATGCGTTTTATTTAGAAGCTGCTTTTGTCTAGCAGTGTAGGGTACTTGTAGGGTTCAAATAAAACGACTGCGCTCAATAAATAATACAAGTATATAGTAATTTTACAGAATAGTCGCACTCGATACATAACGATAGTCAAGTACATTCATCAGTTGTGTCTTAAATTAGTACATAATATACATAAGTATATAAACACATATCTACGTACTACTTATTACAGTACCCGTTCATTAACATATAGTACCGCGAATTTTGGAAAAGCTACGGCTTTGTCGAGCAATTTTAGGTCAATGTACAGTCATGGATGAAGACACATATAAAACTTTCTAAGTATTACTTGGTAAGGTAGATACTTATATCGGTGACCGACTGGATATGAAAACTTTTCCATAGTCGAATTTTAGAAAGAGACAGTCACACAGTAATGTGTGTAGGACACGATTAACAGTCACACAGTAAGGGGCTGTTCAAGTATTACGTAAGCACCAAGAGGGGGTGGGGGGGTCTCTGTTTTGTTTATTTTGGATGACATGGGGGGTGGGGGGGTCTAGATGATGATTACGTCATCGTTAGTTCTTTAAGTTTTTTCGGGGATTCCCGCAAATAATACATATGCGTAGGCACTCGCTTTGAGAACTGATTAGGGGAATTACCGCGCATTAGGGAAATTACCGTGCGCTATTCACTTGTCTAATAATTCACTCTCGTGCCGGCCGGCTGCAAGTGCGCATCTATCAGTATTGTTTTGTTTGGATTCTAAACGTATTGTAAGCATTGAAAGTTATCATTTGTGTTTATGTTGATGCAATTAGCCAAACTTTAACGTTTTAATTATTTAAATTTAAATATCTTATTAGAATGTCATATCATATAGACAAATCCAAGTTATACCAAAAACTGTTCGAAAGTTTAAAAAAATCTCATACTGGGACGAAAGTGCAAAATGTACAAAAGTTAGTTAACGAAGTTTGGCGAAATTATAAATTACAAGCAAAGTCAGATAAGGAACTAGATATTATTGTATCTAAGAGAATTGAAGAAGAATTGCAAGCGGCGACTAAAAATAAATCCAATCTGCTTCATTTTTTTTCCAAGGTGAGTAAATATAAGTACAAAGTTTCTCTTTACGTTCTGTAACAATTAAAACGATTTATGAGTAAAAAATATGATGGCCTATCTCAAAGTAAAAAGGTAAATGATTGATATTTTATTTCTTAAGATCGACTCCGGCAATTGGTCACAAAATACACGGTGTTTTCAATATCTGTATGTGAAGGGTTTCTGTGGGAAAAAGCTTTCAATAATATTTAAACGCTGGTTTTATTAAATACGGTGAATTTATGTAGCTTAATAAGAGAATATCCAGCAGAACTCTTAAAAATTTTTCATTTTTAGGCAACGTCTTCTACCAGTAAACCTGCAGAAAAAACACAAATTATACAGCCATTTTCTAACATTGAAAAACAGAAAGAAGATAAAATTAAAACCGGCAATGAATCACAAGAGCAATGCGAAAATAATAATAATGCAGATAAACAAAGAGCAAAACCTTCTCAAGCAGCTTTGAAAAATAAGATTACTCTACTCGAAAAAAATCTGAACGCTTTGTATTCTGCCAGAGATACTATGCCAAATTGCGCTGAAGTTGATAAACAGATCATTAAGTTGCGCGAGGAACTAAAAACAGCAAAAAATACTTTAAACAGGAAGATTCAAAACGCAGTTGCCCAGAAGAAACACAGGGATGGTATGAAAAGAAAGTTAGAAGATATTTGTCAGGAAAATCCTGAAATAAAAAGAAGACTATCTCTGAGGGATTCAGTAGGACATCCTAAACTTGAAAGCGATCAACCATTACTATTGAAAACAATTGCGGATATAGCTTTATTTGGGAGTGCATGTGATGACAGGAGACGAACGGAATCTATTCGCAGCGTAAAAACTCTTGACGAACTCACACAAGAACTGCGTAAACTAGGATTTGACATTAGTCGCAGTGCGACATATCTTCGTTTGATTCCCAGAAAATCGAATTCTACAGAGGGACGAAGACATGTATCGACAGTCCCTGTTAGGCTCATTCGTGCTCAAACTGATCACCACAAGAGCCACTTAGATAGCAAGTTCGCTGAAACATCAATCCATTATTTAGAGAACATAGCATCCATACTTGGACCAGATCAAGTATTTTTCTTATCTCAAGATGACCAAGCTCGAGTCCCTATTGGCGTCACTGCGGCAAATAAGCAAGCACCTCTTTTAATGCATATGGAATATAGAATCAAATTACCTGACCACGATTGGGTAATCGCTGAGCGTCATAAATTAATACCATCTGTTTATGCTGGTATCAAAGTTACTTCCAATATGCTAGGACAACCGCAAGCCGTCGGATATTCTGGGCCAACATTCATCGCTATTCGAAGTGGAAAGCATAGTTCATCTACTGCTAATACTCATGCTCAGGATTTCGAGACGCTTCTCGAACTTGAAGAGTTTCGACCATTAGCAAAAACTGACCATGGACTAGTAAAACCAGTAGTAATTATGACGGTTGATGGAGGGCCAGATGAAAATCCGCGTTATCAAAAAGTCATAGGGTTTGCTATACAACATTTTAAACGACATGATCTCGATGCATTGTTTATAGCTACCAATGCTCCTGGAAGGAGTGCGTATAACAGAGTAGAGCGAAGAATGGCTCCTCTGAGTCGGGAACTGGCTGGTTTAATACTGCCTCATGACCATTTTGGGTCTCATTTGGATGAACGTGGCATTACAATTGATGAACAATTAGAAAGATATAATTTCGAATTTGCAGGAAATGTATTAGCTGAAGTATGGAGTTCAATGGAAATTGATGGCTATAATGTTACTGCAAAATATGTTGAGGCTGATGAACAAGATGTTCCTGAATTTCCAGACATTAAATGGTACTCAGAACATGTGCGTGAAAGCCAATACTTGCTTCAAATTGTAAAATGTAAAAATACAGAATGCTGTCGTCCAAGAAGTGGCCTATTCAGATTACTAGACAACAGGTTTCTTCCACCACCTGCAAAAGTAAAACAAACAGTTGATGACTTGGTTTTGGATGAAGGAGGACAATTTCTTGATCTTCCAGTCAATTTAGCTCTACGCTTGAGTACTACCCTCAAAGATTTTTTGCAAATGCCCTACGATTATTTTTGTCCGACGGTAAAATTGAGGCTCTCAAGCCGAACATGCAAAACGTGTGGTCTTTATCATGCTTCCGTCAAATCATTAAATCGTCACATCGAGAAGATCCATAAAAAAGTAAACACGCCCACAGAGGGAAAAGTTAGACCTGTAAGAGTCGCTGCTCGTCGTGCTAATGAACTGATGTGCATTATTCAAAATTTAGAGCACCAAGATGTTGAATGGCTCGATGAGAGTGACGTAGACATTCCAAAATCGGATGAAAGTGAGCAGACTCACAACACTGAGCAGCAATCCAATGTCATCGATAACTTAGAATCATGGATTCAGGTTTCATGGACTGAAGACTGTTAATGTGTTCCGAAAATATTCTTTATGTTAGTTATGTTCTTTATTTCTGATTATATTTTTTTGTCATTTACTCTATGTGTATCAGTTAAACCTAATATTTTCATGAATTTTCCTGTTTTAAAAATAACAATATAAAAAAACATTTATTACTAAAAATGTTTACGTAAGCATAGGGGGAGGGGGTAAGTGCTTTGCTTACTTTTGATGACAAGGGGGGCGGGGGGGTAAAAAATGGTAAGAAATCTGCTCACGTAATACTTGAACGGCCCCTAATGTGTAGCAGACACGATCAACAGTCACACAGTAATGTGTGGCAGACACGATCAACAGTCACACAGTAATGTGTGGCAGACACGATCAACAGTCACACAGTAATGTGTGGCAGACACGATCAACAGTCACACAGTAATGTGTGGCAGACACAATCAACAGTCACACAGTAATGTGTGGCAGACACGATTAACAGTCACACAGCAATGTGTTGCAGACACGATCAACAGTCACGCAGTAATGTGTGGCAGACACGATCAACAGTCACGCAGTAATGTGTGGTAGACACGATCACACGACGCTTTACAAAGCTGACCTTTTTTAAACTTTAAGTGATATTATATGAACGAGCGGGTGCTGGAACTCATTATGTCCATTCGTATAATTCGTAGTACATAGATGTAGATTTTTACAAAAATTTAGAATAAAATAAAATCCAGTCTCTTGCAGGTGGGAGTTAAGCTGACGAAACTGGCGGGGATTGTTCCAAATCTCATATTCAGACGGTACAAACTTGCACAACATTGTACTAGCAACATGCTTTTGGGTTTAACCAGGCCAGGCACACTCCGCTGTTTAACAGGGAATATTAGGTATGAAGTACGCGTACGTGGCGGGTCCGACCGAACAGACTCATTCAGTAGGGCTGTCGACATTGGTGTCACCCGTATGTAGTAATACGTAGTTAGGATATTAATTATTATTATAGTATAGGTACTCCCAACTTCTGTTTACAAGGTAGGTGGTTAGATTTGATAAGTATAGGTCGGAAAGTACCTGTTTAAATTGTATTTGAGTTTTATTTTTGGTAGGTAGGTACTCTTACATACTTTTTTATTAGCCCAATTACGCAGGTATTTATTAATAAATAATGGAGACAAATCAAATTAAAGAATTAAACCTATAATAAACCAAAAGCTGAGGCTATTTTTGTAAGCTTTTCTTTGACCATAACAGGTACAATCGGTTTCATTTTAAGGCGAATGCGTAGTGGTACCCCCAGGGGATTATAGCCTGCGCTAATCAAGATAGTTGAGAACCAGCACTATCATTTTTAGGGTTCCGTACCTACCGAAAAAACGCGTGTCTTCTGTATGTTCGTCTGTCACAGCCAATTTGCTCCGAAAATACTGGACCGATTTAGTTGAAATTTGGTACATATAAGTAAGTCGGTGACCCAAAGACCGACGTGTAACGAAAATTAATGAATTTTAAACATGGGGCCACTTTTGGGGGTTAAATAAGATGTCGGCGCCTCACATATGCGTGGATAACCGCGGGGAGGGCGCGGGGCTCGGGGTACCGAACCCGCCTGCGCGAGCGCCGCTGCGCGCCCTACTACGACACTGAGCTCACAGACGCCGGCCACTCCGGGCATTTCTTTGTACGGTCTTCACAGTAAATGTTAATTATGGTATTACACCTATAAATACAGTCCACTAGTTTCTCTTATAAAGTCCCAACCGAGTCTATTCATAAGAAAATGAAAAAAAAAAGTTATGCAAACTTATCGTGCTACATATTAAATGAAAGAACTCGTTGCAAACATCTCAAATATTTTTGTTTTATAATTTTATGAGAAATAGTTTTGAAATTATTTAAAAAAAAAATAGGCGAAAATTGACCATTCCTCCCTGTAACTCCGAGACTACAGGGCCGAAAATGTTGAAAAAAATACAATTAATAGTCATTTTTGCCTATAGATTACAGAATCTATAAGTAATCTATGAACGTACGGAACCTTCTCCACGCGAGTCGAACTCGCACTTGTCCGGTTTTGGGTGTTGGCTCCTGGACTATCTTCATTGATAGTACTATTGATTATCGTCATTCCAGATTTGATGAGCATGTACCTACCTACCGAAACACCTTAAACAGATATTTCATTCCATAGACAATGTAGGTGCACACTAACGTATGCCGTATGCCTATCTTCTAAGTTAAGGTACCTGCCCATACAGACATTGTCAAATAAAATATTTTTCTGATCTACGTACTACTAAGTAAGCACCGAGCCTAAGTTTATTTATAACGTCATTTGTTCACCAAAGTACAGTGCCTAATAGGCACATACAGGTAATTAAATATTCAGATTCATTATTGTTTAAAAGGAGACAACCCTAACGTAGTCAGAAGGTATAAGAGTTACGCGATAGGAAGAGAGGCAACTTGTACTAAATATAACTGTAGGTAATTAGAACTGTGCGGCCTGAATTGCACTTTATTGTATCGTGACAAAAGTCGTTATTTATTTAAATGACTTTGCGGAGTGAATCTTCTGTACTAGTACCTGTTATGTATATGTAGTACAAATACAGAAGGTGTGGTATAACATTAATTCATTAATGATAAACGCGATGAATTTACACACTTGGAACAACTTATTGTTAAAGATAGCTGACTCTTATAAGTTTTCGGCTCAGCCTCCCATAATGTTGTAAAATTGAGCATTCTAACTGAAACAAGTAAACTATCGTTAACAACACCCGCACACAACGAATATCTCTTAAACAAATAAAAAATCAGTCTAAGTAGTTTCACTTAAATATAATAATGATAGCACTCTACATACAAACAAAACCTTGGAACCAACGTTGGACCATTTTTTAATAGGCTGGTGTTGGACAGTGTCACCTATTTCATACCAAGGGGCTTAGTAGCTTAGTCTTGCCGAGAGGTCTCGTAATTCCCAGTCACTAGGTTGTGGAGGTCAGATAGGCAGTCGCTCCATGTATAAAAATACTGGCTTTCAGCTGCATCCGGTAAGACTGGAAGCAGAGACCAACATAGTTGGAAAAAGGCTAGGCAGACGAAACGTTGTCAACGTTGGCGATAAATATTGGACGAATCTCTTTGCACCAACATTGTTTTACTCTTACTACTAATATTGGTGGTGTTGGTTCCAATGTTCGGTGCCCACATCTTGATATTGGCGGAAGTGTTAATAGTTCGGAGGTGTATTATAATATGACTACTGAGGAAGTTCGGCGCGCTCAAAGACAGATGATGGGATGCAGGTGCATTTTTTTTTTCAGTTCATTGTTAATTCTTCGTACAGTCAAAGACAAAAATATGTATCTACACACCTAGCTGTCAGCCACTTCTCAACCTTATTACTTAGGGCATAAGGTTGAAAAGTGGCAGACGGATAGTAAACTCGGCAGTACTCATTTTTGCCTTTGATTGTACATCAGATGTAAAATATCGGTGACAAGTAGATCTTTGCGTCTTAATTGTATACAGTATTTTTACTAAAAATCTTCGTGTAAACTATCATCCCCGCTCCTCGCTGTCACTGTGACCACAACCCAAGTCTACGTAATTAATTCGAGTGCAATTCCTTACAGTGTTAGGGCCTAACTTCACCACCAATCAAAACTAATATACACCCTATCTGATTAACCATAGAGTTCAAAATCCCACAATACAAGACTTATGACACTCGAAGCAAGGCCCTATGGGAACTTATATTATGTATATAATATACTTACAATTGGTACAGGGCTATGTATAATAAGTAATTATAAGAAAATGCAAGTTTACGAGCAAAATTACATTTTTTTTTACAAAATTTCTTGTGTGACTTCGGAGCAATAGAAAAATCTGTTTAAAGACCCTATCAATCAGAATTTCATTTCCTAAATGCACATTTTTACTACAAATAGTTATGTAGCAAGAGGGTTGAAAAGACTTGTTCATAAAAATAATATGAACCCAGTCAGAAACGGCTCAATGTTTACGCAGTTATGTTCCCAACAGGTATGTGGCCTAACCCTTCGGGGATTACACGGTCGATGTAATGTTATGTTTTTTTGTCCTTACTATTAAAACAATATCCATATAGCTTCCAAATATTTATTACGCGAAATCTAGTAAATAAGTCCATGTATTAAAAACTTCTTTCGTAATGTATTTAAATATTCATTCGGCAAACTATAGTTCACAAAAGTATAAGCCAATATATTCTATTGCTCTGATGTCACATGTATGTACATCAAGTTGACGATGCTGAACAAACGTGAGTGCTAAGCTCTCGACACACTGACGCGACGCGGCCAAACTGACAGCTGTCACTGTCACATGTCACGCCGGTGCACAACAGCCTAATATTATCAAAAGATGTGTCGTGTACGAAATATGTCAAATTTACAAATATTATATAGTTAGAGTAGTATCAAAAGATTTTTACAATAATTTACTTAAAGTACGCAAGAGCTTAGTAAAGGGGTATAAAGTTTTTCCATACGACGAGGAAATTATGAAAACACATTTTGTTTTACAAGATTTTTTGGATGAGATGATGATGTCACCAACCATAACCCATATACGTAATAGTCATTATTAAATCATTTTAATTGTTACTAAATCAACGAAGGACAATATTCAGATTTGTTTATTTTTTCGATCAAATAATAATATATTTGATGGCCGAAAATATCTTACGCTCAGGCAATAGATCCGATATTTCACAAATAAGTCGGACCATAGCAGCACTTTCACTAAACTCCGAAGAACACGACAGTGTAGTCATAACATTGTGATGACCTCACTTGCTGATTTAATACAGTCCTTTCGCTGATATTTACCTTGACAGCAGTAAGCAAAAAACAAACATACTGTAAGGGGAATAAAGTACACATTGTGGCACCTAGACAACAGTCAATAGTGACCGTATTTGTGCCGAACTAAAGATTACCGATTGTGGTACTCACAATCGGTAATCTTTAGTTCGGCACAAATACGGTCACTATTGACTGTGACAACAACACGTACATTGGTGACATCACCGCCCGCCATAGCCACGTGAGCCCTACCTACTTACAGCACTTACACATATCGTTACTGACTAGCTCTTTACATAACATATACAGCGAGCCTATTACATAGTACTACGTCATTAATTATTTACCTTCGGCGGTCTTGGGCTACGTCCAGTAGTTGAGGCTGTACTTGATTTCAGAATCTAAATTATACGAAAGAGAGTTCAAATTCCATTGCACCCAAAAAATTTAAGGACTCTTTTGTAGATACAAACTCTATTTCATACAAGACAGAATTGAAATTCCATTGCAACCAGAATTTACAAATGGTGTGGTTGTAATAGAATATTTACAAAATGGTCACTCAAAAATTTAGTTTTACGCCCAGAACTAAAGTAGAATGTTGAATAGCAAAGATGCTGAATTCAAGTATAGCTAGTTACTAATAGATAGGAAGTGTTTGAGCGCAGTAGGCCGAGTCTTAGGGAATATAGTTGTCTTGAGCGAGACCCAGTGACAAGTGACAGTGACAAGTTATTTGATTGAGGCTGTTCCTGAAACAAGAGACAAATCAATCAAATCTCTTATCACGGGCACATCACTGGTGCAATGTAAATACTTTGTCACTTGACTGCAGAGTAACAACAACGTTAACACGTAGTGTCGTTTTTTCTTTAAAATATTGTCGGAATCCCCCGAGCTCCCTACCGTCAAACGAACGTCCATGGTAACGATTACTCTTTGACATCACTTTTATATAATTAGTATTATAAGTCAGTCAAGGCGGGTTTTGTAGTTCAAGTGTTGCTATTGACGTGCGGTTGACTGTACCAATTACTACAAAAACACCTTGTATTGTTCACACAACTGCAATTATTTCATTGTTTTATATCCCGTTTCAGTTATGATGTACTGTGCACTCTATACTACGAGGTACGTACCCACATATCTGGTCTCTCAACGGGGCTGTTTGCAAGAAGCTCAACCGCGAGAGAGCACTGAATATATTTCCCTTGTCAAAGTCATCTCGCGGCAATGTTTTCAACAATGAACTCCGTGGCAGCTGAATGATAGTAATAAAGATTAAGAGCCATCGACGCAGAACTAATTTTACAGTTATTGTCTCTTTATTTTCAATCGCTACGTCAATCTATCGGACCAAAAAATAGTGATGTTACGCTGCAGTGAAAGACAATCTTTAGCAATAAACGTCAGTCAAAATAATTAGAAAAGTTCATACTTAACGAAGAATTACTTAATATTCGCTAAACTAAAGCTAAGTTTATGTACATTATATAACCAGTACATAAAATCACAATGTACTAATATAATAAAGTTATATAGATTTTTGTGACCAATAAAACAAAAAAAAAATAGCTAAATCGTACAGAATGGTTTTTTGATTTGACTTTGATAGTTCAAACCACCCTGTGTACAGTGTATAATGACATTGAATATGTCATAAATCATAATTCATTTTAATTGGTTTATTATGTCAGAAAAATCTATAAAGTTACAAGAAAAGGCAGTGCTGACAAATTCGTGTCGAAATCATTAGTTTTAAGCTTAAAAATTAAGCTTGTTTTTTACTAAAATTAACATGGCACGGGGACGCTGTAAAGTTTTCTTAAATACAAAAATTTACTAAATTAATAAGAATGTATAATTACTTACATATTTCTTTAAATAAAGTATATTTGTGTATTTTTGTTCAAAACCTACAAAAATAAAAATCATCTAAAATAATAAAGCTGCTACAATGTCACATGATGTGTCTATAAAACATTTTCATTAATTTTTTTTACAAAAAAAACCTTCAAAATTCATTTGGAAGTCGTTGCGTTGTTCTTTATATCATTTAATAAAGTTTATATAAACGCAAAGTAAGAAGAAATCTAAGGCTCCTTTATCACGTAAATACTAGATCATTCCTGAATGAAAGCACGCTGTTGGAATGTGAACTCTCCACTCAGCGCAGAAAGTAGAATATCCAACAGTACAATTAGCAATTAAAGTAGGTGTCACTTTATTTAGTGAACACCAGCTGACATTTTTCATTTTAGTACATTTTCACTTCTTTTCTTTTAGTGCTGAACATTTTGCTCGTCTCATTACCAAGCTACTACATCAACACAATCTTCTTTAGATGCCAACAATGAACATAAAATACAACATTTATTTTCTTTATCACGTCTTATTATTATAAAAGTCTTTGCTGATGTCCGTCCAATCAATTCATTATAATCCCAATCGTTTATTTAATTAACATTATTGTTCATGTTAAATAATTTTTTGCTCAAAATACGTCTGTCTGTCTGTCTGTGTCTCCGCCATCATTTTTATGACTTTGATAACTTTAAAGACTTTGTTGAAATACTCAATATTATGTAAAGTCGGCCCTTACAGAGCACTATGACGCTTAGTTGAGTCAGGAGCGCTCACGGACAGTCTATGGAATTAAGTCTAAAACAGACTAACACAACACGTAAATTGATTGCCATTTCATAAAATTATTAAAGAATTGGTTGTGATTTTGAACATAAAGATAATTTAAGACTAAATCATTCGTTTCCCTGAGTGTACGTTAAGTTAAGCGTCGTGTTGTTGCATCAGTCACACGTTGCTATTAAACAATGCAATCGTTCGGTTCTAGCCTTAGGAGCACAGCTCTCACTCCGAGCCTCAAGCCCAGCGATGCAGCAGGGCTGCAAGTCACTTAGGTACACGACGCCGTTCACAAGTGCTTAATACCGACATCACCAAAGATTCCACTCCTTAATACCTGAAGGCGGGTCAGGACAAGTTCCCAGGTGCAACCGCCTGGGTCCTTAAAACCGTGTTGCAAAAGGCTACTCCTCATTGGCAGGGATTGGGATTCTAAGATCCTTTTGGTAGAATGCGAGTCCTCATTGGCAGGGTGCTGTAGTCTTCAAAACTTGCAAGTACAAGCCCCAGGTCCCAGCACCTGCATATAGTCGGGATCTGACCCCGGTAGACAGGTGCACTCGCGTCAGCAGTGGAACTGCTGCTGCGTGATGGCGGACAGGTCCTTCATCAGCCCCTCCAGGTTCTGCATCTCGCGGTGCAGCCGCTCCGTGCTGCGGGACGGAGTGAGAGGTTCCAGCTCCTCCGCGCAGTGGGACACCACGCCGCCTGGGAACAAGATAACGATATAAAAAATAAAATTAATATTTATTTAAATGCGTTAAACCATCATTACAGGTCTATAACCTAATGCAGTAGCCAAGTCACACAAAATTAAAATTAAAGCACAACACATCTCAAGATCATTGTTTGTAACACAGTATAAACAATAGTTTGCGAATGTGACCCAGTGACATGTAATTATATCAATTTCGACCTGATTAGTGTAATTGATGGTGCGAGTTGCTCGAGTCAGAGGGGTTGTGGCCACCAAGTTGGTCCTGGCTGAAGGAACGACCAGCAGCGACGGGCACAAGTGCTGCAACACTCTCCGAGTTGATTGAACCCACCATACCCAGTACAAATAGTGTGGATACGTTCAACGGGGCAGTAGGGGAACTAACTTAACCGTTGATCACCATTCACAGATTTTCAAAAAAAATTACAGTTAGCAAGAAAATGCCCATTTTACAAATAACATTTTTTTGATGCCAGTTGATCCTGTTTCTAATACTGATCAAAATCTTCTACAGGACCAACCCAATTTGGAGTACTAAAAAAGTCAGAAATAGCAAAAAACTTTTCCCATACATTTTGTTTGAAAATTTTAAGCAAAATTTAATTTTTATTTTAATCGATCCGTTTCTCCTCCTCCTCGTACCTCTATCCTCGTTTCAGCTTCTGTGTCAAAATGTTATAGTAATACAATAGAATATTACTAGTCTCACCTAGCTGCAGTCTGTTGGGTATGTGTCCAGGCGACGAGCTCGCGCTCTTCTTGTAAGGCGACGTCTCTCTCACGCTACCTACAACGGAAGGGGACAAAATATTGTGTTTACAAGATGAAAGTACATAACGTCGTTGAAGTTCTAACACCAGGTAAGACAATTTTTGGCGGCGTGACATTTTGAGTTTTGATGCCGTTTGCTAGAGAATCGGAAGACGCGTTGTTTCAGTCAATCACGCGCGTGCGTTCGCGTTGTTTCTCTCTCTTATTCGAAGTGAACACAAATTAGAAATAAATACAGTTTTCTCCCTCTGCTGTAAACTTTCTATTTTTGAGTTACGTGGTGTTAGAACTTCTACAACGATAAGTTCGGTTATTGGACATGTGCATCGCATTCTTTATCCATGCCAGAACTGCGCAAGTGGTGTCATGATACCTAGTAACTGAGTTCTGAACATTATACAGACGACTTAGGGTCCATAATTGATTCAATGTTTTAACATAACAACTGTTTTATTTAACATTATGGAATGCAATAAAGTATTGAGTATTGACTTTTTTGGGATTTCGATGCTGGGATGTATGACCACACCTTTCTAGTACACGCTGAACAGGTGGTCGGGAGTAGTGTGTAGCATGACGCAGTGATGTAACTAGCGAGTAGCGCCCCGCGCCTGCTCGCACAGTTCTTACGACTTGACAAAACACCCAGTATTCCTCCTTAACTTTAAGTGCTATATACGAATGAATACGATCAGAATCAAATGATTTGCCTTTAGAACAGCGATGAAAGCAGACGATGCCGAATCGTCCAATACAAAGACATTCAGTCGAGCAGTCCAGTGCGCTACGTCCGCTGGTCAGCTCGCATTCATGTGACATAACTTTAACTAACAGAAAAATATTTGTCGTGCTTTGCGTTATTGTTAATGTTAATGTTGTTTAGAGCGGTGCACATACCTCTAGAGTGTGAATGCGTGGGCGTAGAGTGGTCGCTGGCGTTGTCACTGAGCGCGAAGCTGTGCAGCGCGGCCGGGCCCGCGCGCCGCTGCAGCGAGCCGCCCGCCGCGCCCGCCAGCGCCTCCGAGCTCAGCGAGTCGCGGCTGCGGCAGGACGGAACGTTACTTATGCTCCTTACGTGGGGCTACCTCGGTGGAACTAATGACTCACTGTGTGTAGTGGCCGAGCGGCTCGTACGCCACGTAGTGCCCCCGCTCCCGCGCGGCCGACGCGTAGATGTCGCCGCCCGGGCCCACCACGGGGCCGCCCGCCGGGCCCACGCCGGGGCCCAGCGCGGGGCCCGCGGGGCCCGCCGCGCCGCACGCCGCGCCCAGCGGACACGAGCCCGACCCACCTGCGGGACAGAACATGTTACGTGTGGGGAGGTAGGTAGATGGGAGGGGAGGTCTGTACTAACAATTTGACTTTGACAACGACTTTATTTCGAACCCATAAGGTCCAATACACATCTATACGATACGTCGTTAATTGGCAGCACGTTGCAACGACGCCGCGTCGTGTGTCAATGCGATATTGCGTCTTTTAAATATAATATAAGCATCTTAAAAAAGCCGACAGGACGTCGTGTCATCAAAACTAAATAAAATGTTCATTGATCCAATAACGTCAAAATACACACAAAAGCTTAACAAACTAGAATACACGAGTAAATCCGTGATCACAATCTTATGTACGAAACTGTTATTGTTAAAATACTACTGGTAATATACAACTCAAACTATCAGCGCGCACTCATAAGTACATACCTACTTATCTATACTAATATTAAAAAGAGGAGGGATTTTTTGTTTGTTTGTACCGAATAGGCTCCAAAACTACTGGACCGATTTGAACCATTTTTCACCAATAGAAAGCTAAATTATCAGGAAGTAACATAGGTTATAATTTATTTTCATAAAAATTAGAGTTCCTTAAGAAAATTGCAATAATGTAACCCAAAGTAGCAAAATTTTGCCTGTAAAACTCATTATTTGGCGTGCGCTGAGAAAACTATTGATGATACTTAAAAATTATAAGTCACAATAGCAGGTTTTGTGTTCAAAAATTTAATTAGATCGCCGTGCCGGTAGAAACAAAAAATGGTTAAATTCGTATCGTAGTATTAATTCTTATTCAAATAAATAGTTTTATTATCAAGGGTATTAAAAAAATGTAGCAGTAAAATACTGCGTGTTTAAGAAGAACTTGCAGTTTGGCTGTTCATCCCATAATAAAACAACTAAATTAAAAATGTTATGTGTGGTATTTAGATGATGGAACGCTAGGAGGTGACCTACAACTCCTCAAGCAGAAATATTTGATTCTCTCATGCGTAGTATAAATTTTGTTAAAAGATTGTAGTCTAGATTTATGTAATATGAAGAGCTACGTACAAGGCGCGGGCGGCGGGTGCAGCGGCGCGAGCGACGCCAGCGACGACTGCGGGGAGCCCACGCCCGCCAGCAGCGGCGTACTCTGCAGGCAGCAGGCAGTTAGCGAACGGGAACACAGAGGAGCAAGGGAATACAATAAACTTATTACCACGTGCAGAAGGTAGGGGGCAATATAGGAAAAGTAAGGGAAAGCCTTGGATGAGACTCGCACGTCCCAGGGAGGCACACAAGGGAGGAGATGTACTCGGAAGAGTGGAAGGAAAAAGGCTGTCAATGATGATGATGATGATGGGTGATGTTTCAAAATAGCCCGTTGGATTCATCTTATTTGTTTTTAAACCCATTTTTACTTTGTTTAAGAAGGGATGAGAAACATGAGTAAGTTTTGAGTGTGAATGTGGTGGGTAGCTATAAGAATAGGGAAAACCAACAATATGATTTATGGACGTTCTCATGGCTCCTCCAACACATGCTATACGAGCCGAAACGTGGGGCGGTTGCGGACCCAGCCAAACTAGAAAGGGGGTCACTTCAGAGATGAAGAATGACAAGGAATGTATGGAAGAAGACATGTTGCGCTGACCATTTCATACATTGGGGAACGGACAGGAGCATTATCATGACCATAGGTAATAAGTAAATGATAGAAACTGGAGTACGTACGCGTACCTGGTCGGGGTGCGGCATGCGCGCGTGCGCTCGGCGCTCGCAAGTGCTGGCGCAGCCCACGCCGCCCACGCCGCCCACGCCCACGCCCACGCCCATGCCCATGCCCGTCATCGCTGCCAGACAGTACTCATGTTATGTACATAATATATAACAACAATCTCATTCGAATGCACAAATATTTGACGAAAAAATAGATCACTTTCATCATTTCGTATTATGAAATTATCAACATAAAATGAAGGATTGAAGGGTGTTTAGGTGCCACCAGATAGCGGCTGACCGTTGACAGTCACGGTTCATATCACTGACGGTTTATACATTACAGCAAATTAGGCTATTGCAGCTGATTCCCTCTTGCTTTCCCGAAAAATGACCTCTAAGTTCGAAAGTTCCCGTTCCCCCCCAGCCTTACGGAGGATTCGCGAAAACACATATTCGATCAACCCCTATTTCTTAGGGGGTATTTTTTTTGTCTCCCACAACTGGAATAACCCGCCAGATTGTATTAACCGTATATCTATCAATAATATCTTGATAGTTCACAATCGATCAACCGCCATCTACTACGAAAAAGAAGCAGAACAAAAAATAAATGGGTTGTCTCACGTTTGGGCATAAAGTCGCAGGCGTCACAGCGGTCGCAGCGGCGGCACAGCTCGGCCGGCGACGCGCGCAGCGGACACGTGTCGTCGCTGGCCGCCGACACCGAGCGCGACTCTAGTGCGGCGCGACCGGCGGGAGGAACCGAACGTAAGCGCAAATCATAAGGGGCAGCTAGGTACAGTGCTACAAGGATCTCGGGCCGCTCAAATGTCACAGACGCAGCGCGTTGCTTATTACTTAGTCCCAATTTTCGCCACGCGCTAAAATATTATCCTTAAACAACTTTAAATTTATTTGGTAAGTATGGGAGTATAGAGCCCACGACTTAACGTCCCTTTATCGCACTGAGGTCGGTTTTCAATCAACTTTATTTTTAATCATTTGAGAATTGATGGAAATAAATGATGGAATACTAGCTGTTGCCCGCAACCTTCGTCCGCGTAAAATGATTAATTATTATAAAAATATTACTTCCCTATTTAAATCGGATTTTATCAACAATTTCAAGGGGTTTAATTTTTTATCGGGAACCCTAATCCTTTATCTAAAATAAAAGTTGCCAAAGTTACTCCTTATAACATAAGCTATCTGTCATCTATCGAGCTATCTGCCCGTCAAAGGACATTGCTCGGCGTCCATACATCGTTGGCCTAAGTACCAACAGGGAGGTGAAATTACTTTTTGTGTTTCAAATAATGTATATATTCGATTGAAACTAAATGAAAACCACGGACACTTCGGAGAATTAAAAAAAAAACAAAATTACTCCGGATTTTGAGGTTATGATTAGGCCAAAAAAACTTACGCTAAGTAATAATAACTTAGCGTTTATTAGTGAATTTAAGTACCTACTTACATTGGATAATATTATCTTGTAAACGTTTCATTACACACACTACTAAGTAGTAAAACAAAAATGTTTTGCTTCAGAAAATGTTTATTAAATACGGACATTACATCATCTGATCACATCAAGAGAATCGTCGATATTTTAAGAGGAAATCAGAGTCCTTTGTTTATGCCAAGTTGTTAGGTAAAATCGGAAAGAATACTAATAAAATACAAACGAATATACGTGCATGTAAGCAACGCAAACGCAGATCGATCACAGGTGACAGGAAACGCGCGCCGTGCGAGGGACGTTTCAAATGTCAAATGTTGTCATCTGTCAATTGAATTGACAGATGACAACTAGTAATTATTGTTAAGGTTTCATGCATGTTGATTCATAGGCCATTTTTTACTATGTCCTTTGGTCCGGCCGTTTCGGAGATTAGCCAGAACAAACAGACAGAAAGAAAGAAAAAAACCTTTAAAAATGTTTTTATTTTTGTTTATTAAGTACCGTATTTTGAAATTACAATCAGACATTTTAATTTTAATTATTTGTATTGATTGTGACGGTGAAAATAAATACTGGACTATTGAGACTTAGGATCTTACCAAATGAACTTAATCAAGTGTTAAAATAATATTTTTTTTAAATTTAACAAGAATGATACACAAAATAATGATGATATGACAATGCAAATGATAAACAGAAAACTAAAGCATGGACACGAAGTAGATGTTCGCACTACACTTACTTCCGATCTTTTTGATAATGAATGCTGTATTCCGGATTGAAGAGAGCAGGTGTCACAGGCTCATGAGTAATACAGTCCTCACACATTCATTAGAGAACAGGGCTCGCACTAACACACTAGCCACTTACCGACATAGGTAGGCACGTGGTGTCGCCGGTCGCGCGCGGGCTCGCACTAACACACTAGCCACTTACCGACATAGGTAGGCACGTGGTGCCGCCGGTCGCGCGCGGGCTCGCACTAACACACTAGCCACTTACCGACATAGGTAGGCACGTGGTGTCGCCGGTCGCGCGCGGGCTCGCACTAACACACTAGCCACTTACCGACATAGGTAGGCACGTGGTGTCGCCGGTCGCGCGCGGGCTCGCACTAACACACTAGCCACTTACCGACATAGGTAGGCACGTGGTGTCGCCGGTCGCGCGCGGGCTCGCACTAACACACTAGCCACTTACCGACATAGGTAGGCACGTGGTGTCGCCGGTCGCGCGCGGGCTCGCACTAACACACTAGCCACTTACCGACATAGGTAGGCACGTGGTGCCGCCGGTCGCGCGCGGGCTCGCACTAACACACTAGCCACTTACCGACATAGGTAGGCACGTGGTGTCGCCGGTCGCGCGCGGGCTCGCACTAACACACTAGCCACTTACCGACATAGGTAGGCACGTGGTGTCGCCGGTCGCGCGCGGGCTCGCACTAACACACTAGCCACTTACCGACATAGGTAGGCACGTGGTGTCGCCGGTCGCGCTCGCCGGGCGGCGGCGGCATGTGCCGCGCGGGCTCGTACTCCGCGACCGGCGCGCGGCCCAGCGTCAGGGTGGACGACATCAGCGCTCCGCCGTCCACGCTGCCTGCCGATACTGGGGAGACAATAGGACAATTACTTTTCAAATATTTAAGGTCAGTCGGAACTCACAAATCAGTCACTTGATCTGTGATATCCACTCTTAAAGAAGTGCCCATGTTTATTGATGCGGGATCGGCTTAAGCCGATCTCTGGACAGTAGAGACATGTAACGATAGAGCGTACTCTTACTAGCGGAGCTATGCAGCGACTTGTCCATGTGCTTGAGCTCCATCTGGTCGTGGTGGATCCACAGGTCTGGCGGCTTAATGCCGGCCGAAGCGGACGACTTCTGGTACGTGCTGGAAGAGAAACAAAAATCTTAGATAATTAGGAAAAGGTACTGAGCTACTGCTAGTTATACTAGGGCGTTACGACTTTTTTTTCCCACAAATACTGTAGGCAACTTAAGTATTAATTATAAAACAATATAATCACTCAACACTGAGTGAACTATGTGCGGGACAAAATCAGTTTGGATTTAGACGTGGTAAGTCAAGTGAATATGCAAATAAATAAAATTGGAGTGTCTATTTGTAATATCAAAATAACAGCTTTTTACTGAATACATATGAAAATATATACGGCACTTATAACAAAAACGCTTTTTTTTCAAGTTTTGACTGTGAGTTGTGTCTGTCTGTCTGTTTGTTCCGGCTAATCTCCGAAACGGCTGCGAAATGTTATAAGGTCTAACATAGGCTATTTTTATTTTAGAAAAAATATTAGGGTTCCGTGAAAAAAAATTAAAACCTTGATATTGGTAACAAAATCCGGTTTAAAACGGGAAGTAATATTTTTTTTATATTAATTTCACGCGAAGGAAGGTCGCGGGAAACAGCTAGTTGAAAATAGAAACAACTGCATCGGCTTATTTCTTGATTTCTCAAAGGTCTTTGACACTGTCATGGTGTCCATTCCTGTCGGTAGGCTACAATTAATAATTTTCGTAGCCACCTAGCAGAACGAAGTCAGTCTGTATAGATCGGTGCTCTGGTCAGCAATGAGCAGCATGCAGGGTTCAACAACTGCCTTCACTTAAGTCTGGTCTGCTCACCTGGTGTCAGGCGACAGCGGCGGCGTGGAGCGGCGACAGCACAGCGACAGCGCGAGCGCGGCCGCCAGCGCCAGCACTGCGCACGCGCCGCCCGCGCTCGCCCACAGCCACGCGGACGTGGCGCTGGCGAGGCCCCCGCCTTCACCTGACTCTGGGGAGGTGGAGTTATATCATACCACGCCTCAACTGTGCGTAGAACATTGTGACTAAATGGGTATGTCCGATGACGTGTGACATTTATGACTTTCGAAATCATTTAACATGCTCGCTCGGCTCGCGCGTGTTTGGACTCAGTTCTATCCTAACCTAACTGGCCGCACCTAGGTATAGCCGGCTAGAACTAGGTTTAACCGTACTTCGGCTTTTAGCCGTAATATATACAGTAAAAGCTTCCAGCGGGCAATGGCCCACCTGTCCTTAACAGACCGCCAAGCTAGTTAGGCCGTTGCGGTTTCTACTAGGTCCGGTACCACTGGCATCGGAATCCCCTATTCCGATGCAGAAGGGTGGGACTATGGAGTCACATCCCACACCATGGTTCTCTTCCTGTCCTGCTCTTTGTGCCACAGTGTTCTTTAAGGGACCTGTCTGAAGCCACCACTGACGCCCTCGCTGTGGCCACTCATTTAATTGGATAATTGTGAGAATCATCGACACGAAGAAGAAGGATGCACTCACCCATAGCGGTAGTGTAGGTGATGGGCGGGCCGAAGGGCCCGAGCCCCTTGCTGTTGCGCGCCTGCACCTTGAACAGGTACGCGGTGCGCGGGCGCAGGCGCTCCAGGCGCGCGCGCGTGCGCTCGCCCAGCGCCGCCACGGCCGTCCACTCCTCGCCGCTGCCGCCCGAGCGGGCCGTCGCGTACATGATCACGTACCCTGGGAGTGATCATATTGTAGCTAGGCCTGAACTAACTTGCAATGGTTTTGAATTAATTGACCTCGAAATCTCGAAAATTACACATTTTTGTAGGAGCCATGCCCATTAAGTTTTTGACTCAATTATCGTTATTAGCAACTTGGAACACCATGAAAGTGACACGCGAAGTTAAGTGTGTACCTACTAGCCTAGGTTAGGTAAACTAGGTAAGGTAGCTACCAGTAATGAGCCCGTTGGGCTTGGCGGGCGGCTGCCAGCTGAGGTCGGCGGCGCGGGCGGCGGGCGGGCCGGCGCGCAGCTCGCGCGGCGCGCTGGCGGGCGGCGCCTCCAGCGTCCTGTTGGACACCAGCAGCGACCACGCCGACGAGCGCCCGCCTGTAACATAACAAACGCCAGACCTCCCGTGTGGTCTCGAACCATGAAACTGAACAACTTTTGTTTTGGTACAAGTAAATGGTGTCAATTCGATGGGTTTAAAAGTAAGTATCATCTACGACGTCTGATGTCAGCACCACGCGGACGAAGTCGCGGGCAAAAGCTAGTCCAATAATACAATTTTGATTTTTGCCAAGTTGGGCCCCGGGCTTCAAAGTAGCTGGGAACAGACTACACTGAGGATATCCCTCCATCTTATATAACCCACCTTTGATCAGCTTGACGGCGAACTCGTACTGCGTGAAGGGCTTGAGCTCGTCCAGCATGCAGTTGAGATCCGTCGCGTTGAACGAGCGCACCCGACCGCCCGACGACGACCAGCGCACTACGTAGCGACGACCGTCCGTCGCCGTCTGCAACCATACAGATTCATACATAACTGTCTCCCCATCTTGCCCTTTAGATGATCATGGTAGGCTCCCAGGTACCCGTGAGGTCGTCTGTACTGCAGTTACATTTTTGAAAATTCAATACTATGCACCAATTTTACACGAATTCCAAAGATTGTTGGAAGTTTCAAAGATTAAATCGTTACTATTGCCTCATTCGCTCGCACTAAAAGCACTGCGGACACGTGTGAGCGCGGCCTAAGTACGATGAGGACACATTTAACAATTAAAATGTTTGTGGTAGCTAGTCAACATGCTACAGTTACATTAATGTCTGTCATTTTAAAATGTTACTCACTTGTCCTTTGGGCAGTGTAGGATCTGTCCAGTACACGACAGCAGTGGTTCCGCTCAGCATTATGACCTGCGCACAAATACAAAGGAACTTGCAACACACATTAAGTACAACTATTGCTCCCCAACTAGCTTGATGGCACAGAGCCCGCTTTCGTCTAAATTAGCTGTCCACTTCGACATTCCGACATCGGGAATAGCCGAATTTATTTATTGATCGATCGAAGCGTGTGTCGGAGATTGAAGCAGTCAAAAATAAGGATTTTGATTAGACATGACAAACATTGTCGAGTGAAGCGGACTAACCTTGACGCCCACAGGCGGTATGAGCGGCGGCGGCGGCGGGTCGTCTTCGTCGTCGTCGCCCGGCTCGTAGTCCTCGTCGCCCTCGTCGTCGTCGCCCGCCTGCGCCGTGCGCGTGCGCAGCGTGGCGTACACGGCCGGGCCCAGCCCGCGCGAGTTGGACGCGCGCAGCGAGATCACGTACTCCGCGTTACTCTCTGTGGGAGAGTCACATACTGACTGTAACGAGACCCCGCAAGGCACTAGTTCTGCCCGACATTCAAATATTTTTTGTTCTGAACCGTTCTTAATGTTATAACTTTGTACTATTCAATGCATCCATCAGCACAAAGTTTTGAGTGCGTTACATTACGTCCTACCGTAAAAAGTGATTTTATACCCCAAACAAAAAAATTGTTTCCCAGCAATAATTGTTGCGTAGAGTTACTTAGTTTGATGTACAGAACTCTTGGTTGACGGCTTCGTGAAGGGTCCGTTTACACCTTGTATATCTACAATGTTCGTACTCCTACACACTCACCCAGGCCGCGGATGACGTGCGAGTGCTGGTGCGCGGGCAGCTCCCTGGCGGTTTCGTCGGGCACGCCCAGCCCCCAGCCCAGCACGTAGCCGCGCACTACGACGCCGCCGTCGTCTTCTCCCCACCATACGGAGATCCAGTCGCGACCGGCGCGGGCTTTAAGAGAATAGAAAAACATATATCAACGTATACCAAGCCGATGTTGAGTCGTGTACGTAGTCTTGGGGGGTCTCCAGATTTTCAAAAACTTGATTTTTAAGTTTGGACGGATCCCTTTACAGAAGGTCTATGCCCAATAAAGGTCGTGCATGCGGCTAGTGCTGATGAGGCTGGTGCATACGTACTGGTGAGCGGCGGCGGCGCGGGCGGCACGCGGCTCTCGTCCAGCTCCTGTCTCTGCGTGGACGCCGTCACCCACTCGCTGAACGGGCCCGAGCCGTTCGCGTTGATGGCGCATACGCGGATCTGGGAACGATATATGTGTGTTGAGAACAGTCCGTGTTGCTCAGGAACGGGTTATGGAGATCAGATGGCCTATGGCCTAGCTACTTCCGCTTGGTTAGACTGCAAGGCGACTACAACATACTTGGGAAAAGACTAGGCAGATGATAATGTCTCAAGAACAAGGCAAGCAGAAAAAACCAACGCAAACATGCAAAACATTCTTCTATCTTCTATTTTCTTCTATCTTGTTTTTACTGGCTGGCGTTAGCAGGAAATGCACCTAAACTGATTGTACGAGCAAACCCGTACAATATCATATGTATCAATTTTATGCTGACATCGACGCGCAGCGAATGAATAAAATATACAATTTCAAGTCAACGATCAGTAGTCGCATTGCACCGTTTGGGCTAACTACAAAACACTCATTCGCCGCGAGTCGATCAATATTATCAGTTTTGGTTGTTCTTTCAATACACAAATTCAATCATTCTATCAGTCTATCATTTAAATGTAACTTACCCGTACACTGATTATTTTTTAAAACGAAAAGACGTTCACTTCGGCAGACACGTAATATGATGTGACCGGTGGTGACGCTGGGAGTACATAAACCACGCCAACACATGTATGTACACATTTATGTATCCAAAAAGTCTGTTTATTTGGCCTGAGCCACAAGTTTGGTTATCAGAGGCGAGGCCCTCACCACAGGGGTGGGCTTCAAATAAAAACTATTTCATTCATAAATAGACAAAAAGAATGCTCAGTGTTACCTGATAAGTAGTAGCTGTATCCAGCCCCCTTAACTCCGCCCTCTTCTGATCAGCTGGTGTAGTCAACGAGTCAGCCTTCCTCCTCGCTTGCGCGGGCCCCGGCGCGGGGGGGCCCGGCGAGGGGCCCGGCGCCGCGCGGTAGCGCACCTTGTAGCCCGTCAGGGGCCCGCGGTGAGTGCGGGATGCGGGCGCCTCCCAGCGGACTAGGATTGACTGTAGGCCAGGGAACACAGAAGTTAATATCTGTCTTTTGGTAAAGTAATAATAATAATAAAAAGTAAAGTAATAAAGTAATATAATACGTTTAGTTTTTTTAAGCTTTTTTTCCGGTACTAAATTGTTTCCCGTTAACAATTTTGGATCCGAAGAATAAAATCATTCACGTTGTCTTGCGTTTTTATTAAAGTAGCGTCATATTTTATTGAGCAATAACTTTTCAAGAACCCTACTGAGAAATGCTGGGATTGACACAGGCCTATCCTATGACATTGTGTAATAGCTGGATTCTCCATACAAATGTATTCTACATTTTTCTGCCTGAATGAACCCTCTATAGCAATATTTTTTTTCTCATAAAATCAAGGTCTGCTGTAAACACTCATTTCTTTTTTTCAGCTCCTAACAAGGAAAGAAAATATAACCTAAATTACAAAAAATATTTTTAGAAACCTCAATGTCATTTTTAAAGACCTATCTCTATAGATAGGTATCTATATACCCCGCACGAATAGGTCTGATGAAAAAAAATAAATTAGATTCAGTTCCATGTATGGGGAGCCCGCCCTTAATCTTTTTACTTTTGCGGTTCACAGAATACATCTACCTACCAAGTTTCAACTGTGTAGTCCTAATAGTTTCGGAATAAAATGCCTGTGATATACGGACGGACAGACAGACAGACCGACAGACAGACAGACAGACATGAAGAATCTATAAGGGTTCTGTTTTTAACCATTCGGCTACGACACAAAAAATGCACCATTTTTACGGCCGTGATTAGAGGTCTATCAGACAAATTCGGAAAAGAAATAAAGAAAAAAAATTGCTAGGAATCTATTATATACCTATACTCTTTCTTCAAAATTTTAATGTCAAAAGTAATTGAATCTGCTCAGTTTTCCAGAAGAAAAAGGGGAATACGAAACGTCAATCTCTTCAACATTTTTGTGATAATTATAATCAGTCTGAGCTGCAGCTGTCCCTATCGCACTCTACGGGGGCAGGCTCGAGGTAAGGAAGTGGTTGCCGATACCGTAGCACTGGTAGCCAGCGCGGTGACGTTGGCGGGAGGCTGCGCCGGCGTGTCGGTGGGCGTGCGCAGGCGCAGGCTGGCGGGCGCGCCGCCCAGCGCCGCCACGCGCACGCCGTACGCGGCGCCCGCGCGCAGCCCCGCCAGCGTGCTGGGCGACCCGTCCACCCACTGCAGCTGCTCGCGCCCGCTCTCCTCCTGTTGGTGCGCACCGTTACAAGGGCTGGTCACCATGACTACTAAAATTATTCCCTGACTATCAAATCTAAAAAATAAGACTTGACTAAAAAAAACTACGACATTTTTTCCGAGCTTTAAAGCGTCTGGCAGAAAAGAGATGGAAAATTCTGGGCCTGGGCCCAGAATTTCCCATCTCTTTAGTTAACTATTTGAAATGTGTATAAAAAAAACCGTTATATTTTTCTAAAGGAAATCACAAAAAACAGGACCATGTTTCTATCTAGGAAGCGAGAAAAGTTAAATTAAGTTATAAAACTACATACTCGATTAAATACATGCCTGAATTCTTAGTAATCGATAACGAATGAATCGGTAAAATCTTAGAATATATATGAAAATTAAGTGACAAGTGCTTATCAATCGTTTCGTGGAATCGATTCATAGCGAATCGAGTTCCTTTAATTTTTCTTCAGTTGCAACACTGGTCACCGACTGATAGATAACAGGCATGAAAAAACCAGCACTCGTTCGTTTTCCTTCGTTCTCACTTTTTCCATGTTTTATTGTATAACCCCACGAAAGTGTGCAGGGAGGTAAGCAGCAGCTTTCTTCGACAGCTGTTGACTTCAAATACTTCATGGTTATTGCGGGGACGTATACAATCCCGCCATATAAGTCGCAAAACATATATTTTGTTTACATTTTGGTTGGCTATTATTGTTATTGTATTGTAGGTAGAAGTACTGTAGGCTGCTGTATCCATGTAATGTGCATAGTGTGGTGTGTCAGTTAAGCAAGATACAAAGAAAATATCTTAGATGATATTGTCTTCATTATTGAAGATGAATAATAAATATTTTATACATTTATTGGTGTTTTGTTTTATTTCCTCTTCTCCATTTTTTAAAAGGTAGGTACCTACTGCTTCTAACTGCTAGTTATTGGATGTAGAGACTTGTCTTCGACTGCAGCGACTATCCAGGGCGTGCCATACGTGACAGATCTTCGACGTGTGTCGAAATTTAAAAATGTACACGGGCTCACCGCGTAGGATCATATGAAGTAAACCTACCTCAGTGTAGTGCACGGAGTACTTGGTGGGCGGCGGCAGCGTGGCGGGCGCGGCCCACGTGAGCCGCAGCGCGTGCGCACCTAAGGGCTCACCGCGCAGCTTCATATGAAGTAAACCTACCTCAGTGTAGTGCACGGAGTACTTGGTGGGCGGCGGCAGCGTGGCGGGCGCGGCCCACGTGAGCCGCAGCGCGTGCGCACCTAAGGGCTCACCGCGCAGCTTCATATGAAGTAAACCTACCTCAGTGTAGTGCACGGAGTACTTGGTGGGCGGCGGCAGCGTGGCGGGCGCGGCCCACGTGAGCCGCAGCGCGTGCGCACCTAAGGGCTCACCGCGCAGCTTCATATGAAGTAAACCTACCTCAGTGTAGTGCACGGAGTACTTGGTGGGCGGCGGCAGCGTGGCGGGCGCGGCCCACGTGAGCCGCAGCGCGTGCGCACCTAAGGGCTCACCGCGCAGCTTCATATGAAGTAAACCTACCTCAGTGTAGTGCACGGAGTACTTGGTGGGCGGCGGCAGCGTGGCGGGCGCGGCCCACGTGAGCCGCAGCGCGTGCGCACCTAAGGGCTCACCGCGCAGCTTCATATGAAGTAAACCTACCTCAGTGTAGTGCACGGAGTACTTGGTAGGCGGCGGCAGCGTGGCGGGCGCGGCCCACGTGAGCCGCAGCGCGTGCGCACCTAAGGGCTCACCGCGCAGCTTCATATGAAGTAAACCTACCTCAGTGTAGTGCACGGAGTAGGTACTTGGTGGGCGGCGGCAGCGTGGCGGGCGCGGCCCACGTGAGCCGCAGCGCGTGCGCACCTAAGGGCTCACCGCGCAGCTTCATATGAAGTAAACCTACCTCAGTGTAGTGCACGGAGTACTTGGTGGGCGGCGGCAGCGTGGCGGGCGCGGCCCACGTGAGCCGCAGCGCGTGCGCACCTAAGGGCTCACCGCGCAGCTTCATATGAAGTAAACCTACCTCAGTGTAGTGCACGGAGTACTTGGTAGGCGGCGGCAGCGTGGCGGGCGCGGCCCACGTGAGCCGCAGCGCGTGCGCACCTAAGGGCTCACCGCGCAGCTTCATATGAAGTAAACCTACCTCAGTGTAGTGCACGGAGTACTTGGTGGGCGGCGGCAGCGTGGCGGGCGCGGCCCACGTGATCCGCAGCGCGTGCGCACCTAAGGGCTCACCGCGCAGCTTCATATGAAGTAAACCTACCTCAGTGTAGTGCACGGAGTACTTGGTGGGCGGCGGCAGCGTGGCGGGCGCGGCCCACGTGAGCCGCAGCGCGTGCGCACCTAAGGGCTCACCGCGCAGTTTCATATGAAGTAAACCTACCTCAGTGTAGTGCACGGAGTACTTGGTGGGCGGCGGCAGCGTGGCGGGCGCGGCCCACGTGAGCCGCAGCGCGTGCGCACCTAAGGGCTCACCGCGCAGCTTCATATGAAGTAAACCTACCTCAGTGTAGTGCACGGAGTACTTGGTGGGCGGCGGCAGCGTGGCGGGCGCGGCCCACGTGAGCCGCAGCGCGTGCGCACCTAAGGGCTCACCGCGCAGCTTCATATGAAGTAAACCTACCTCAGTGTAGTGCACGGAGTACTTGGTGGGCGGCGGCAGCGTGGCGGGCGCGGCCCACGTGAGCCGCAGCGCGTGCGCACCTAAGGGCTCACCGCGCAGCTTCATATGAAGTAAACCTACCTCAGTGTAGTGCACGGAGTACTTGGTGGGCGGCGGCAGCGTGGCGGGCGCGGCCCACGTGAGCCGCAGCGCGTGCGCACCTAAGGGCTCACCGCGCAGGTTCAGTGGCGGACCGTGCGTCACCTCCTCTTCTGATGTTAGCACTTCTATTAGCTGTGGAGATACGGAACATGTTTTAGTTTGACGGTTTGTGACTTGTTCCCTTAGCAGCACCAAGAAAGAAAAACTTTCAAAAATTTGTTTTGCCTTCTTGTCCGCACATTCGTATGTTTGAGTAAAATATTTAGCGCCACTATTTTTAGTAATGAGTTGACCCACTCGAAAAGTCAAAGAATTGTCAGCATCGAGTAATCGGATACTCATACCAGGGACAGAAAAGTTGCAAGTTTTCTTAGCATGCAATGAGGCGGTATGAAGTCCATGTACGTTCGTTACTGAAAGAGCAAAAGCCCTTCATTCGCTCTTTCAGTAACTAATGTTATTTTAATGAAATAGAAGAAAACTTAAGTTTATTTAAAGATGCAAGAGTTTCTCTCTCCTTTTATACTCACATCAGAAGGCGGCGACTTCGCGTGCTCAGTATAAGCCACGACAGTGAACTGGTATGTCGTGTTCGGTTGTAGCGACGCCACATTCATTTCGTGTCGAGTCGGCCCGCCGCGGGATACTCGCTCTCTGATACGTGACAGGGAAATTGTGGTGTTATAGGCAAAACAAAACATGTTGCAATCAACGGTACTTAAGATCGGACTAAGAAGGCCGCCCCTGGAGTTTGGTCAAAACGGTACGGACAAAATGCACGGATTCGATCCTCGTGATCTGACGGATAATGTATATAAATATCGGTCAGAGTCCGGTGAGCGCTGTCGATCGGCACCATATCCGCAGCGACGCAAAGGTACTGTCAATTTCAAATTTATAGACGCACGTCCTAAAATTATTTTAAAACGGCCATGTTACATAATAATATAATGTCCAGTCCATTTCCACTTTAGTCTTCTTATTCTCATTGCTACGTCTTCAATTTTCGTGCGTCTTCTGATAGTTTTATTCTTTATTCTGTCTATTCCTTTTTAACCGACTTCCAAAAAGAAGAGGTTATCAATTCGTCTGTTTTTTTTTTTAATTTTTTGTGTTCAGCGATATCTTCGCCAATTGTGAAGCGATTTTGATGATTCTTTTTTGTTTGGAAGAATATTATTGCGCGGTGGTTCCGTTTAAATTTGGTGAAGATCTGATGCTGATCTTCGGAGACTTACAATGGAACTCTTCAATAATAGACAGCAAACCTGTCGTGATGGCTGCAATAGCTTGGATGTTCATTGTTTACACAATATCATAACATAACATCACGCCTGTATGATCTGAGGGGGTACGCAGATGTATATAGTACACCCACATTACAACAGTTAGGTATTTTAAGTTCCATTTTATTGAGGATAAGCCTATTACCATGACATGTATTGCTAACGGTTCACTAATGTTTCACCAAAACTCCTTTGATAATTTTTAACCGACTTCAAAAAAAGGAGGAGTTTCTATGTTCGACTGTATGTATTTTTTTATGGATCTATGTTTACCAATTTCTCCGCCAATTGTGGACCGATTTTCAAAATCCTTTTTTTATTCGAAAGCCTATACTCCTGAGGTAGCCCCATTCACCAAATCAGAATCTGATGATGAGATCCCAGGGAAATCGAGGACAACCCTCAAATTTTATAGGCACATACAATGTTTTTCATATAGTCTCTAACGCAGTTCAGATATTTGTGCCTGGTAATCATCATCTCAAGTTGCTGAGCTGATGATGAAAGGTATAAGTCAGGATATCTGATGGGATCCCAGGGAAATTAAGGGCAATCCTCAAATTTTATGGGCATTGTTTTAAACAGTATACTTCTCATGTGGTCCCATGGTCATCAGGTCAGGATCTAATGATGGGATCCTGGAGAAATCGAGAGGACTCTCCAAATTTTATAGGCACACATAGGCATAACGCCGGGTAATCATCATTGTGTGTATGTTCAGCGATATCTTCGACAAATTGTGAACCATTTTCGATGTTTTTTTTTTTTTTATTTGGAAGAATACGGTGGTATCATAACATAAAATAACGGCTGTATGCTCTGAGGGGGTACGCAGATGTGTAGAGTACACCCAGATTGCGACAGTTAGGTATATTAACTTCCATTTTATTGGGGATAAGCCAGAAATGTATTGTTAACAATGTAAAATAAATGTATAGCAAATATTCGTCTAGGATATTAAAAAATAAAAAAACTTTTTTGCAAAAAATAAAACCGAATTCTAAAACACAGAAAAATTAAAAATAACTTTTAAAATCTGATTCAAACAAACAAAAGTCACCGCCTACTGTTGTGATCTTTTGCGTCGAATGCCTTGTCGATGAAGCATCAGTAGAATGGCACCTTACATTCTTTGTTCATCTCGAATATTTGTCTCACAGTGAGTATGTGGTCTAATGCTGAGTAGCCTGCCCTGAAACTAGCCTGCTTTTTGGGCTGATTTTCGTCTAGAGTTCTAGTTATTCGCCATAGAATTACTTGTGCAAAAACATTGTAAATATTGGACATTCGGCATTTCGCCCCTGTTGCCCTTTTCGTGGAGTAGGATGATCGTTGATGTGGTCCATTGTGTTATTATTTTATTTTATTTTTATTTATTTATTTTATTTATTTTAGTACATGGAGGACTTACAGCTAATAAAAACACACAAACAAGGAAACCATAGTCACCAGAAAGCCAATTACAAATCCTCACGTATAGACTTTGAATAAAAAATAATAAAAAATTATGGTGTGAGCACAAAAACAGAAAATACACCGCTTTAATCAAAGTAAGAAGAATATAAATACTTGGCTTGCAATTCTATGACTAAAATAATAGAGAAAAAAGTAAAAGTAAAATAATAAAAACAATAATTAACCTATCGCTACTTGAAAAATTTGAGGCTTAAGCACCTTCTGGCCGAATTCACACTAATTGTGAACGGATCTAAATCATATTCCCTGCATATGTCATTGAAATTTCTGCTTGCGCGCACAATATAACTGTTCTGCCTATAATTCGAAGATGTATGAGGTACACGTATGGGTGGATTAAAACGAAATGTTTTACTTGGCACAGTAAAATAAAATTTCGACAATAACTCAGGGTCATCAACATTGTTATTGAGGATTTTAAGCAAGAATAAACAGTCAGCAATTTTACGTCGATCTACCAATGGTAGCAGATGATACTTTTTACAGAGTCCAAGATAATCGGTTGACTGATGTGGAATCTTTTGATGAAAGCAAAGATATTTTATGAAACGTCTTTGGATGTTTTCAATGCGGTCAATATATGTATGATAACGTGGATTCCATATCTGAGACGCATACTCAAGCTGACCTCTTACAAAAGTGCAATACAAAATTTTTAGTGTTTTAGCATTTGTGAAACACTTAGATAGACGCATTATAAACCCAAGCAGTTTAGAAGCTTTTTTGACAATTGCATCAATGTGGGTGTCAAAAACTAACTTACTGTCTTGATGGACGCCCAAGTCACGAATAGTACTGCACCTTGGCAAGATCTGACCCGCCAGATTATAAGTAGTGGCTAGGACGGCACGTTTTCTAGTGTAAGTAATCACCGAACACTTGCATGGGTTGAGATCGAGTTTATTAGCCCGACAATACTCTTCAAGCCGATACAAGTCAGCTTGAAGTGCTAGTACATCTTCGAGCGTTGAAATAGTGGCAAAGATTTTCATGTCATCGGCAAAGCATAATAGTTTGGATGAATGGAGGCACTGATCGATGTCGTTCACATAGACTACAAATAAAAAAGGACCGAGCAGCGAGCCCTGAGGCACTCCGCTGGGCACTTTTACCCAACTAGACATATAATTATTGAGTACTACTGCTTGTGACCTGTTATCAATGTAGGAAGAGAACCACCTCAAAAGATCCCCACGGATATCCATGTAGCTTAGCTTCTTTATCAGGGTGTTGTAGTCGATCCGATCAAACGCCTTGCTATAATCTGTGTAGACCACATCGACCTGCTTACCATTATCCATAGCATCCGTGATGAAGTCGTTAAATAAAATTAAGTTTGAAATGGTAGACCGTCCTTTTAAAAATCCGTGCTGGAAGGAGCTGAACGAGCTAGCAAGGGCGGGATATAACTGGTTATAGACAATCCTCTCAAACATTTTAACTATAATGCACAGCTTCGATATAGGCCTATAATTAATAATCTCGGTTTTAGACCCCTTCTTATGCACGGGAGTAATAAAAGCAGATTTCCATACTTTGGGGACAACACCTTGAGTCAAAGACTTGGAAAACAAGATTGAGATAGGCAGGGCAATGGAAGGCGCGCATTTAATTAAAAATTTAGATGATATGTTATCAGGGCCGGCACCTTTAGCTGGATCCAAGTTACGAAGTTAACCGGTCACAACATCAACATTCACTTCTATGTGACAAATGTCAGACAAAGTTTTGTTAGTATCAAAAGGGAAAACAGGAGGTGGACTGGGAGCATTAGATGAAGTGGGGTTGAGAAAAGTCGACATGAAATAGGACGAAAAAGCCTCACAAATAGAATCTCCGGTGAGTAATGTCTCATCGTTATAATTTAATCTATTAGGTATAGCATTAGAATTGTAGCGATTTTTAACAAAGGACCAAAAGTGTTTAGGGTTATCTTTAATAGATTTTTCAGTTTGATTAAGATAATATTTATAACATGAGGCTTCCATAGTCTTGACTTGTCACGTTGGAATTGTTTTGGGTGTAAAATATATAATTGAAATTGTATTTTAGTAGTGGTACAATATCGTTTTCGCAGTCCGCAAGCGATTCATTGTTGATCTCGTCGGGGCCGGGAGCTTTATCTTTCTTTTGTGTTTCTATTGTCTTGTTTATTTCTTCTACTAGTACAGGTGGTACATTATCGCTGTTATTTAAGTCAGTATTATATGTTTGGTTCTTGCTGGAATAAAGGGTTTTGTAGAATGTTGTTGCTATTGATAGTATATATCAGGCCTTTTTATTTTTGTCTTACAAAATCGGTTTTTCATATTGGGTAACCAGTTTTTTTTTGTGCCAGTTAAAAACTTAAGGGCCTTTTTATACCACCAGTTTTGTAGATGTGTTTTTCAAAATTTTCGAGTCTTAAGTTTTCTGTCACTTCTCATTTGTTTTTTTATTTCTTTACTTATTTTTCCTATTTATTCCTTAATAGTTTTGTTCATCGTATTGATTAATTTGGATCTTTTTTCTAGGAGTTCGATCGATTTTTCTGACAAGTGTCATTTATCTTTTTTTTTTTTTTTTGTTTCCCTTTAATGCTGGTTTCCGATCTTGCCGTCAGTATTTCGTGTAATATTTTGTATTTTTGTTGAGTGATTTTTTAGATTTGATAGATTCCATAAGAGATGATTCGGCCACAGATTTAAGATTTTCTTAATGTTGGCTATTCTTGCTTTATGGTTCGGTATTGATGTTTGAACTTTGAAAAGGCGACTCAATTTTGAACTGGATGATGTTCAGGCGTGCTCTGAGCATTCTACTATTAAAATTAAAATTGGCAATGATAAATAGCAACTCTGTTAAACAAACTAAACTTTGTAAGTTTAAAGTAACTTTTCCAAAGTCACATAAAATAAATATATTACAAAGTAAACAATAATTTAGATACAATTCCGCTTTTGTGTCGTTACTCACTTGTAATAAATGATATAGATAACGTAATTCCCAGCTCACCTCTCACTCCCCTTAACTCTGTAGAGCACGGCATAGCCCGCCAGCTGCGCGGCGGCGGCGGGCGGCTGCCAGCTGAGCGTCACGAAGCGGTGCTTGACCAGCAGCGCGCGCAGCCCCCGCGGCGCCGACAGCGCGCTCGCGTTGCCGCCCGCCGGCGCCAGCTCCACTCCTCCATGAAAAGAATCGTCATACTCCTCATACTCCATCTCAGGACCCGACGTGTAAGCCGACGAGGTCTCGCCTAAGAAGTCGGGGTCTTCCGGTGTAGGGTCGAGCGTACTGTCCTGCTCCGTTGAGATTAGGGTCGTGAGGATATCGTGTGTGGAGTCGATTGTGATGTTGGACATCTCTGGAAGGTAAGGTTAGGGAGAAACGAAAAATAAGTAAATGAAAACAAAATAAAACAAAATTATAATAAAACATGATAAATAAAAACCATAAAATTAATAAATGAATTAAAATCATAACAAAACAAACATCGAAACATAAATAAAAACAAAATATCTGAAAAAATGGAATAGGAATTTCTTAGTAGTGGCCCGGTGTTTGGATTTGTGTCGTTCCCTTCTAGATGGTTTCATTTATTCAGTAAACAATTTATATTGTGTCTGAATGTGTTACATAAATAAAAATAGTTAAATAAACATTAAAATAACATGTCGATAAAAATTCAACATATCGTTATAACCTGCCCCCTGTGTCTGGTTGATAACAATAGGCTCATCCCTTTTAAGCGGTATCGGGTATAGTGTCCCGCCGCGCTGTGGGTATAGTTACCGTCGTCGGGCGGCAGCACCTGCAGGCGCACGGCGGCCAGCGCGGAGCCGGCGCGCGACAAGGTATAGTGTCCCGCCGCGCTGTGGGTATAGTTACCGTCGTCGGGCGGCAGCACCTGCAGGCGCACGGCGGCCAGCGCGGAGCCGGCGCGCGACAAGGTATAGTGTCCCGCCGCGCTGTGGGTATAGTTACCGTCGTCGGGCGGCAGCACCTGCAGGCGCACGGCGGCCAGCGCGGAGCCGGCGCGCGACAAGGTATAGTGTCCCGCCGCGCTGTGGGTATAGTTACCGTCGTCGGGCGGCAGCACCTGCAGGCGCACGGCGGCCAGCGCGGAGCCGGCGCGCGAGGCAGCGCCGCACTGGAACATGCCCGCGTCCACGCGCAGCACGCCCTGGATGCGCAGCGACGTGCTGCAAAAATAAACTCAAAGTGACAAACATCTCATTTATTTGGGCATTTGACTTGGTAAGGTATGACATGTTGTGGTGTAAGATGCGCGAAGCGGGAGTGCCTGACGCCATAACAAATAAGTTTCAGTATTGGTATGGCCACCGAACCAATCAAGTTAGATGGGCCAACGACTTGTCTGAGGAGTACAGGTCGGAATGCGGGGTGAGACAGGGTGGATTGACCTCGCACGCGGTTTTCAACCTGTATGTTAACCAACTGATTGTCGAGTTCAGTAGCATTCTTGTTGGCTGTTCTATTGACAGACTGTGTGCCAACAGTATCAGTTACGCGGACGACATGGTGCTGCAGAGTCCGTCAAATTAGAGCACTCAGGAAATTATTGGCAGTCTGTGTGGTTGAACTGGGGGAGTATGTACACATACCCATCCACGAGCGCGATATCATGGTTGTTGGGCGTGAGCGGGTCGCCGTCCTTCAGCCACGCCACAGTAGGAGCCGGGCGGCCGCGCACGTCGCAGCGCAGCGTGACGTCACCACGCTCGCGCGCTGTTACGGCGCTCGCCGGGAGCGTCACGCGGGGCGGGGTCTGCGGGGGGGAGAGTCGACAACATACATGATCGTTCACAATCAGTGGAAATGGCCCCTTCTTACAACGGGGGTAGTACCGGCCACTTCCTCGGCTAGTTTTTCAAAGCAATAAGATCTGTTAAAGAAAAAACTCGCCCAGTGATGGCCGCTCAGGGGGTAGAACACTCGCTCGGTAGGTGCATACGCATTCAAACAAGTGACTGGGCGCGCGATAAATCACCCGATATCCTCGCTCATAGCCCAGCAACAAGACTTTCCGAACTACACACTCGTTGCTCGCCAACTCTTTCCAAGTTGCTAGCTCTACTCACTCGTGAAGCGACGATCTTCGCAGGGTGGCTGGTAGCAGCTGAATAAAAGTTGCCGAGAATCCAATTGAATGGCATGCGTTTGTAGAAAGTCCAGCATTATACAGCTGTAAGCTGATGATGATGGTGATAAGAACTAACCAGCACGTGCAACTGCGTGGTGTGGTCGGCGGAGTCGATCCTGTTGTGCGCCCGGCAGGTGTACGCGCCCGCGTCCAGCGCGCGCGCCGACTGCACGCGCAGGGAGCCCGAGCCCACAAGGTAGAAGCGGGAGTCCAGGTCACTGGGTGTAATTAAACAGTTGATATTTATTTAAAGAAAAACAACATTACTCCCGCCTTTAAGCAGTATAGGAATGGACCTAGTATTGAGCCTTGCTGGTACACTTTGCTAAACAGATAGCCCGAAAGATTTTGTGCCATTAGCATCCACTTTGGAATCTATTGTGTATTGTATTGGCTTCGTTTTGAACACCATAATGAAGTAATTTACGCAAAAGCGTATCATGGTATACGCAATCAAAAGCTTCAGAGAGATCGCAGAAATCATCAAATGCATTTTGCGAGTCTCCCATTCGTTAAATGTGTGTGGTAGTTGAACGACCCTTTGTAAAGTCACATTGTTTATTGTGAAGGAGGCTATTTTTAATTCGCTTTATCATATTTACATTTCGATAACCCTTCACGTCTGTAGAACCTTGCTACCTAATTTAATTTGTCCTTCTATCTATTATACCTATGTGTTGACGACCACAACGCCAACTACCAACAACAAAGACGAGAGAAGAGACTAGACGACGGCGCGACGGTGGCCGACAATGTGAACCCCGATCCCTTCACTTCACTCACAGAGCATCATATATAATACTGACTTCATTGTACTGTGTGACACGACAACCACCTCACGTGATCATTATAACCGCTCGTAAATTATTAAGAAAAAGTATATACCTAATAACCATTGTAAAAGATTACACGATATCACAAGAGAGCTTGGTGCCTAATTTCAACCCACAACGCTTACACGACGACGACCTGACGCAGAAACCCCAACACTATGTATGGTATTTGTGCTATTTTCCAACTTCCACACCCACAATTCCACAAAGACGCGGTTAAAAGCTAGTTATCTATTAAATTGTGAGTACCTAAGATCGATGGCAGCGCCGTTGTTGAGCCACGTCATCTCCGGCTTCGGGTTGCCGACGGCCGCGCAGTCAAATGTCACCGATGCGCCTGGGAACAACACACAGGTAGCAAGTACTGCTAAGTGATGAGAGATGATGGTAAGGTGATGACGAGTCGCGGGAGAGTGTTGGTAGGTGATGGTGCCTAAGTGGTGGAACGTAGTAGTAGGCGGCGGTACTGCCCTTTCACAGTTGGTTTAAGTCAGACAGCAGCAGTCTAACAACAACCTTATAATAATGAGAATAAAGATCACTGTTGTTTGACAGACTTGTTTGACTTTAGCAACAACCGAACATCAACCTTATTGACCTTATTGTATGTTGATAAAGATCATGTCATTTTACCGGTGATACTCAATCAAAAGAAAACGTACCGTGAAGTAGTAAAAGTAAGTAAGTGATGGTGAAAAGTGGTGGTATGGAAGTGTTGCTGGAAAGTGGCGGTAAAAGGTTATTAGAGTTGGAAAGTTGTTGCAATCCTCGAAAGGTGTACCTAATAGCATGCCCACATTTCGCCAATTATTTTTAAGCCCCATGTTATAACATGGGACGCCCCAATTATCATTAATTGGGCACTAATCCATGGATGCTACTCAGAATCACTGATGGCAAAACCCAATAACACTTCGCCCGACCTGACAATGAAACTCAGGACCTCATGCTCAGCAGTCGCGCTAACGACCACTAGACCAACGGAGCAGTAGGTAGCAAGTTGTGGTGAGCGAACCTTCCATGACGGTGACGGGCGGCGGCGTCGCTATGAAGCGCGGCGGTGACTCCGCGTTGGCCGTCTCTGCACTCACTCGCAGTTCGGTCTCCTCGCTTGTCCTGGAACGGACAAACACATTGTTATAATTATTATAAGACTATTTTTGAGAGACCGCAATGAAATTTGAACTGATATACAGTTAGTTGTTTTTAAAATCTTGATCATTAACCGAGTTCAAAAAAAAGGAGGAGGTTCTCAATTCGGTTGTATTTTTTTTATGTTTCATCAGCCTAGCGTTTTCCCAACATGTTAGGGTCGGCTACCAGTCTAACCGGATGCAGCTGAATACAATATTTTACATGGAGCGACTGCCTATCTGACCTCCACAACCCAGTTAGTACTTGGTAATACGATACCCCTTGGTAAGACTGATTGTCAGACTTTTAGGCCACTGACCACCTATAACGACTGTCAAAGATCTACAAATGACACCCGGGACCAACGGCTTAACGTGCTTTCCGAAGCACGAAAGAAACACGGTATGTAATGGGACCCATCCACAGACCAACCTAGGCAAGCACGGCTTAACCTAAAGATCGATCCGAGCGGCTGTTATAATTTAGCCACGAGTTCCTTCATGTTTCTTCCTGTCCTCCTTATGTTTGTTCCTCATAACTCCGTCATTTATGAACCGATTTAAAAAATATTTTTCCCTGATTAATCCCATAGAAATTTCATCAAAATCGGTTCAGTAGTTTGGTATTTTTTCTTCTTGGCCTGTGTAAAAATGAATGACGTGAATTTGTGTGGTGTACTACAACTAAAATGATGTTACTTTCGGAAGTCTGTGGCAAAAAAGTCAATGAAACAAACAAAGTCACCGATTTTTTTTTTGCAAAAACTTTTTTATGATCAAACTGATATGCCCTCTCCATGGACGTGCCGTTGATTGGTTTTATTCCTTCGCGTTAGTTCTGCAATTCGCAAATATTTGAGAACTGCCCAATATCTGAGGCTTTTTATGTTTACAAAAAATCCGGCCAAGTGCGTGTCACACGCACACAGGGTTCCGTAGCACCAAACAAAATAATAAAAATAGTTTGAAGGCTCATTCATGTTGTATTGTATTTTTTCAACAGCAAAACTAAATTTGTTTTTCATAGTATTTTAATAAAAAAACAAAGTTACTACTTCTGTTTGATTAAAAAGTTCCATATATCAAATCTTATTCCAACCAATTTTCGTTGTAAGTTTTTTTTACGTTCTACAATCCTACATTTTTTTTCAGAATTTTCCTCCTCTTACTTTAGAAATTAGAGGGGGACACATTTTTCCACTTTGGAAGTGTCTATCTTTCAAACTATTGACTTTAAGAAAAAATGGTTGTGTCATCTTTAAAGACCTATCCTATAGACACCCGCACGTATAGGTTTAAAGATTTTTTTTTAGTTTCAGTTCCATGTATCGGATGACATCTTAATAATTTTTTTTTTTTGTATAAAATCGTAAAGCGTTTTACAGAATACATCTACCTACCAAGCTTTAACTGTGTAGTCCTAATAGTTTCGGAATGAAGTGGCTGTGACATACGGACGCGACGGACAGACAAACAGACAGGCAGACAGACGGAAAGACAGACATACATGACGAATCTATAAGGGTTCCGTTTTTCGCCATTCGGGTACGGAACCTTAAAAAGAGACTTGTCCCGAGCACACTGCCTTAAAGAACTCCATAGTTTAGGCTGACATAACTGCACCACTGGTCTGATGGCGGCTGATGCAGATGATCTATAGGTAGGACTGAAACCACTCGAGAGCTATACTTCGAATACCAATAGCTTCCCTCTTTTTAAAAAGAGGATACGTCTCAACACCGTATCAAAGGCTTTTGCCAGGTCAAGGAAAACACGAATACGAAACTTACTTGTAGACGTGTGGTTGTCCAGCGAGCGCGACGCGGCAAGCGTACTGTGCGGCATCGTGTGCGCGCAAGGGCTCGATCTCCAGCGCGCCACCCGGCGTTAGAGACATGCGCGCGCTCTCGATGCGCAGCGGAGAACCGTTCTTTAGCCAAGTCACCTGAAATATTGAAGAATTTATTTGTGAGTATCACCAGAGGCGCAGCTTCATACTACACGATTCCATCTGTTGCCAAATAATTGAACTGAACAATTTTATCTAACGAATGTTGTCGCTTCGCCACTGCTGAATTGGTTCTCTTATGACTAATGACTCTCTACTCCCATTCAGCAGCAACAAGTCGCTCTTAAAAGATTATCGGTCCAACGGCCCCAGACTTTACGTTTACTAATTCGCGATTTTTAATTAAAAACGTCCTAACGGTCATCGGTTCTGTGGCTTACTTTAGCTCGCTAATTCTGTGGGTTATGTTGACAACTTTGAGTCTCTGCAAGATAACCTTATATAGGATCGATCTTGCAAAAGACTCTAAGCATAGCCCTATCCATGGTTCCCTGATCTACCTACAATTTGTGGGTCAACCAAACATTGATTATCACCGGCTCAGTTGGCATCAATAGTTTAGTTTATTTATTAATAATTATCGAAATTACGGGTCATATTTTGAAAAAAGTAAAAACACAAATCATAATACATTAAAAAGAGCATTAAACACAAATTATCACAAATTAATAAAAAATATAATAATACACAATAAACAGAATAATAGAACCATATAGTATAATAATCACATAAATTTTCTTAAAACCATTCTTTTAGGTCATATAATGCCTGGTCGGTTAGCCGGCCTTTTAGTTTAGCTTAATAGATATGGGAGTTAGTAGTAACAATCGATATTCAATCTTTTTTTTTACTATGAAGCTACTCACATTAAGTTTAAGCAGCGGCGGTGTATTATGCAACCTAGCAGCTCCATACACCCGCCGGTCGCTGGCAGCCGTGTGCAGGCGCAGCGCGAGGCGCGGGGGCGCGCGCACCCCACACGCCAGCAGAGCTGCGCCCCCCGCTGCGCCTAGCACTGAGCGCCCGCCGCCAGTGATCTCCGGCACCTCTGTGGATGTTACAGTAAACTTGTTAGAGGATATTATCAATAATAAATATCATTTATCTTATAATACTCCCTATACTGCCAAATTCTGTTAATCTGCAAAAGTTATGCGCAGTTGCCAAATGACCTTGAACCCTGAGTTTGTTTCGCCAATTATTCTCGCTCACACAAAACACTAAACACTAAACTTATAAAAAACATTTAGACCTATAAAAAAATGTCGACACCATCTAGCTTTTTGTTTAAAACACGATGCATAAATCTGATTCCGATATCGTATTCACAGAACAAACAATTTAATTCCACTAACAAATCTAACAAATCGTTCTGCACAGACATACGCCTCACTTCCGCCCGAAGAGAACGAGGCTCACCTCGGCCCTTTGTGAAGCCTTATCTAATCGACGGAACATCTCGAGCGACGTACCACGGGGGTAAGGTCGGGGGGTCGGGGCAAGAGCTAATATGTCTCGTGTTCGAGGCTGATCTGTCATGTAGGTGGAAGTGTCGGGCCTAGATAAATGGTAAAAGCTTTCCAAGTGTTTCGTATTCCTACAATGACTTTGAACAGGATTGACGTAAGTGGTTGGTAGCATAATTATGTCAATCTAGAACATTATTGAATTTTTTATCATCGTTATTGCGATTTTCTTTAAGAATTGTAATAGTTCCATGTGAATCACTCAACCTTGTATGGTTAGCGATACCAGACACAGCACAGTTTGGGACAATTGCGACTGAAGGCTTGCTTTTAGCCAAGACGCAAAAACCAAGGCATTTTAGCTAAAGTCGTCCTTGTTAAATCAATTAAGCTTAAAAATATTTTGATTGCTTAAATCAAAATATTTGGAAGCTGACCCTAACATAGTTGGGAAAACGCAGGCTGACAAAAGTCGTCTCAAAAAACACTTAAATGAGAGAAGCACAGAACCAAGAAGAATAAATGAAACGAGACCTATACGCAGCAGTGGGTGATTCCGGGCTGAAACGATGATGATATACTCACCGGCTAGGAACACAGTCGCAACTCTTGAAAGGATGGTGCCCACACCGTCCACAGTGGCCACGCACTGGTAGTGTCCCGCCAGCGAAGCCGACATCTCTGCGATGGACAGTGAACCGTTCGGCAGCTGTTTTCTGAAAACGCATATAAAGATGGTTAGGAAGGCGTGCGTCGTGAGGTGACATCTAAGTATACAACAACATGTTATGAAATGTGTCTGAACTCAAACTCGAAGAATTTATTTTAAATAGACCCGTTACAGGCACTTCTGAATAAGCAACCACAAGCATTATAACTGCCTTCACAGTTATAATGCTTGTGGCTGAAATTTAGCTTATTTTTTACCTATTAATTTATTTTATTCACTTATTATAACTGTAAAGGGTTGTAGTTGCCCATGTATTTCTGAGTAAGACTGTAATACTGTGCCTCCACACGAGGTGAATGTTACGCCTCGAGGTGTACCTACCTGTACTTGTCAGTATCGGTAACGGCATGGTCTCTACTGGGCGCGGCAACAACGCTGTGTCTCCACGCGAGGCGGATGGCACGTCGAGAGGTCGCCGAGCACGGCAGTAGCGCGGCGTCGCCGGGTGCTACAACGGCGTCCGATGGCTCGGCGGTGAAGCGGACACCAGGGTCGGTCGGGTCCTCACCACCTGCGAAAGAAGGAGAGTACAGATTATTAAAGGTGCTAAACGAAGAATACTAGATAAATTGCCATAATTATGATCAAGCTGACGTGCAGCATCATATCAGCGAGACGAAGTTAAGTCAAAGCCGAGGTTTCCTCAACGATTGGCCGCCCTAAGTAAAAAAACCCCATCTGAGGAAAGGGAAAGGGGTAGAATGAGCTTTACTAAGTAGATGCGCCTTCTTTGCTTATGTAGCGGCAGCATTAAGGAACGAGTATGCTGGGCGATTCATCGCGCTCGTGTTTAAGCATGGTCGCAATAGCTTATCTTGCAGGAACTTATGTTTTAAAGGTGTCCACCTGCACCAGTTAGAAACTTAGAACTTAAAAAAACAGATGCTAATCAGAACACGACTCATCTCAAAACATATTCCCCTTCAATATTTTTAAGAATAACAATGAAAGTGTTTCTTTTGTGTTCAAAATAAATCAGAGAGTTAACAAAAAAGGAGCACGAATACCGTTAACCACTTTTTGTAGAAGCAATTTGGCTTCAACGGTGCTTTTATTAAGGGCGGTTTTTGTATCGCAAGTCTTACAACTGACGTGCAGTTGATCATCATCTTCATTCTCTTGCCCTTATCCCAATTTTTTTGTGCTCGGCGTAGCACGTCTCCTTCTGCCATACTTCTCTATTACTCGTCATCTCAGCAGTCACCTGCTTTCAAGCCATATCATCCCTCACACATTCCATCCATCGTTTCTTTGGTCTTTCTCTACTCTTATAGGCATCCACATTCATACTCAAAACTTTCTTCACGAAACTAACGCTGAACTTTCTTCTGAATTTCGACATGTAGTTGACCTTACAACATAATGAATTGTTTAAACAATAAACATTAACCCGAAACAATGAGAACTTTTGTCTTTTCAAACGCAACTTTATCCGAATTTATTTTGATGAAGGGTCAAATGCTTATGAAAACATACAGAACGGCATCCAGTTTATTTACAAAAACACAGATGTTTTTAATAAACCGTCAGCGATGATCGAAATAGATAGTGACGTATAAGGAAACGTGCGTAGGCAGAAGCATGCCTTCAAACAATGTAATGCACACAACTTTCCTTTAATACCATTTTGAGAATATTGGGGGCATATCGCACGGATTGTGGAGTTGTTAGTTTTGAATAAAGTGAGTGAAATATTCCTAAGTCAAACATTGTATGGTCACGAAAATCACCCTTACTGCAACGACATAAAGGTGCTGTCATAGTCAAAAACCAGTGTAGGCACATACCTACTATACTTGCGGATTTTAAGTGACTCGAAAAGTTAATAAATAAAAGTACAACTGTATATCTTTTATTTATAGACTAGATACGAAATACCAACCAACCTACGCATTAGTCAGTCGTCTTTAACACCCGTATCTATAAGGTGTAAACGGATCCTTCCCTAAGCCGTCACCCAAGCATTCTGTACAGCAAACTAAGAACCTCTACGCACGTCACACATGCTGGGAAACTACTTTTTTTTTGTGTGTAAAATTACATTTTACGGTGGGAAACAATGTAACGCACTCAAAACATTGTGCTGATGGATACATTAAACAATTTTCAAAAAATAATCAATGTCAGCGATTATTTTATTTATTTTATCGTAAAGAAAACTCGATCTTTTTTTTTAACCACAAACAAATAGCTCCCATTCGACATTACACACAAACACGAGGACAGATTACAATCGTCCCGCCATCCTGCGTCCCGCCGACCCCGCGGGCACACATATCAGTGATCCTCATTTTATCGGCAGCCCATCTGTTGTTGACCCAATACCCTGTGGTACGGGGCTATGGCGAATTGTCACCAAAAAACGTGTCAAAGGGTAGAACAGTTACAGAAAAATAACTCCCAAACAATTCCTCTATTAAACCCTTTTCTCGCACTTTCACGCGATGCTAAGCGATTTGCCAATTATTATTATTTATTTAGAACAGTTTCGAGAGAGGGCAGATCTTAGAACAGATTCGCTTCGTGAGCTTTTGTTACGCGACGAACATTCATTCGTGAAACGTACACCTAGAGAGTAGGTATGTGAAGCTATCATCATTCTCTTGCCGTTATCCCAATTCATTTGGGGTCGGCGCAGCATGTCTTCTTCTTCCATACTTCTCTATTACTCGTCATCTCATCAGACACCTTCGTTCTTGCCATCCTACACTCAGTCCATCCATCGTTTCTTTGGTCTTCCTCTACTATTATACCCACATTCATTCTCAAAACTTTTCTCACGACATTTTCTTCGTTCCTCCGCATCACATGCCACGCATACCACGAAACCGATTACCACACCACTTTTCAGTCACCGGCGCCACTTTCAGACTTTCTCTTATGTACTCATTTCTTATTTTATCCATTCGCGTAAAACCACACATCCCTCTTAGCATTCTCATCTCAGCCACATGCAAATGCCTTTCATTCATCCCTTTTGTGGCCCAACATTCTGATCCATACAAGTCAGCAGGTCTAACCATTGTTTTGTAAATCTTCCCCTTTACTTAAGACGAATGCAGTAGTCGCAGATTGTTCCTGTGACCTGCCGCCATTTCATCCATGAAGTGTTAATTTTGTGCTTAACACTACGATCTGTTTCGCCATCGCTTTGCACGAGTGAGGAAGAAACACGCCATGTAGCGCTTAGACTCCAGGACTGGAGAGTCCGCCGAAATCGCATAACATGTATTTGGTTTTAGTTCTGCTGGTTTTCAAACCAACATTTTCCAGCTTCTGTTGCCATTTCTCCAATCTGCGCTGGATCTCAGGTCTATCTTCACCGACATAAATAATGTCGTCGGCAAACAGCATACACCAGGATGCCTCTTCCTGTATGGCCGACATCAAACAAACACAATTTATAAAAGCTATACTGGCGAACGATTGATCATATAAATACTTTTTGAGAATGAATGTTTCTTGCGTAACAAACGCTCGCGCTATGAATGTTTGCAAAACTAATTCGCGAAGCTATTACAGGCAAACCTCGCAGTGTTTTGCAAAACGTTGTTAACTGCATATTCCCTGAGTGCAGCTTCTGCCACTATACGATTAGCCATAAACCCAGCTAGTAACTGCACATCCGCCCGCATGCGCGCGCGTCGATCGGGCGCCCCAGTAAATCACTCGCAGCAGACCACACTGACACACTATTAAATATTGATCATTGACTATCGAAATGTTTCAGTAATGGGGAAGAAATGTGACAGAATCTTGCTTTAATAGGAGGCAGAGAGCCTAGCTAGACCCAAACATTCAAAGACATGAGACATCGACCAATCTGCACTGGACCCACGTGGTGGAGTACAGCCCATCCATAAAGACGAGCCCAGTGTTTCAGCCGTAGGAACATCATTGGCTGATGAATATTGGGTATGGCAAACGAGACATAAAAGTAGAAATAATGCTGTGGAAACGTGTTCCTTGCGAGGCATATAACCTGGTGTAACTCCGCATGATAAATTGAGGAATGAGGTTATACGAAAACGTTGCGCTTTAAAAGAAGATGTAGTGACAAACGTTTAATATACTCTTTTAAATGTTTGTCACTACATCTTCTTCTTACGGAGCATCTTCTTCTTAGGTGCGTAGGACTCGCAACCGGCGTGCGTGTATGACCAGATGTATGAGCGTGAGGCAAAAGGAGTATGTAAGGATCGTAGCAGATCCCGTTTTGTGGTTTCTGCCTACCCCCATGGGAAAAAGGCGTGAGTCTATGAAGATATCTATGTATGTGTGATATTATACCTCTCCAGGCTAGCCAGTTTTACGCAATTAACTTGATATCACAATTCATAATAATATTTAAACTTGTAGAGAAACCTGAACTTTACAATTTTTCCATAAAGACACATTTATTTATTTTAATTTTTGCAAACTAAATCGCGACCATAGTAAACTTTTGTTACCGACTGTGGTACAGACAATGGACAGCTGGTCTTGTGGTTCCAGGTAGCATGTTTTGTGTACCGAGCCTCCGTATCGATGTGGCAGCTGTATTGACATGTCACCAACTGACATGTCACCAACTGACATGTCAATAAACATGACATCTATCTGTCACATGCCGGTAATATGTCACATGGCGCCCTAACTGGTTGAGTGGTGACCAAGACCGATTACTTGATTATATTTTTCATATATTTTTACTGTGACGGTCTCGTTTTTTTGGTCGCAAACGACGTCTGGTCTGGGCTTCGATATCCAGGTTTGGCAAAGTGTCATAAGGTTTTTCTGTCAGGAATTTCTCAGTGAGCCAACAGCCGCGGGCCTGCGTACGGGCCGGTGGTAGTAGCTTGCTCTCTATTACTATATTATCACTTCCATATCCACCCACAGCCACCGCTACTGGAGCAGCTGACGGTCGGCTCACTTATTAGTCATATCAGATCTACTATCGATGTCAAAATCAACCGGCTTACTATGACTGTTGTATTAGCAACGCTACCTCCCGGACTATTAGATGCGGTGAAGGCCGGGCGATTTGTGAGACTTTCTTACGTCATTTGTGATGTTCGAAATCTGCTGTTTCTTAAGCCTCCTCTAAACGTCTACTGATGCGTGCGCGGACGCTGACAAATGCATCAACGAGCCGTCCACACGTCTGTAGGTCGATCAGTCTATGTCTCAGATAACGACGCCCAGTCGCAGTCACAGACCGCAGCGACGAGAGTGGTTTCTGTGCAACTGTATGAGCATGGTGACCATGTACCAATGCACCAACAGCAACAACGGCAACGCCAGCATCTACGGAACAGTTTTCATAGAGTTGCACAGAAACCTGTTCTTAGAATATACTTCCGTCTACCCTAGCAATCGTAATAGTAATCACAAAAAAAAAATACGATTTAAAAAGTATCGACCTCTTACAAACCAAACCGCATCAAGTCCAACATAAAGAATGCCAAGATGAATTCCGTAACCCCCCCCCCCCCCTCCTCCTGAATACTTTCAGTTGAAAAGTTACCGAGCTATGCAAATCGGGGCCGCGACCACGACCCGACCGCGACCGGCCACCAATCGATACACCCACAGTTTACTTCATAAAACTGTGGAAGGCAGGCGACCCACCAGCAACGGCTAGCGAGACGCCACTACCTACACGTACGTATGGCTCTTTAATTCACCCTGGGAAACTCCACTACTGTATACAGTGAATATGTATGAGGTGTCCCCCATAGCTCTTACTTCTGCGGTTCTCCGGCTAATCTCCCAGAAACGCCTCCAAGTTGTTATGCTTGGCGTTCTCTAAGCGTCTCTGGGCGACGATGCCCGTCTGCTGGCACCGACTGTGGGACTACTCTGGCCTTTCTGTCCTTATGCATTCTACAGAAGCGATTAAAGATAGCCACTCAAAACAAGTTGTTGGTTTGTAGGTGTTATCTGCCCAGTCACTTACTTGTGCACCGGTGTGAACAGTCAACACTCAACTAGACAGCAGCGGTGGCCCAGTGGTGGCGGCCCTGACTTCCGAACAGTAAGTCGTGGGTTCGAACCCAGGCAGGCGCATTACTTTGTATAATTTATTTCATCTCCACTGTTCTCAAAAACGATGAAGGAAAACATCGTGAGGAAACCGGCATGTCCTAGCACCATAAATTCGAAGACATGTGACATCTACCAACCCGCATGTGGTGGATTGCATTATAGCGCATTCCCTCTTATCAAGAGGACGCCGTGTGACCCAGCAGTGGCAACATTATAGGCTGATTATGCTATTATGCTATGTATCTCTTTAACTGACGTGTCGCGTGGGGCCAACAATTAGTACGTTTCTTGAGTGAGAAAATTTTAATAAATGCAGTCAAAGCTATCCTATCTTCGACTGCATGGCATTATTTAAGAGCATAATTTTCAAAATTTAAAGTAGTTTTCTACATAAGCTTGTTGGTATTTAGCGGAGTTCAATTCAAAATTTCGACTAAAGTTTTTATATCTACCTGTACTCGTTAGTTCCATAATTTATACAATCAATATTGTTCGCTTTGTTATCGCGCAGTCGGGTACCCAGTCGACAGCTAGTCGCTCCCGCCGGCGGTGGCACGGATGCCTAATGTTGACCGCGGTAAAGTTTTGCGATAAAAATGTAGAGTTGATCGTTTGTCACAGCGGTTGTGAAGTTTTGTGGTAGACGGGCGATAAGACTACACGGCTATGTCTCAAGTTGATAGCTTCAAAGTTCTGAAGAACTTTACAGCTATCAACTTGAGACATATACTGTTTCCGAATGAAAAGTATCTACCCACTTAAGTTTAGACTGAGCGGTGATAAATGCAAAAATACGATGCACATGCGTGATGTGTCCTGTTAAATGCTGAATCAAACTAAGATTTCCAAGAGAATTTTAACAACGGGAATGATCCGCCATTTAAAAAGAACTACATCGTTAGTTTTGGCAGATAGGTAGGTATTAAATTTAATGTGAATTCACTCACTTCTGAAATGAAACTGATAATCACGTGGCCGTACTCAGGCCAGAGGTGCGATATTCTGAAACCAAACTAAAACTTCAGTCACTCATAGTCTGTCCAAAAGCGCCCGTCTGCCACGTCGTTTGCTGAGCGTGCAATATTAGTAATGGCAGCTTAATGCGACCTCTTTGTAACATTATGATTGATACTAGTTCACAGCGCAGAGCAAATCCTTCAGAAGGCCCACGGTAACTGCTTGCTTGTAATAACAATGTCCATTATGATAGTAATATGTTACAAAAGAGTCCGAGAGATTGGTAATATTAGATTGGTCAGCTTAGTTTACACGTGGTAGTACAGATAGCGCACAACGACCTCCTTTTTTCAAGTCGGTTAAAATTGGCTTCATAACTTTGACCGAAATGACAGGAAGCTGGCTAAAAATTAAAATGTGATTATCATAGTTTAACTTATTCTAAAGCAGTTTCTGCACTAACAAGAGTAGAGAAGGAACTCGATTTGTTTCAGCAGATGGTGGCACCTTTGAATATCAGAATTTTATTTGGTACTGATGTTGCCCGCGTCCTTCATTCGCGTGAAATTATTATTATAAAAATATTTCTTCCCTATTTGAATCGGATTTCAAGGGTTTTTTTTATTTACGATATCCTAATTAACTGTTCTAAAATAAAAGTAGCCTTATAATATTAGATATCTGCCAGTAAAAATCGGTCCAGCCGTTTCGGAGATTAGCCGGAACAAAAGGACAGACAGACAATAATTAATTTAAAAAAAATGTGTTTATGTTATAAGTACCGTATATAATTTCATATGCATTCACAAATTTACAAACAGACACTTCAATTTTATTTATATGTATAGACGTTTAGAAGAATCTACTAATTGAAAGAAATAGTGTTTTATAATAAAGACTACTGAAACTTGAGTAATTAAGAATCACAACTTTCTTTAATAATGTTGTTCTGTTTAAAGCAAAAGGAGTTTGTAACTGCCTCATCGCAATAGACACGCCCCTTATTCCCTTATCATAACGGAGTACGGACTTAAACAGAACTGGCGGAAAGTGGGTGTACTATTAGGCACACCTCTCCCTAACCCCTTCGGGGATTACAGGCGTGATGTTATGAGTATGTAAGGATCGCGACTGGTGGCATTCTGTTGTTTCTGCCTGTCTCCTATAACGCGGTTGGCACAAAATAGTGTAAAGCTGTACTTCTGTATTACATACTCTGTGTCCTCACTAATGCGCCTCATTGACGGCGCTCGGTTACAAATGAAGCGCGGTTGCGTTGCGTGTGGCTTTAGCCTTTTATACGAGAAGCTATTTTTTAAGCTATTCAGTCAAGTTTATTTCACGAAAATATGCTCAGGTAGATAGATGTCGGTTTCTTACCTATTTTATTCTCTTTACAGACGTTGTGTAATGTTTTTGTTGCAATAATTTAAAGTGAAAACATGTTGCTAAATAAATACATACCGGACATTAACATAACCCTCCTTTTTGCTCGGGGAAAAAGGTAGTAAACCAAGGAGGCGACGCCATTCTAGCACTGTGTAAGCACGCGCGCCTCATAGCGATAAATGTTTATACATAGCACAGCATTACAATCATTTATTGAAGGTGCCGTCAAGTTCCCGGATTGCACTCCGGACACCTTACTTTCTCAGATGAACTGAAATATCTGCCGGTCGGCAACGGCCGGTGACAGTCCAGTCCGTCTAGTACCCCTATACGAGACGTCTGTTACCACAGCTACGGTGCTATAAGGATCTCTTGGCGTTTGGATGAAACTGACGGAGGGGCGTTGTTGGTAAATGTTGAGAAGCATAATGCTAAATAATAAAGTGGCGCTACACCCGATCTTGGCCAACCGGTAAACCGTCCCCTGTACTACAATAACTCTAAATACTGTTTACCAATAACTGTCACGTCAACACTTCGGCTGTTGTCGGCTCGTATCGGGGCCATTCGGGAGTTGTCGTAAAAATTCGTACAAGTCAGACGCGGCGCTCAACTTCGCAGACATAGGGGGGAGCAACAAATTGGCACTATTTGTGACAAGATGTATTGGTAGTTAGGGACAAGTGTGGAAGATAGTTTCACAAGTTTTTCTTGAGTTAATGAAGGTATAGTGAAGTTGGGGGATTTCTGTAAGTAGCAATATTAGTGGTATTGAATTGATATAATAGCACTGTCTAATTGGTGTATCGGTTGTAGGCACGACTGCTGCAAATGGAGCTCAGGTTCGAAGTTTCGGTTCGATAGTGTTATTGGGTTTTATATAGAACCATTATGCCTTGATAACAGACCGGAGAGGATCTCCGTCTTGTTGAAGGCAATTGGCAGGGCTCTAAATCATCATAATGTCAGTGTTACTAGACGCAGCTGAATTCCAGTATTGTACACACGGTGCTGCCCGTACGACCTACACAACTCAATCAGAGCGTTACACGATATTTGCTCGGCCAATATGTCACCATAATCAAGGGATTAAAAATCACATTGTAAATGATCAAACCTTTAACAAACCTACTGCTGCGTTGATATAACTGTGGCATGGCACCGGGGTCGCATTCCTTATCTATTATGATTAGTTCTTTTGCGACCACGGTAACGTTTTCTTTTGCGGGTGGATTTGAAAAGTTTTAAGATTTTTCTTTTCTTCAACCCTTGGCCACCCAATGCTGAGTGCAAGTCTCTTCCAAATCTCTCCACGTTTTGCGGTTTTGTGTCACGGCTATCCAGTTTCTTCCGTCCACTTTAATGAGATCGTCTGTCCACCTAGTCGGTTGTCTATGTCGTTAACGTTATGTGAGTACGAAATGAAATTTTATTAAATGTAATAATGATTTGTTATAAAAAAATAATATCTACTTAGTGTATATGTCGCAGTTCGTGTAATTCGTGTAGTTTTAAGTTCCAAAAATGTTCTCAAGTGAGTGAAATCCTTGCAATTTCTTATAGAGAAATTAATTTCTTTACCCATATTTAATTTCATAGCAGAGCTGGTGAAATGTGGATGTACTGTAGGATACAATTTTGACTCGGCAGAATGCAACATGTGACGTTATGATGTCGTGTCCCTATGGACAGCTGATGGTAAACTAAGTTGTGAACATGTAACGGAACCTACACGTGCGCCCTTGATCTGCCAACTAGTTACCAGTACCGCTAAGATCTCCAACGTCGGAGGCTACTGCACGACTTCAACGAGCTGTTGAGGCAGGTTGCTGTTCATAATTTTGTTTTGAACAACCTAGATGCATTGTATTCGAGTAAGGTCTATCTTTACCTGTCACACGGGTATGAGAGACAGAGACGGCGCTCTACAAAGTCGAATTTATTCTGAAATACAAGTAAATCTTCTGCTTGTCTTTTGCTGTAAGTACGGCAGATTTGAGTGAACTTGTCCAGTCGGTGAAAGACATTTAGGTGGCCATTTAACGTTCTACTGATGATAGGCGACGGTGATCCTTAAGCATCAGATGGGCTCTCGGCTTGCTTGTCTCCTGGTAACACAATCATTTCATACAATTCCCGGTTAATGAGAGTTCCAGACCTTTCAGAGATTAGACAGAACGCTAGGAAATCTCATTAGTGTGCATCCGGGGAGATCGTTATAATTACTCTTATATCCGACCGGGAACACGCTCTGGTGACAAAGAAATTATGAAGCACATTGTCTGTTGCTAGATATTTATGTGGAATACTGTACACATATCATCGCGCCTGTAATCCCTGAACGGTTAAGCAGAAGTGTAAATAACAACATTTCGTCAATTAAGTTAAGTCCTATGTAATAGGGGGCGAGCCTATTGCCATAAGCCGGGCACAAATCCAGAATCCATTGCTGTTACTGAGAAATTTCTGATGGAGAAACCCACTAATACTTTGCCCGACCTGGGAATCGAAGTCAGGATCTCATGCTCAGCAGTCACGCTTGCGACCAACGAGGCACTCGTACTGTACACAAAATTGAGAATTTAAGAAACCAGCTTTTAGATAAAGTCTCCTAAAACAACTTTATAAAAATAATAATAGGCACTATAGAACTAAAACACGATTTCATAAACACTATTCTACATTTCCAATAACCCTTCACTTCATCTCAAAGTTTATTCGCACAAACGACCTAAAAAAGGCCCAATCTGACATAAAAGACCGCAATATCTATGTCACAGAGCCACAGTGGGCACACAAAGGCAGAATGGAAGCGCGCCTTGATCACGAATCACAGCGGAGAAAAAAAAGCTAGCTGTCAAACAAAGCGCGCGGCGGCCATGATTGAAAAATGGCGGATGTGGGACAGCTGGACAGAGGGTAATGTATCCCTTCCTGATTTGTGCTGAGTGATGGAGATTGGTACAGGTGCAGATTGTGAAAGTTAGAGTAGGTCAGAGGGTGAATTGGGACGTCAACATATAAAGTTGAGCCATTGCATTGTAAAATGAAAGAATAAAGGTTGGTTTAGGAGAGCTACTAGCAGGTCGCACATTCAATTCGGTTGTTTTTGGTGAACAAGAAAACCGAGTTGAAGTAATTAATAACACACATTCGGCTTACAAGTATCAGCTAATTCTGATCGGCATCCATTCTGAATCCGGGTCGGCTCCGCACAATTCGGGTTAAGCCCATCGATTATTTCAGGAATAAATTTTTGATTGTCAGTTTTACCACTCGTATAACCCTGTACTAACTGAGTTGTCGAGATCAGATAGGCAGTCGCTCCATGTAAAATACTGGTATTCAGCTGAAACCAATTAGACAGGAAGCCGACCCCAACATAGTTGGGAAAAGGCTAGCCAGGTGATGGTGATATTCGAATTCGGCCCGAACCAGTATGTGGTATACCTTCCTTACAGCCGATTCATTTACGTGACCATAAGTTATACGTAAAAAATGTTGGATGTTTTATGAGGACAGTGGAATATGACTGGTCCATTGGCGAAATTTGTAAACTCATCTAAGGGTGAAAGGGTTTTCCTTCTAATCTTGAAAATGATGCATTTTAATATGAATCACACGAACAAAGCAACACTAAAGTCGTTTAATGTTGCCACTAACAAAATTAAACACGCATTCAAACATTCACTTAACGTAGCGCGATCAATTTAAACTTGTGCTGTCACTTCAACATTAGAAGTACTAGGTACACATACAGACTATGGAGATGTTCTGTATTTGTGTGGATGTTACTAAGTCACTGGGTTACGAGAAGTTCCTGCAATGTTTGACTATGCGTGAGCGGTTGAGTGTATGTCAATTTGTATTAGGAGTGCATAATGTGTATGCAGTTCGTCCTACAGTCTGATTGGATTGAATTGTTAGTGCTTGGCAGCTTGCGGAGTCTGTATTGGTCGGGCGGTACCCGAGTTTCGAGTGATGGGATGTGCTCTTGGGAATTTGCACAGGTAGTGTTCATACTATTCGTGCCTTTATTCCCTGATGGGAATGATAATGAACACAAATCTAGACTCTTTGCTGGTTCTGTGTTTATGACGAAAAATCCAGATAACACTTTGACAGATCATGCAATCAAACTCAACCCAGTTTTGACAGAGATTCTTTGTACTTCTAGAAACTATCGACGCTAATAGAATGAAATGCCCACTTTGCCTACTTCCATTACTTTCCTGTCACCCCGGGTACTACACCCGTCGTAACCGTGTACAGTCCATCTGACGTTGTCATTATCTCTTTCAACATAATGGACTTTCCTGCTACCCTAGTACTGCACTCCTCGTAATCATCTGCAGTCCGTCTAAGTTCGTCATTCTCCGCACTCTTCCAACATCCTATAATTTCCTATATTTCCCTGGTACTTCTCACTTAGTAACTGTTTCGCCACGCAGTCGCCCCGCGTTACATATCCCAAAAGTAACTTGGTTACGTCCCTCGTACTCCGTCGGGACGCCACGTCGGCAGGTGCTCAACATTTTGCAAGTATTTATATTTGTAGGGTTGTAGGGAATGGCTATTTTTACCCGACTGAGGGTAATGTGTTTATCAGCCTATATATGTATGTCTGTTCCTTAGTGGCACTCTAGAGACCAAACGACCAATCGTTACGTCAATCGATTTGTTTTAATCTTGCGACAACCAGACGCCATATTGTGAAAAATAAAAAATGAAAGTCGACAAACTATGTGAAATGGGGTATCATTGAATAGGTATTTGAAATTCACATCATCTATACCTTTTCTCATATCATTTTTCATTTCAAATGCCCATTTTCGATTAACGATTTAAAGTTGGTTATTCGAAATGACAAATCAGAGTGAAAAAATCAAGAATTGAAATCTTTCACATTAAAATGAAAATCTGGAAGTAACCCCATTCCACGTGTTAATAATTTTAAGTTTTAATCGAGAGTCAGTGACAAAATAAAGGAACGTTGACTTGCAATAGTTAATAAACTGCCGCTTCAAATTGAATGTATTTCAGGAATGTGCCTAGGTATAATATGCCCTCTTAGTCACTGAAAATTCAGGCTTCTAGCTTTATCTACAATGAAGTTACGGGGGGTCAGAAATGGCATGAATGGCTTCGAGAAATGGCTGTTCGGCTGTGCCTTTTATTTCTGCTAGACTTGTCGTGGGCACTGCCGTGCCCCGGAAGTAATAAAATATATTGTTAATGCACAGAGGTGCATCCAATTCTGCAAATCTCGCAGTCGAAATTAGGTTTGCTGTAAGAAAACCCAATTCCGGGTTAAGCTCACCATTGTACATAAGCTATATTATTGCTTTATTAAGTCGACACCGCATGTCTTCTTCTTCCATATTTCTTTATCAGCCGGCATCTCAGTAGTCTCCTCCGTTCTAGCCATTTCATCTTCACACAGTCCCATCCATCGTTTCTTTGATCTTCTTCTACTCTTACTCTTATAAAACGTATTAGGTACCATATAAAATGAAGGAACTTATCGCTTTTCGGTAGCCCTAGCCGATAACAAAATCACAATCAAGTTATGCGAGGGCCCGCTACCTGATTCACCGTGATTGAGACACCTCCTTGGGTGACGGATGCGCCCGACCCCACCCGACCTCTCCCGATGATAGCCGAGCACATCTCACGTACGGAACCCTACGTAACGAATACGGGGCATGGACCCAACTCGATCGGAGCGATATTTCACACTAACCCTATGTAGATTGACGACCACTGTCACGTTCTTATTGGGTTAACGGCGGAAAAGAACTGGCCTGTAGAATCTATGCTAGTTGGCCTGGCCTGTAATGCATGTTCAACTGTTACTGTTACAATTATAAGCATATATGCATGATGAAATTGCAATGCCCTAACAGGGCCACTATGTTCTAAGAACTGATATCCTCTGTTAAGAACTTTATTTATGTACACATAGTTAGCAATAAAGAATTTGAATTTGAATTTGAATTTTGTATACTGGGTCTTTGGCACTGCCAGGCAAACCGGCATGTCAAGAAGAGCATTGGACTCTTTTTAGAATCTTGCACTGGCATCCAGTTTTGACCATCAGCACTATCCTTCAGCTGCAATTGATATAGCACTGTCCCCAACACCAGCCTAAATTTAACCTAATTATGTTCACCCACTGAATCAATATCTGCCAAGATGTTTACTAACTTTGTCGGGGTCGGCTTACAGTCTAACCGGATGCAACTAAATACTAGAATATTCCATGGAACGACTGCCTATCTGAACCCCACAACCCAGTTATTGGGTTACACGATACCGCTTGGAAAGACAGGTTGTCATACCCTAAGGGTTTCGGTAAGTAATGGATAGCCACCCATCCACGGAGTGATCTTGGCAAGCGTTGCTTAACCTTGTATTCAGCACTGCCCTTTATTATGTTCACCCTCAGTAGCTACCAACAATAACGTCATTCGTCCATTTTCCGCTTGCTTATAGGTCGGAAGCACCCTGCTGCCGGATATTGGCGCGGCCCATATAACGATGTGTCCCTTATATCGGTTATGTCATGGAACCGTTCGTTGTTACAGTTTTCGCACCATTGTAGATGTTTTTGTATGGTGTTAACACGTGCAAAGTCATACAGTTTTGTCCTGCAACGCAAAAGAAATTGGCTCATATACCTGACCAAGCTGTGGCAATAATTACAATTCTTTAATCTTAACAGTTGTAAATCTTCCACTTTGAACCTTATCATCTGCCTCGCCTTTTCCCAACTATGTTGGGGTCTGTTTTCAATCTTACCGGATGCAGCTGAATACCTGTATTGTACATGGAGCGACCTTATCTCCACAAACCAGTTCATCATCATCATCATCATCATAATCAGCCTATAATGTTCCCACTGCTGGGAAACAGGCCTCCTCTCTTTGAGGGGGAATGTACATGTACAACCCAGTTAGTACCTACTCCGTAATCCGATATCCCTTATATTAGTATAAGACTGGTTGTCACACGTTTGGGCCACTGACTACCTGTAACGACCGTCAAAGATCTGAAAATGACAGTGACCAACGGTATGTAATGGGTGGTCACCCATCCACGGACCAACCTGAAGCTCGACCTTAGCGGCTTTTATTATTTAGCCCTAACGAGCTCTTCAATCAGGCCAGGCATAGTGTTATTGAAATCTATCAGGAACTTATCAGTAGCAGTATCCAGAGTGAGGGCTTATGCCTGGTGAAATAAAGAGCCGAGGCAACAGACCAAGAAATCACCCACATTATACAGCGTGTATCAGAAAGGTGTGCTCATATTGATGGACGTGATACAGGTCATCCATTTGAACAACTTTCTGTATGGCACCAATAACGTGATCACGAAAAAATAATTCAAATTCAAATTCATTTATTGCAAATATGGGTAGTTATACAGGTGGGTTTTTGAAGAACAGGAAAGTTGTTAGTGTCACCATAGTCTGCACTAGGCATGCAACATTTAGTTCGGAACGTGGTTAGTCCCTAAATTAAAAATTTAATTAATCATTGTGAAATACGCAATTTAATTTAAACTTAAGTAATAAACATTATTTAGAGTTTGTCACACAAATATTCATTAACACTATAATAAGATTTTACCAATAACATTTTTTTAACATTACATTTAAATATGTCCACACTTTTTAAATCTATTATACATTTTGGTAAATGGTTATAAAGTGAAGGTGCCATCCAAAAAATACTATTGCTAAACAAAGTAGTTCTACTGCTGTCAGGGAAATAATTTTTTTGTTGTTATGTTGACTAATTTGTTAAAATTGAATAATCAGCTATCCCATACAAAATTACAATTCTACTCGACCCAAATGTATGCACACCTTTCAGGTACATGGTGTATAGAACTTTGGGACCACCGTGCGAGCTTCCTCTAGCAAATGGGAAAAGAATAACAAAAATCGCACCAGTTACAGAGAAATCGGTGTAGGCACACACATGGAAAAAAAACAAAAAATTTGCAAGAAATTTGGTAGAATAAATAACCTCCTCCATTTTTAGAAGTTGGTTAAAAATATAGCTACCTACTTCTAATACACCATCTCCAAAACTTTGGCCAGGCTGTTATAAAAATATAATTTATGCCCTGCACTGATTTTGAGTTGAGCAAATGCGACAAAAATGAATTTTGTCGCATTTGCCCAACTCAAAATCAAAGCATTTATTTGACGTAGGCCAGTTACAAGCACTTTTGAAATGTCGAAACAAAGACAACAATAAAAAGAAGCTACAGTCCAAGTCACAAGGCATTACTGTGAAAGTACTGTAGTTGCCCATTCCCTAACGTAGATCTCTATGGAGAAGAACGGGCGATAAACTCAATGGACACTCTTTTAAATCAGAATATTGATACAAAACCTTGGTTACTTCATTCATGTTAAGTGGCATGTACATTATGTTGCACGTTAAAAGTGTCCATAGTTAATACAATTAAAAAATTAAATATTTATTTGATACAAAGAAGCCGTGGCAACTAAGAGATGACCAGTCACAACTCAATCAAGCAGAAAGCTTCTCAACTCTTGAAAAGTCCATTCAGTTGACAGCCAGTGACGTGCCGCCGACAGAATGCCGACGGTGTCGACACTGTGGCGACAACTTGTCGAACGGCGCGACGACTTCGCACTACTCGCGACGATGGATGCTTGACTGATCGACGAATGACGTTTGACAGCTAGCAGCTATGGAGGGTTGGACACAAGTTTACTGACCTTTCATTGTTATTTCAAATCAGTTTTTGCAGCACAGTGACCTCTATACTTGTTGTCATAAGGTCCATGACAGAGACAAAATAACTGTATTTGCTAAAGTACAGGTAAGACAACGAACAATACAGTTGTAAGGGGTGTTAATACTTATGATTATGTGAAATTTCAAATGGAAATCATCCTGAATATCACACTGGCGTAAGAGTCACAAGCCCTTTTATGTGCCAAAATAAAGAGATTTTGCAATGTTGGTCAAAGAATCTGCATTCCCATCCCACGCAAACATTTCTGGGCTCTTTTCCTGTTGACAGCGATATGGACGTATTTTTGACAGCCTGTTGAACATATTTTATCATAAATAAAATATTATCCAGAAATTCGTTTTGAATCGTAATACAAAAAATAGCGCGTTTAGATTTAACAGTTCAAGCTTACTCGGTACGTACGACCCTATTTATTCCATTTCCCAAGTAAGACCTTCATCCTTTCCCATTCAAATTAAAACATCAACATGGCTCCTCATTTTCACAATACGGCCGACATTTTCCTTAATTTAAAGGAACATCCGAGATGAATTACTAAGACATCTTCCCGGCGACATCTTTGGATTATATTAGTATAGGTAAGTAGCTACCATTAAGAATTGGGTAACAGAAGGTCCACTTACTGAAAATTAACAAAGTTGCCCAACCTACGAACAGACTTACTGCACTGATTGCAATTATACACTGCCGTGCCCCTGCCCCCCGCGACCACCTCTAGTGACTCCTTCATAATATTGTTTCACTGTTGGAATTTTACCTCTCGCCTCTGAGCTGAGCGTTGAAAGACCATAGGCATTAATTCAAGAGTTTTTTAGTGTTGGTGATAACGGGCATTAAAGTTGCACGTGGTGTACCTATTTGAGATAGGTATATCATCATCTTCCTGCCCCTGTCCTAATACCAACTACTCAACTCCCTAAAAAGGTACGCGGCTGTGTCTATAACACCCACATTTCACTAGTTAAGCTTAAAGGCAATAGAACATATTCATTTACTTTAAATCACCCCGCTCGGGAATCGAGTTCAGGACAAATTGTTCAACAGTAGTGTTTGTGGCCACGAGCAACAAGGCAGTCACCACAAAACTATTCAGAAAGAAGAAGTAGCAAAAATGCCCCACCTCCGACTGCAAAGATAAGTATCTCAAAAAATGGCTAAAAATGAGTATAAAAAAAATATATACTTCCGGTGATCATCCATACTGGCTAGTACATTAAAAAAATCTTCTAAATATTAATTCAGGGGCAGAATACCTGTCATAAAATAAACTAACTTCTGATTTTAATTTTAGAATAGGATTAAAAAGCAATTAAACACAGTATTAACTGATTTGAGATTGTTTGATAATATTTATTATACTAGGTTAATAATAAAATATTTAAAAAGTATTATTTAAAGTAATGCTTACCTACTATATAATCTATTTATTTTGTAAAATAATTACACGTTACACACGGACGGCTATTTTTTCTCTTTTTGGCAATTGTTTAATTCTTTACACCTTCCTTGTCACAGAGAGCAAATGAATTTAGAATGTCACAGATGCTCATTTGTTTAATCTTTATGTCATCTTTATGGTCGTTAGAGTAGTAGGTATTGCATGGTTGAAAGTAAAATATTTTAAAGATAATTAATACTGCGCCTGAAAGAATATTTGGAGCAATTTCTAAGTATTATATGCAATTTATTTAAGTACTGGTATGGTAGTCAAAGCAATAGCGTGAAGTGGAATGGTTCGCACTCGGACGTGTATCGGTTGGAGTGCGGGGTGAGGCAAGGGGGGCTCAGCTCCCCCAGGCTCTTCAACTTATACATGAACCAGCTGATCCTTGAGCTCAGCAGCACCAGTGTCGGATGTCATATTAACGGGGTGTGCATTAACAATATTAGTTATGCTGACGATATGGTGTTGCTGAGCCCATCGATCGGTGCTCTGGGGCGACTGATCGCTATTTGCGAATGCTATGCGGTGAATCATGGGCTCAGATATAATGTCACAAAGAGCGAACTAATGGTTTTTAAAGCAGGAAATGTGACATATTCATGTATTCCGACTGTCGCTCTTTGTGGAGAACCACTGCAAAGGGTGGACAAGTTTAAATATCTGGGCCACTGGGTCACTGAAGATCTTAAAGATAATTGTGACATTGAAAGGGAACGTAGGTCGCTGGCTGTCCGTTGTAACATGCTGGCTCGCAGGTTTGCACGTTGTACGAAGCCAGTTAAAGTAACGCTTTTCAAAGCTTACTGCCAGTCTTTCTACACGTGCAGCCTGTGGGTCAACTTTACTCAGCGGACATACAGCGACCTACGCGTTCAATACAATAATGCACTGAGAGTGCTGCTGCGGCTGCCGTGGCGTAGTAGTGCGTCGGGGATGTTTGCAGATAATAATATTGATGGTTTTGCCGCCATTATTAGAAATAGATGTGCATCCCTGATTACTCGTGTTCGCGGCAGCACCAACAGTATTCTCGGTGTGTTCGCAGATCGGTGGGATTCCCCGATGTTGCGAAGGTGGATGCGGCTCCATGCTGTATTTTAACTTGTATATTTTCATCTGTGTCTGTAACCTACTAACACTAGAACTTAAGTAAAATTGTTACTAACCCTATGGACCCTGGTCTGAAATAAAAAGTTTCTATTCTATTCTATTAATACTTATTTTTATCTACTTTTTGAGATATTTTTCTTAGCCGTCGGACGTGGGGTTAATCTTCTATGGAAGTTGAAACTTCTCCTTTCAAAAGAACCATAAAATAAAATCTCTTACACAATAGCTATGTCTACTGTATCTACCTACACTATGACCCTATATTCCACAAGTGCCAAAAGACTATCACAATAAAACTAAATAGGGCAACGTCTAGACTGGCGACAATTTGCGACTAATTGCGAACGCGGCGGGTCGCAAGCGTGCACCCAGCCTTACTTGTCTCTGCGAAAAAAACGACGCGCATACATTAAGGAGGATGGATGTCTTTTTAAAAAGAAAACTCTTTGCTCTCTGGGTGCAGGTAGAGGGCTATTAGGTTACTTTTTATTTGCCTTCTACCGGAGGGTTCGTCTGAACTCAATTATACGTTTTACGTAAGATTTTTCCCGTGTGATGCACTCGCTAGTTTTCGAAATGAAGGAATTACGGCGTTGAATATTCCTTTCGGTGTTTAAATGTCGGTGGCAGAGGGCGCTGTTGGTAAACATTTGTTAAATCGTCTGTGGTAATTGAAAAAAAAAAGTTGAAAACTAAAACTCAACTACTAAAATAGTGTACCTATAAACAAGACGTACGTATACTTTTTGTTCAGTTTTCGTTTACCTGCCCCCGTAGCATGGCGTTTATCTATCTCTATTCTTCAAGAATCGACAAAGCTCTTTCTATACAACTCGACATGTCTTCTGCCCGAGCATGCGGCGAGCCGTAGACTCGAGTTTTCACGAAGATAAAGACAGGAATTCTTTCCTTAGCAACGGATAATAAACATATTTATAATAAGATGGACCTGAGATCCAGAGCAGATTGGAAAAATGGCAACAGAAGCTGGAGAATGTTGGCTTGAAAATCAGCAGAACTAAAACTTAATACATGTTCTGCGATTTCGGTGGTTTCTCCAGTTCTGGAGCCATACCGCTAGATGACTTGTTTCTGCCTGTCTGCTCCGAGTTTCGGTATCTCGGTTCACTCGTGCAAAGCAATGGCGAAATAGATCGTAGTGTAAAGCACAGACTTAACACGGGATGGATGAAATGGTGGCAGGTCACGGGAACAATTTGCGACTCCCGCATTCCCCTTAAAATTAAGGGGAAGGTTTATAAAACAGTGGTTAGACCTGCTGTCTTGTATGGATCAGAATGTTGGCCGACAAAAGGGATGAATGAAAGGCATTTGCATGTGGCGGAGATGAGAATGCCAAGGGGGATGTGTGGTGTTACGCGAATGGATAAAATAAGAAATGAGTATATAAGAGGAAGTCTGAAAGTGGCACCGGTGACTGAAAAGTTGTGTGGTAATCGGTTGTCGTGGTATAGGCATGTGACGCGGAGGAATGAGGAAAGTGTCGTTTGAGTATGAATGTGGATGGGTATATGAGTAGAGGAAGACCAAAGAAAAGATGGATGGACTGTCGAAAGAATGATATGGCAAGAAAAGGAGGTGTCTGATGAGATGACGAGTAATAGAGAAGTATGGAAGAAGAAGACATGCTGCACAGAACCCAAATGAATTGGGATAAGGGCAAGAGAATGATAATGTTTAATCCACTAATAAGGTTGCCTATTATTTTTACAAGGTAGTTGGAAGGCGTACCTAACCTGAATTGAACTTACTTTAACGAGAACAGGCAGACCCTGTGATGTGCTAGGAGACAGATCCTGGCTCAGCTCCCTACACAAATATTGCACCATCTCTTTACTTATCTTATAATTTTCGAGGAACTCGTTTTCAGGGAGATCAAAAGCCCCGGTTAAAGCTCGTATAGCGTTCCTTTTAGCCTTTCTTTCTTTCTTCTCGGCATAAAAACTGAGAAGATGGCGACGGTAGGACCCCGACATGTTTTTAAAACCAAAGTGGCTCACAAACACAAATAAGAGTTATAACAATAATCTTTTCTAGGTCTGATGTGATGTGGACTATTTGACATTGGTTGAGAAGAAACGTTTCTACACCCAAGTGCCAAAAGTAGAGAAGAAATTGTCGCCATGCTCGCCGTTGTCGACTTTTGTTGACAGAAGAATAGAAACTTTTCTTTTCCACATGTCTAACATCGCCATGCTTAGGACGATAGAAATCTTTCTACAATCTGTCATTTTGTCGATTCTTCCGCCGTCAAAACCCGTTTCCACATTGCTCTTGCTACGTGGGCTGGAACCAAACGTCACAAGAATAGTAAGTACATATATTATGAATTACAGAGCGTGGATTAATGAGACTCGACTGAGCTACTTCGGTTTCGTAAAAGTTAGTTCCTGAACGGCTGTGAATTAACTATTAGTTTTTAAGTTTTTTTTTTTTGTAACGATGTTTTTGAAAGTAGCCTCAATTATCTATTGTTTCGAGTATCTACACAGGAGACTCCAAGTCTTACCAAACACGTTCCACACCTAACACATAACTTGCGCACACAATATCACTCCGCAATTAGCCTAAGATATGAGAGGAGCCACCTCACCAGCTCACTCACCGTCACGACCGCGCCGTGAAACAATATTCTCACAAAATGTAATAAACTCACCCAAGACGGTATCACAGTCATAACGAATACTTTGGAGATAACTTACTTCGCTCACCTGTTTATATGGTAAATAGAACAGATTCTTTCGTGAGAAAGTATTGTTGTATGAAAAACTAGTTTTAGTTCGTGGCTCTGCTCGCGCGGTGGTCGGAAATGAAAACGTATGAATTGAGGTGCCACCTTAAAACTATAGATTGCCTTAAATACTGATTAATTTCAGGATCGGGCCTGCAAATTCTGCTAATCTATACTTATAAAATCCTGTTATGGTTTACTATCAAAGCACAGCTCAAACAACTGGACGGATTGGGCTATTTAGAGCCTTGCTGATAGCTATTATAAGGCAGGCATCCACTAAGAAAGGGGTGAAGTAAAGGTTGAAAGTTTGTACGAACATTCGTCACCGGGCGAAGCTGGTGCGGGTCGGCTAGTTGACAACAGACATAATAGAAGTCCTCAATCCATACGGACCGGATCGTTTTTCCCACCTCCGCCTCTGCCTCCGTTAAAAAGACGTAGTCTATACGTGTGCCAAATTGCATTAAAATCCGTTTAGTCGTTTAGTCGCAGTAACAGACAGACAGTTACTTTCGCATTTATAATATTAGCATGAAAAGACGAGACTTCGTGAGAGAATATTTTATGAAAAAGATGTTGTGAATATGGTTACCGGTAAATCTGTAATAAGCTTGGCTTGTATGCTTCATATGCGTAGGTACGTGAAATATATGATTGGATAACTGAAACGTAATCTTCTTCTAAAATGAACTGCCTCGTTGGTGTAGCTAGTGGGAGGAGGTGTGGCTGCTGAGTAAGGCTTCCAGTCCGTACATCTTATAGTTCTTCAAATATCATCATCTTCCTAGCCTTTTCCCAACTATGTTGGGGTCGGCTTCCAGTCCAACCGGATGCAGCGGAATACCCGTATTTTACATGGAGCGACTGCCTATCTAACCTCGACAACCCAGTTAGTACTGGGTAATACGACACCCCTTGGTAAGACTGGTTGTCAGACTTTTTGGGCCACTGACTACCTGACGACTGTCAAAGATCTACAAATGACAGCCGAGACCAACGGCTTAACGTGCTTTCCGAGGCACGGAGGAAACTCGGTATGTAATGGGTTGTCACCCATTCACAGACCAACCTACGCAAGCACGGCTTAACCTAAAGATCGACCCGAGCGGCTATTATTATTTAGCCACGAGTCCTTCAAATATAACTGACTAAAACGCCAGCTGCCAAACTACGGTAAATGGTGCTGAGAAAGTAGCTTTATACTAATATTATAAATGCGAAAGCAGCTCTGTATTTATCGATAATTATGCCCAGCAGGAGCTGGCGGGTTGAGCTGGACTCTTTCTCAAAGAATTGGCCTACAGTCGCACCAGACCGCGAAATGTGGAAGGAGGGAAGTGACGCCTTTGCCCTGCAGTGGGACAATATAGGCTTATAATAATATGTCCTATCCTAAACATTTTTGCAACATGACTTCACCTTATAAGGCCGTCGTACATATTGGGTGCATTAGTATAATTTATTTCAGTTTTAAAGCTGATTTTATACAATATACTGGTTTATATGTGAAGCACAGTACTGAAAACAATGTTAACATATCAAATACAAATGGTTTTCCGTGTGCAATAATTATGATCACCTGTTAGAACGTTAGTAGAAAGTTATGTCGTCATGTTTGCTGACGGCTATCATTATAATCAATATATAGGAGACGGTGACACTATATCAGTGATAACGATGATGGTGAAGTGGAAACGATTGACATAAGCTACAGAAAAGTCTTTGTAGAAACACGAAACGCTTTAAAAGCGATTGCTAATTGTCTAAGCTCTTTGGTTTCAATTCCCGAGTGAGGCGTTTTTTCCATAAGGACATTTCCACTAGCAGAGCAGAGCCTGTTTTCGTGTCCAGTTATTGGTAATAGGGTCACCCCTTGTCAATCGTCTCGGGTCTTATAACTGGCGAATTGTGGATGGACTAAAAGATCTTGCGAAATGTGGGTGTGTATTATGGGTTCACGTCTGCCTATCCTTTCCAGAAAATACGGGCGTGTTGTTATGTTTTTAAAGACCTCCTCTAATCTACCGAAGAATACAATAATGACTACTGATTAGTAATAAGAATTAAAAAACTGAATTATATAGTTAAGGAGCTAGGTCATCAGTAAAACATTTCATGTTAACAAATCTGTTATATAATATGGCAGTTATGTTTTGATCTGTGGTTATGATTACTTTAGTCACCGCAAGGTGGCACCTCTTGTTCGTTGTTCTGTATATAAGAAGTTTAATAAAACATTAGGTTTAAAAAATCTTATTTATTTAAAACGCCTGCCCTAAAAAACCAATAAGTCAATAACCACTCTTCTCTGTCATGCTTCTAAACAACACTATGACTGTTCACTCTGCCTGCATCTCTTCGAAATAAACCGTAACGTCTTACTCACAAACACATCACTCCTACGTTACCCAAACAAACAGCACGTCGTTGATATTTATTGGTACAGCAGTTTTGGATGTTATTCCCACATACAGACATATATGCCTTATGTCAGGTATGTTGTTTGAATCATTGTATATAGTTAACAGATGGGTTCGAGTCGAGGTCGTGTCGGGTAAAACAATGATGATTTAATTAGGATACCAAAATACAGTGTTTAATTATTAAACAGTGTATTTTGGCTTAGTTTGCCTTACCCGTTGTAGGTTTGAACTCAAGCAGGCATTTAACGTTATGTAATTTATTTCACCACTGATGCCGCGGTCCGGCTAAAAATCAAAAACATGTGACATTCACAAAATCCGCGTGGTGGATCACGTTTACGGCCTGCTCGTTATCCCAGAGCGGAGGCTTGTCCTATCACAGGGGCAATACTGTGTACGCTGCAAATTACAAACTAAAATCAAGATCCTACATCTCGATAGTATGATAATCCGCAAGTTAAGTTATTTAGGAAAATCCAACTCTTTGAGCTGTAGCCTACCGGACACAGCACTCGTCTGGTCGGAACACAACGGGGCATGAGTAATTTTGCACCTCAAGCCCCTAAAAATGTAATGTGTGCGCACTAATTATGGTCCAGCGAACTTTAAAAAGTAACTGTCACACAGGTATGAGCGGCAAAGATTGCGCTCTACTAAGTCAAACCTGTTACATTCACCGGAGTTCTCGATCATGCTGACTATTTCGATTGACGTAACGTACCTGAAAACAAAAACAAAAATCACATTATTTTTGGAACCTCGTGCCCCAGTGCTGGGGATGTTGTAGGCTGATCATGTGCTTTGCGACTACCCCGTCGGTCTGGTAATCGCTAGACAACTGGTCTAGTGCGAGTTTATATCACTGACAAAACTTGCTTGAACGAGTTAAGAGGGTGCATTCTGAAAGTTGACAACTTCGCAAATTGCTATCAAATATTCCACATTTTCCTTATATTTCCCTTAGAACCACCTCTAGTGTATAACTTCACATATTTCGGCAAACTCTTAACTGACAATAAAAATGCAAAACTTCATCTGCGCTTCAAAACGTTATAAATTCATTATTTCTAACCACCACACAACTGATTCTTTACATTCATACCTTGACACACGGCTTAAAATCCTTTGATAACGGCTAAATTCATGGAGCAGCGTTATGCGAGATTGCACGTAAAACTAATTATCCAGACTGTATATTATTACCTAAATAGCATTAGTATGTCACGACATTCTATTTGTAACGTTTAGATCAACACATTAAGGTTGAAATTACAATGCATTCAAATATTATAAGTTATACAAGCTAAATTTAACTATATTTGTAGAACTATAAGATAGATTATCGTTTGCGTTAAACATTCATTAGAAAAATAATAGATCCGCCGCTGTGAATAGTACGAAACCCTTTTTAATAAGTTAATCTGTAACAAACAGTACGGAATACTAATTCGGGGGACATTCGAGAAGCTTCTAATTTATTAACTGGTATTAAAGACTACAATGTTGGTGATTTATGTAAGAGAAGGGAGGGGGGTGAAGAGCAAATACAATTTCGGGTTGTTTTCTTAAAATGGACAATTGGTTTAAAGAAAGGAAGTACTTTGCTAAATTAAAAACATTTATTTGACACAAAGAGATCATTATTTTGAGTTTTTTAATGTATCAAAATGTTCATAGCTGCAAGATACACATTCGTTATGTCGAATCAGTCAGAAAAGTCAGACAACTAATGCTTGACGATGGTTTTCAATTTTCAGCAAGATTGCATAATATCAATTTGTGAAGTTTCTAGTGAACTTAGCTTGATGTTCAGAAAGAAAGAAGAGACGACAGTAATTATTCGTAATGGAGGAAAAATAACTTATTTGTAATTTTCAATCACTCTTCCTGTCTGTCAGCTCAAACAAAACTTTATCTAAATAAACAACTTATCTTAAAGATTTCCTAACACACTCCTAAAATTAATCGCAGGCTAAATGAAATCCCGGGCCTATCTCACTAAACAATTCAGTGAGAAAGTCCCCAATCTTGCATCTACACCCCATCCGTCCCACCCCCGGGCGAGGATCAATTAATTCCAACCTCCCTTTACATTACACGCACACTTGTTAGTTCTACACGTAAGCAAAAACTAAGACTACTCTAGCTCCCCGACTATCTTTGTAAAAACAACCTACTTCTTACCTTAAACTTTCTGTGTTAAGGTTGATATTACTTTGTGCGATATTGATGGTTATAAGGTAATGTCTTCCAAAGTTCTATCAAGCTAATTCCAATCCTATTTTTATTGCGTCCGAGTATATTTTTATTCGTCAGCAATTTTGATTAAGGCCCAATTATTACAAATTATATTTATTCGATTTTCGGTCTTATTGCACAAGTCAATAGGGTTGATTTTCGGTAGTGTTTGTAGAGTTAGGGTCTTGCCCTCTGTAGTAATGTTTGGTGCAAATACAGGATGTTTATTTGGCAATAAGTTACAGGGTGCTGTGTAATGAAGACTTGTTTGGGGAGGATCTCTAAGCTTGTTGATGTTGCTATAACAACGTTTAATGGTCTATTTAGGAGTGAACGGATTTTTTTCATCTCATACGGTTTCACCTTTGTTTTTGAGAGTTTTTTTAGTTTTAACTTAACCCTAATTAGGACTAAGAGTAAGATGTAGAGAGGAACCTTGGCGTTCATTTAGGCTCCAATCGTTTAAAGCCAGTGCATGTTTCAACAGATGGGAGCGTAATTTTACGCTAGGTTTGTTTTCTATATCTTACATTGGGTGACTACGTTTAGTCCATTTTGTATTCTGATCTACATTCACATACACTTACATACATTCTGACAAACTTGCTCGACGACGACGCGACGTCTGCGTCGTGAATAGCGATACAAAAGTACCTAAAGTCTATCCAACTCCTTGTTTCCAATTGATATTATTTCCACTCAATCAAAATATCAACGTTATGCAACAGTCTAAATGAAGTTTATTTTAGAACCATCTTCATCAGCATCGACCGGTCAACAGCACCTACAGCTGACTCGGCTGAGTATAGGCTTCTCATTCGTGCGGTCGTGCCGGCCCCATCCAGGCTTTGAATCTGATGGCAATAGTTTCGTGTGCCCACCAAGCTGGCATTTTAGAATCTACCTTTACAAAGTTTATTCACGTTCTGTATTACACACAAAATAAAAAAGTACCTATACATTCAAATTGAAATAATATGGCTTATGCACAATGGCGAGCTTAACCCAGAATTGGGTCTTACAGCAAACCTAATTTCGATTGCAATATTTGCAGAAGAGGATACAACTATGTGCATTTACAGTACATTTTATTAACCAAATTAATTATTTTATAAACTACTGTATACATACAATAGGTATAATATACGTAATACATACAATACATATCTATATATATACTATATATACCTATACACATGCAAGTTTAATTGAAATTCAATGAGACCTAAGCTGAAATAAAATATTAAACTCATTAGGTTGACTGGTAGAGAATGCCTTGTGGCATTAAGTCCGCCTATGTATCACTATTGTACATGAAGTTTAAATAAATAAATAAATTAGTGATTGTAGCGCAAACAAACGCCACATGTAGGCAGTTATTTTTCAAAAAATCTTATATTATGTTGATAGTTTTCGAAACCCTACCACTAACACAGAAAAATCAATCTGCTAAATTAAAAGAACCCCAGTCATGTGAGAAAGTTGCGCCAAAACGACTTACATGTTACATCTGACTAACTGAGGGGCGAGAGGGTTCAACGAGGCGCGATATTAGCCGATAGCCGATCGGTTATAGTTGATAGGCCATCGACGCTATAGCCGCAGCCCGTAGCCGATCGCCTACAGTTGATAGCCGGTCAGTTGAGATGAGTGTGAGACGCGTGGATTGAATCGGAATGTGGGGATTATTTGTTTTATGTTAGTAGGGCTGTAGACCAGGCACCCTCGCAAGTTCAAATTGATGAAGGACCGACACATTCGGATTAGACCCCATTCTATAACATTATATTGCTATAAACAGAGACAGAGCATTCTCTCGTTGGTCTAACCATACTATTAAGTACAAATGTATGCACTTGTTCTAGTTCTGTGGACCTTGACAATCGCTTTCATAGCTTTGTGTATTACTGCAACAGCAGAGCAAAAGTTTTTCTTTAGCTATTAGGTCACTTTATACTCTCTTTAAAGAACATTTAAATTCTGAATACACTGAATTGTATGCTTATCTGATTGAGACACGGAGTTAACCCTGAAACGAACCTCACGATAAAATAAAAAGGAGTATTCATGACATCTACATCACAACAGCAAAGCTTTACCTACGCTACGACATTATTTTTATCAATGAACGAATGAACCACTTATGTTCCAAACGAAGGGTCCGATGATAAAAGACTCACCTCTCTTTGACATACAGATATGACACACACACATACGTACTAGTGGACGTATGAGTATGTGTCAGTGAGTACAAAGAATCGACAAGCTTTGACAGCGAGCCTGAATGATACGAAGGACTGCGGAAAAATGTTTGAGCGGCGTTGAAAACAAGTGATGTAAAGGGGTAAGAGTTAGTGGTATGTCAATCTAGTACGTCAGAGGCTTGGGGACTTGTGTATGGATAGAGGTTGTCATACACTCCTGTAGCAGGTCCACGTTAGACGAAAATTAATCGATAAGACAGACCGTAGGTATGCTGGATCGATGGACTCATTGTCGCAAAGGTTACTCTTGGATTCGATTCGGTCAAGCGCAATTGGGTAGGTCACGCAATAAGCAGTATTTTTGCGGTGTCTCTTCCACCCCCTATTATTTTCTGTATTTAGTGTTCAGTGTATATCAGCATAACCTGCCTTGTCGGACATTTAGCTTGAATACATATACCAACCATCAACACGACGAAGAAAAACCTAACGACAAAGGAGACGAAGCTAGGACCCCTGACCTCACTCCAGTCCTGTCGGATTATCTGTTATCAATTCAACTCCTCCGCATAGTTTAACCGGCCTTTCGGGCTACGCAGGTGACGTATCACTTCATCACCGCGGTACACATCAGTTTAATCACCGCCCTTACAGGTTAGATACATCTTAATGATGTCTCACAATACAAACACAGCCCAACTTGGAGTGATACCATATTGCAAAACACACCACAAACTTTACCCAGCATCTCGACAACAATAGATCCCGGACTACAACCGGGGGTCGACCCCGCGACCCTCTAACACACTGCCTCACATTGTTCCTAACATTACAAGTATTACGACATACCCCCCTCCCCCTCACCCACCGGTCGTAAGGGGGAATTAGTTTACGTGACTACGCGTAAATTCTTGTAAGGATGGATACTTTTTTGGGTAATTTTATTAAAATTGGATGTTGTAAAGATTGTTTTCTTAAAATAATGCAAAGACACTAAAACATATTGAACTGATCAGCAGGTTGCGTGTTCGTATCACGTCGGGGTCACTAGTTGAGGGGTATGAAGAACAGGGTGTAAAGTTCTTTACCCGCCATAGACAAGAGAGCACCTTCCGACCAGACGGGAGTGCCGCGGGCTGCCCGACAGTTGTTGTCGGGTTTTTCTATTTGTTCTTAAGTCGCGGGCAGAAGCTAGTCTTACATAAATCTAACCTTAATCTATCCTTTTAGTTGACACATTCGCAGTCATCATTATTATCCTGCCCTTATCCCAATTTATTTGGTGTCGGCGCTGCATCTCTTCTTCTTCCATACTTGTCTATTACTTGTCATCTCGTCAGACACCTCTTTTCGAGCCATATCCATCCATCGTTTCTTTGGTCTTCCTCTACTCTTATAGCCAATATAAGAACCAAATTAGGAGTCTTTAATGAATTGATCGTAAGTACAGACTTATTTTATTATATAGCTCATGAAAAGTTAAAGGAAGTGGTGAGAAACCGTTATGATCCAGCATCATCAGCCTACAGCAGTCCACTGCTGGACATAGGCCTTCTCAATCGCACGCCACAACTCTATTCTCAGCAACTCTCTTCCAGTTGCCACCAGTCACCCTACGGATGACCCAGATACCTCGGCCCAAAACATATGCGACATCCAACTAGCCGCACTGCTCTCACGTGGTGGATTACAGCCCACTTCCTCTAACAGAGTTGAGGCCTCATGCCTGTTTTGATAACACAATGGGCTTACAAAGTTACAGAACTGGAACCGTACCACCACCATTATTTTAATCTTAATGAAGTCTTCCTTGAGGATTGGGAAAAAGCAGTGCCGAATCGTGACCGTTGGAAGGAATAGAAGGAGGTCTTTGCCCAACAGTGAGACAATATAGGCTAGAAATAAATAAGTTTAGGAAAGATACGTTTCTACTCACAACCAGGTAGTGGTGGCCTCCCAGGTATTCATGAACCGATCACTTGAATGAACGTATTCGGTGAATGATCGCGGATATTATAAACATATAACCATCTTAACGTCCCCACACTGCAGTCTGTATCGTCCTCACCCCCCGTCACCCTCACCCTCTTACCACACACACATGACGCACAATGTGCATTCATTGAATGCGTTCATCTAGTATTACATTCTTCAAATAAATAGTTTTCAATTGTACTTGGTTCCGAATAGTCGCCTCTACCGTTCGACTTGTAACTAATTTTGGCAGCTCGAATGTAAAAACTTACGTCGAAGTCAGCGTTTAAGATACGATGCAATAATACTACGATAATAATATATACTACGATGCAATAATACTACGATGCAATAATAATACGTCACAATTCGAGAACCTCTGCTTTCGTTTGTTTCCTCCAGATTCGCTATTGCAACACATGTGTCTCTTGAGCATGTAACCCGCGGCCAAGTGATTAGCCTCGTTAGATTAAACCAGATTCATAGAGAACTGTAGCGGAATATCACCCTCACAGTAACATTTTAGTATGTAGGGTACATCGACAATATTGTGCCCAAACTAAGTTGTCGATGTACCCACTATGCATTGATTTTTTGATGACCAACTTTGTATAAAAGGGACCGCCTTTTTCTAAATACATTCATTCCAATAAGCTTCAGCACTTGCAACTCAAATATACTACGTCATCATCATCTGGAGTATTATTCCACACCACCTAAGCGCTACATTGGTGACCCCGACGTGATTATTAAGAAGATACCTCCAGATCAAGATTTCATCATGGCACAAGACGGTGAACAACAACTCTCTGGTGTGTCAACGTCGCTGCGCATTCCACCCTTTTGGCGCGACAGAATTCGTCTGTGGTTCGCGCAGTTCGAAGCCATCATGTCTGTGCAGAAGAAAGGCGATTCATGTTCGAGATCGTCATCGGACAACTAGAGCGGCAAGATCTCGACGAAATCTCCGACATAATTCTCCGTCCACCTGAGAAAAACCGATACGAAGCATTGAAGAGTCGGTTGTTCCAAGTTTACGAAGAATCCGAGCAACGGCAAGTACAAAGGTTGCTATCTGAAATGGAACTCGGCGACATGAAGCCTTCACAGCTACTACGTCGCATGAAAAACCTCGCCGCCGACAATATCTCTGACTCAGCACTGCGGATTATGTGGACCAACCATCTACCACAATCTGTTCGAGCAGTCCTCGCCGTCAGTGAAAACATCGCGAAACACTCCGATATCCACGAGCTGGCAACGATGGCGCAGTCGCTGCAGTTTCCTCCGTTCCCACTACCCCACGTGCATCTACGTCAATTGAAGAAAAAATTGACGCGCTCACCAAAGAAATCGCAGAGCTGAAAGCATACCGATCGCATCAAAATCGACGTAAATCGTTCGACAGACGACGCTCAAGATCGCGTTCATCGAGCAGAGCCAATCACAATCGCGCCCGAAACGACCAATCAGCGACCTGCTTTTATCATCGCAAGTTCGGCAAAGAGGCGCGAAAGTGTACGCGTCCGTGTAACTACGAAGACAGCAGCGCCCCCTCGGGAAACTAACGCCTGCGTTGGCTGAGGCGGGAACCAGCGCAAACCACACTTCTTACCGCCTATTTATAACAGACAAAAACTCACGTCTGTCATTTCGAATTGATACTGGCGCCAACGTCTCCGTAATACCCAGAAGAAAAGGCGGGAAAGCTACGCCAACAGACTTTTGCTTGTATGCAGCGAACAACACGGTAATCCCAACGTACGGAGAGAAAACACTACAACTGGATCTCAACCCACGAAGACCATACACCTGGAAGTTCATCATCGCTGCAGTCAGCAGACCCATCATCGGTGCCGACTTCTTGAAAAATCATCAACTTCTTGTCGACATAGCCGGCCGATGTCTAGTTGACAAAGTTACCAATCTCGTAGTCAAGGCACCAGTCACCTACTCCGCTGAGCCTACCGTAAGAAGTATCGACGTTGATCAACCATATCACCAGCTACTCAGCAAGTTTCCTGACATCCTACGACCATCATGCATGAAGGATGCTCCCAAACACCGTGTAGAACATCACATTGAAACTACCGGTCCACCAGTACACAGCAAGAGCTGACCACTACCACCACATCGGTACATGTCCGTGAAGAAGGAATTCGAGTCGATGATGCAGCAAGGAATCTGCCGTCCAAGCAAAAGTCCTTGGTCCAGCCCGCTACACGTCGTACCAAAGAAAAACGGCGACCTTCGTGTTTGTGGCGACTACCGCAGACTCAATGACGTCACGAAACCAGACCGCTATCCAGTGCCACGTCTCAAAGATTTCACCTACCTACTTCACGGCAAGAAGATCTTCACAACACTCGACCTAAATCGTGCTTACCAACAACTGCCTGTATACGAACCGGACATCGAGAAGACAGCCATCACAACACCCTTCGGCTTGTTCGAATTTCCTCGAATGTGTCCTGGTCTCAAAAATGCTGGACAGACATTCCAACGATTCATTCATCAAGTACTCATCGGGTTAGACTACGCATTTCCATTCATTGATGACGTCATCGTCGCATCAGATAATGAAACCAGTCACTTAGAAGATCTACAGGAGGTGTTACGCAGATTAGACGAGTATGGCATCACTGTAAATCCATCAAAATGCGTCTTCGGTAAAGAAAATGTCAAGTTCCTGGGTTATCAAGTGTCGAGCAACGGACTCAAGCCACCACAAGATAAAGTCACTGCTATCACTGCTTACCCCAAACCTGAGACAATTGAAGACTTACGTCGATTTATTGGCATGGTAAACTTCTATCGTGACAGCATACCGAACGCAGCCCACATACAAGCACCTTTCAACGCGTTCCTGCACAATTCGAAGAAACGCGACAAGACAAAAATCGACTGGAACACAGAAGCGTCACAAGCATTCGAGTTATGTAAAGTTAGCATCCAAAACGCAGCTTTACTCGCTCATCCATCTCCATCACCAACCGACGCCATCTCCCTTATGTGCGACGCATCAAATACCTGCGCAGGAGCTGTACTTCAACAACTTGTAAACAAGAAACGGATACCGCTCGGATACTTTTCAAAGAAATTCTCCGAAACACAACAGCGATATAGTACATTCGACAGAGAATTATTATCAATCTACATGGCAATCAAACACTTCAGAAAAATGTTCGAAGGAAGAGAACTTATTGTTTACACCGACCACAAACCGCTGACTTACGCTATACGCAAGCCTCCGTCCGATAACGATACGCAACGGCGCACGCGTCAGCTGTTATTTATCAGCGAGTTCACGACGGACATTCGACACGTCAGCGGAGTAAACAACGTTGTCGCCGACGCACTCTCTCGTATCGAAACCATCGAATTACCATCACCAATCAACTACGAAGAACTATCACAAGAGCAAGAAAAAGACATGAATATACCAATCTTATCACAACAAACAAATATTCAACTCAAGAAAATCGTCATACCCGGCACTAACAAGCCAATATTCTGCGAAACGTCTACGTCACACATTCGTCCATACCTACCAGCTGACTTTCGCCGCATCGCATTCAACGCCGTGCACAATGTAAGTCACCCTGGAATACGAACTACGCGCAAACTTATACAAGATCGTTACTTTTGGCCAGCAATGAATACAGACATTGGCGAGTGGACGAAAGCATGCACTTCGTGTCAGCAGTCCAAAGTTCAACAACACAAAAACAGTGACGTCACAGCATTCCCACCGAGCGAACGATTTCAACACATTCACGTTGATATTGTTGGACAACTACCTACATCTTCGTGTGGACATCGATACCTACTCACGATGATCGACCGCTGTACACGTTGGCCCGAAGCAGTACCCCTTCATGAGATAACCGCCGAAATCGTCGCAAGAAAGCTGTACGAAACATGGATATCTCGTTTCGGTTGTCCTACAAAAATAACGACTGATCAAGGACGACAGTTTGAAAGTCGACTATTTCAAGACCTCGCACAACTACTTGGAGTAGAAAGAACCCGTACTACTGCCTACCACCCGCAGAGTAACGGCATCGTCGAACGCTGGCACCGAACACTGAAGGCCGCACTCATGACACGACTAGCAAACAGCAACAAATGGATCAACGAATTACCTATTGTTTTGATGGGGCTACGAGCCGCCACGCGCACCGATACCAACACAAGTGCCGCGCAGCTCACCTACGGCCAAGCAATACGGCTACCCGGCGATTTTATATCACCATCACCAGCCGCAACGAAGATTGACCACACCTACGTCGATCAGTTACACGACGTGATTACGAAGCTGACACCTACATACAAGCCGCATTCAAACAAGCGATGTATGTTCGTGCACAACGACCTACCAACATGCAGCCACGTGTTTGTACGCGATGACACCGTCCGAAAACCACTGCAGCATCCATACAAAGGTCCATACAAGGTCATCGAACGCAACGAGAAGTATTTCACGATACAGCTACCAGGCAGATCGAGCAACATATCGATCGACCGTCTCAAGCCGGCATACACTATCAACATCGAAGATAATCACGAATACACGAGTACTGAGACACGCCAACCAGCTGCAGCTACCACTGAAGATCACTCCAGCCTGCTTCCAGCCTCGAACACCAACGACCAACGTACAAGATCAGGCAGGATCGTCAAGATGCCCGTACGCTTCGCTAAGGGGGGAGTACTGTAGCGGAATATTACCCTCACAGTAACATTTTAGTATGTAGGGTACATCGACAATATTGTGCCCAAACTAAGTTGTCGATGTACCCACTATGCATTGATTTTTTGATGACCAACTTTGTATAAAAGGGACCGCCTTTTTCTAAATACATTCATTCCAATAAGCTTCAGCACTTGCAACTCAAATATACTACGTCGTCATCATCTGGAGTATTATTCCACACCACCTAAGCGCTACAGAACCATCATTCGGTCATCGAAAGTAGTCGTCCATAGCGCGAAAGCATCATATTAACGTTCCCAAACTGCAGTCGTTGCACCCTGCCACCCTGACAATCCCGCCCGACCGCCCCACACACGTGACGCACAATGTGCAATAATTGACTGCGTTCATCTAATATTACATTCTTTATATTTGTGTTGTAATGCGCCCCTTTAGTTGCATTGTGAGTGCAGCGGGTGGTGAAATATAATCAAAATATTAACGCGCTTGAAGGTTAGGGTCAAATGTGACCGAAGTTTCACGGACATGATTTCTCCCTTTTGTAGCAAGCTCCGCCCAAAAAGGCGCTGAAACACGCGTCTGAGACACTGTCACAATGTGCGGAATTAGGCGCCTTATTCCACATATCGTCACGTTTAAGTGCATGGGACAGGAGCCTATTGCCATTTACCGTACTCTGACAAATATTTATTTGAAAATCCAACAGTAGTCCTGACCTCCGTCCACAGATGCTCATTACCTCTAGGCTAGGCTACACCAACGATAGCCAAAATTAATATTTTTGTCATTTTCATTGCTCATTATTTCGTAATGAAAAATGTTATCATAAACCTGCTTCAAGTGGTAACTTTCCAAGCCGTGTCTCCCAAAGTAACCTTATAATAGCTTATTGCCCTCATCTGGACCCTCTGGGCTACAACTGAAAAAATGCTTATGGAAAACCTTATAACACTTTCAGTAACCGTAGCTATGTTCTGGACCGACTCATTGGATTGCCTTGAAATCCAGGACCCAACGTTCTCAGAAGGCATAAGATCAAAGCGATTACCTAACAATTTTACATTTTTTTCTTTTTATCTCGACGGTGCGCCAACTGTTTGTACAACAAACCATCCTGAAACAACATAGACTACTAACCTACAATCCGTTACTGCCTCGAGCTAAGAGAAGATTTAATCCCGTTGTTAAATGCCATACTTCGCCTACAACATCTTTTTCAAAACGTTTCTTCTATCACCTCGGTCGGTATCTTTACAATAAAGTAAATAGGATCATACCTATCTATGAACTCAATAAGATAAAGTGCAAAATGAAGCTATACAGTTGGCTCCAAGAACTCAATTACGATGACACTGAAAATTTATTAAAAGTTTTAACATAAAACATTATGCAAATATGCTACGATCAAAACAAAATATACACACACAACCCCCCTACACACAACCCCCTCCCCCCCCCACACACACACACAACCACTGAACACACTTCTCTAACTACACATACATACATACGCAGTACACACTCAACCTCACTCATACCCTGATACTAACCATACTAACTAATAATCAATAATCTTTAACATGTTCTAACTGAATACAGTTTGTACGAGTACATAAAATAATTTGTTAAATTTAAATGGAGGAGTCCTGGTGACTTGAAATACAGGCCTCGAGCCTAGTTTAGGCACCAGTCTCCCACAATATAATGCCCGTCCTATATGTCACCGTAGAAATAAGGTAACTAGTAAGATTAATATTGTGGAGAAAATAAACTATTTTTTATTTATTATTTATTTATCTCCATTTCGTTCACCCTCTCGCATCTAACAACCACAAACCTGCTCCCCAACGATAACTAACATCAACCATCACCCGACGTTCGCCAGATTATCTGGCTCTCACAGAGTAGCAACTTACTAAAACAAACGTCTACTCCGCACACAATGTCCATAATGAGAACAAAGAGTACAGGGCTCACGTGTGGATGATACTAGCTTCGAGCGGGGTAGCCCCGCGTCGCATCAAACGATGACAATACTTACACTTGAGAAAGTTTTGTTTCGAAGTGAAGCTACACAACGTAGTTTAATTGCCACGTTGACTAAATGACTACATCAACATAAAGAGGTCGCAATAAAAAAAAATATTAAAATATTTTTTTCTTTCTTTCTTTCAGTCGAAACTACCAAGATAACGATGATGGAATGTCAAAAATGTATGAATAAATTGACATAGCTGACGAAAATTATCAATCCCGAACCGAGGATTTGTAGCCGGTTGTCAAGTGAAGTCAAAGCCTATAAGGCAAATCTAGATAAACAGCAGGAATGAAACACCTTTAGCAAATGCTGATTGAGTCTTCAACGAGAGGACGGTATTATTTAGATGAAACTGAAAAAGATTCTTACCGACTACGTATTAGGGAAACTACACCCACATTTCGCCAGTTACGTTTTTTAAGTCCCATGTAATAATAGGGGGTGGGCCTATAGCCGTCGACCGGGCACAAATCCATACTCCGTCGCTGCTACTGACAAATCCTGATGGTAAAACTCAACTACCATTAACCGGTGACAAATCCAGAATCCGGGCTAAACATTTGCATTATCATGCAGTAAATACATCAGCCTCAGTACCATTCAAACCAGTGCAATCGCAGTCAAACGTCTCGATTTTTTTACAAAAAATCCAAAACTATTGACATAAGATTGCGGTAACTTATATCCATCTAACACATTTTGATTCGCATAGCCGAACGTCACTTGGCAAAAAAAACCTCACAAAACTTATACTGCAATGAAACCCGTGACAAATGTGTTGTGTTGTCACATCACCGCTAGACAGAGCCGCTATCAGCGCAGACATTGACAACCTTCTAAATGGACGACCTACAGCGCCATCACAATCGTTCAATATTTAACGATGTGCCCCGTGTTCGAGAACTCGGGTCACAGTAGACATAATAGTATCAACGTGCAGTAATTCAACTAGGAACAAATGCTTGGAATCTACTCACACACATGCAAATTATCATCATTTTCCTGCCCTTAGCCCAATGTATTTCGGGTCAGCGCAGCTTGTGTTCTTCTGCCATACTTCTCTGTTTCTCAACATCTCATAAGTGAACCTTTCTAGCTAGTCATCTTTAGCACAGTCCATCCATCGTTACTGATGGTCCTTATACTGTGGCTCGGCAGAATACATTGCGTGGTAGCTCAGTGAATGGAACTCTGAACGATGTTATAGCGAGAGAAATTGAAAACGGAAGGTGTGAATATTGATATTTTATGGAGTTATCTTCAATGAGTACGTTTATCATTTACCTGGGGAGTTTTGTATCTGTATTTCTACACATACACTTTTACTTGAATAAAAAAGTCAATATGGAGTATGAGAGAATGTTTCATTAACACTACCGATGTATAAAATCATAAAGTTGATCATTTATCTCACAAATATGTAAAGTTAGGCATACATATTGCCTACGTAAAAAACTACAGATTGGAAACTACGAAAGCCTAAAAACACTCGTTCTCGTCGACAAAAGCTAAAAAAAAAAACAATAAACACAAAACATCTTCCCCAAAACCTGCCCAGTCAATGTCAATCAGCCTTTCGAAGCGGACGCCTCGTGGGTAACTCCGGTCAATATTGACGTTCAACGAAACGGACGCCTATTGGGTAACTCGGGTCAATAATGCGAATCAACGAAACGGACGCCCCGTGGGTAACTCCGGTCAATATTGACGTTCAACGAAACGGATGCTTCGTGGGTAACTCGGGTCAATAATGAGAATCAACTAAACGGACGCCTCGTGGGTAACTCCGGTCAATATTAACGTTCAACGAAACGGACGCCCCGTGGGTAACTCCGGTCTATATTGACGTTCAACAAAACGGATGCCTCGTGGATACGAGTAACTCCGGTAAATATTGACGTTCATCGAAACGGACGCCTCGTCGGTAGCCTCGGTCAATTTTAACGTTCAACGGTTATCTGATAGAGACACGACAAACTTCAAATAGAAAGTTTTCTCAACGTTCTAACTGTCATAAAAATAAATATCACGCCTGTGTTGCCCTAAGGGTTAGGCAGAGGTGTAAGTATAATTCGCCAGTTATGTTTGATCACATATGGGACTCACTGTCATAATCGAATGACTTGTAAACTTTTACAGTCCACAAAAACTGTCACCAAAAAAATCAACCCCAGCAGCTTTTAGTTTGCTGATAATTCCTAAAAATGAATATTACGTTATTACGTTATTTTTATTTACGACCACTTTTTGTAGTGTATATGAGCTAAACAATTTCCCACTAAAAAAAAATCATTTTCCCAAAATCCCGTCCATTCGATGTCAATCACTCGCTCGAAGTGGACACGGCGCGGGTTAACCCCGGTCAATATTGACGCGACGTTTCACAGTTATAGGCAGGAAACACGACAAACTGCACTTTATTCGTGAAATATAGCACTTTTTTGTATTATAGCAACTATTTGTTAATTAATAGGCATATACAAATTCGATTGAAGTGCAAAAGGGGGTAATTTGAGTGGTTTATTGAAAAAAAAAAACTATTAGCCGACCGGAATGAATGAAACGCGAATTTTAATTTCCCCTCATTATAAGCACCTGTCATGTTATCAGTCCACCACCCTTGGATGACTGGCAGAGAATGCCTACGGCATCAAGTCTGCTTTTGTGCTTTGTTTTGGTGTGCGAAAAGAATCCCTTTCTTTTATTTTTACGCGTTTATTTATTTATTATCCGGCTTTCATTACGTGGCAATAGGCTTGGCCGGTATTACATGGGACTTACATACTGGCCAAATGATAGTGCATTATATCTCCGTTGAGTATATGCGTATTTGTCTGTTTCCCTTTTGTTAGTGGTTGTGGGGCTACTGCGTCCGTGTTCTTTTTAAAGAATTAGAATGTCTTTGCATTGTAAAGTAAAACGTGTATTGTATTGTATTGTATTGTGTAACGGGCTGGTGTCCGCAACTCCACGTCCAAAGCGCGTATTTTGCGTGCGGAAAACGTATTTTATTTCACAATAAAACAATAATATTTTAGATCTTTTATAGTTTGTAATTAATGCACATACTGAATTCAAATAAAGTTTTATTAACGTTAAGTAATACAATAAAATAACAGTAAAATACAAAATGATCAGCAAAATACTTTCCTACTCGGGCAATTATAATCGAAGTATTTTCCCATATAAGTAGGTGTGATGAGTATGTATTATAAAATTAATTAATAAGTTAACGCATGGTTGACTATTAACATAACATCACGCCTGTAATCCTACAAGGTATAGGTAGAGGTACCCTATAATACACACATGTTTTGTCAGAAATGTTTTAATATAATTTCATTAATATAATGGCACACAATCAATACTATGAAATCATGTGCAAGAACGGTCAGTGTCAAGTCAATATTACACAACAATAATATCAGTCACAAAGGTTTGAGTTACATTGACGGAATTCGCCCAAGTCTCATGTAGGTAATAGGGGGCAGCCTATCGTCATCAACCATAAATCAAACACTGTTTTAAGCTTTCACGGTTTACAATTAAAATTATATTGTCACTTACCCGCGATCATGGCGCTTGCAACAGCGTCAAAATATCGGGAGCTCAAAATAATGACCAATCCCGGAAGATATCCCGTAAGTGACAGTGTAAGTTCATCAACCAGACACAAAATTAACTAAGTAACATAACATAACACCATGCCTGTAATCCCCGAAGGCTTCAGCAGAGATGTTTACAGTACACTCGCATTTTGCCAATTATATCTAAGTCCATTTAATAGAGACGAGCCTATTCCCATCAGCCTGCGGCTGTTACTGAGAAATTCCTGATAGAAAATCCAATAACACTTTTCCCAAGATTTCAAGGCCATCAGTAGCACAAGTGACCACTAGAACAACGAAGCCGTCAGATAAATTACAACAGAAGCACTAAACATCCGCCATGTTGTGACGTCAGAACAGTACGCGGGTAGGTGTCGTGACGTAGCCCCGGGTTGCCGAACCATGAATAAATTGGACCTTTAATTCTATCTGTCTGGGGGATGCCGGACGGTAAAACCGTCTATTTTATATTTAGATATTAAAACATGATTAATTTTTATTTGCGTCATACAACCAACCTTTAAATAATGAGTTTACAACTATCCTTTTCTTTTCAGAAAAAAGAACGTTTATATTATAACGGTTCCCTTTGTGCTCTTATAACTTTTTTTTTTCTTTTCAAAGTGAACTAAGTGGTAGTGACGTAGTTTGCAAAGATCAACTAGCTAATAATAGAGCAGAGGGCTGGTGGGTCGTATCTGACAACGAACTAATACAACAACAATAATATTAGCCACTGCTGGGACACAGAAGTCATCTCTGTAAAAGCGAGTGGGCCATCCACCACCACGCTGCAGTCTAGTTCAATGCGGGTTGGTGGATGTCGTCAGTCTTTGATTTTTATGTTTTCCTTTACGGTTTGGAATCACACAAAACAACCTGGTAAAATACAAATCCGTTACAATAAACGGATCCAGCAGTCATATTGTAATTGTAAAACAGTTTGACACGCCAAGTTAGTATGAATAATGTCGGCGATGTTTTAAACCTGTAGACCAAAGAAAACTTTACACTTACACAAGAGTTTACCTTTAAAGTCATGGCATTTCGCATCAACTATGCTGATATTAGTACCTAAACATAAACTCAGTTTAGTGGCATTTTCCATATACACACAACATTTATATTAAGTCCAGTAATGTTACTCGAGGACAAAAAACTGTGTAACCGTTTCCACCAGAAACTAATTGGAGTCGCAGAAAAACATGGCGGAAACATCCCGGGACAATTGTGTAGAACTTTGCTAATTAACAATTTAGGAAAGTCTGTTGACACCAAATACACCGGTTATTACTGACATGGAAACATTGTCTGTTTATTTATAGATAAACTAATATTAAAACAGAATTGTAGAATTGTAAGTACGTGATGGAAAAAGACTATTGACATTTATAAGTTAATTTGTGAAAAACCTTAACATTTATGTTGCTGGGAAGATTATTCCGGCAGTTATGAAGAACCTTACCATTTATGTTGCTGGGAAGATTATTCCGGCAGTTATGAAGAACCCTACCATTTATGTTGCTGGGAAGATTATTCCGGCAGTTCTTCTTTTCAGCAAAATTATTAGGTAAGTTGTGACGAGAGGCGACTGCCTTATGTAATGTTAGGTTTGATCTTTTTTAACAGGATTTTCAGTTGGTTTTCTAAAAATAAGTTAGTAGTAATCATAACATTACTAGCAACCCATCTCTGCTTCACACGGCGCCACCTATCGGGTCCAAAACTATCCTATCTTTCAAGCTGGAACTAACCAGACACATTCACAGAATTTCATTGCAATCGGTCGGTTGGTTGCGTAGATTGTGTGCGAACAATAAGACGAGTCAGTTTTATATATTTAGAAGATTGACTTCATTATAATACAGATAGAAGGAACATACTTTCTGTATCATGATTAGATATGCTTTTTTCATTCCGCTCAGTATCACTACATGTGGCAGTAATTTTAATGAAACATCTGTAAAACGTTGATATTTCGCGGGGGGCGTAACTCCAACAATTTATATGGCGTGATATTGTGCCATAAATGTTCTTTTCAGGTTTGGTGACAGCTATTAAACTTCGCGAAACTGCTTTACTGACAAACGTACTATTATACGAATAAAAAATGGATTTAAAGTTTCGGAATTTCGGTTACTTTGACATACATATATGTCGCCGCAAGATTGTCTATCTGCTAAGACTATTATTAATAATCAGCTTATAATTCTCATCCACAATAATATTAATGAACCTGCCATCTGTGGGATGGCAGTACAATTATATTACAAACATCGGTATCGATCGACAAAATAGACTACCGCCATCTATTGGCTTGTGTGTTAACTACTACTTAGATAGTTCGTGATTAAAACTTCGAGTTACAATTCAAAGAGGAATTTATTGAACAAAAGTCTAAGTTTAGCAAATGGTTTTATGGAGACAATTAGGATTTTAACAATTATTGCTCATTTTGACACTAGATATGTTTATGAGACGTCATCCCACAAGATGGCGTCGAATACGATTCTAATGGTCAATAACTCAATGTATAATTTGAAACTACAACTAAATCAGTTTCCATAAAAAGTAACCAGATTATTTTCCAGATACAGATTTTTTTCTTTGTATTTGTATTAAATCTTTTGATAATTATGTCGGAAATGCTTGAATAAAAATATTATTATTTTTGTAAAAAGTAATGAAGCTACTAATTTAGCTTTAACTTAAAACTCGTTTGCATTTGTAATAATGGTACTGTTTGTAAGCTTTATTGAACTTACTATGTAATAAATTACTGTAATGAGTTCCGCCGCACTCAGGACATGCGTGTATGCAACGAGGAGTCTCCTTAGCTCGCAATTAGCGAATAATTGAAGTATTAAGTAGGTAATTTAAAGTTTTTTTTGAAGTGATTAAAATAAGGTTGTGTAAATGAGAACTGAGACACGGTTTGAAAAGAGTATGTTAAGGTTTTCTTTGCCAATTCTTCCTTATACAAAACAATGTTTGCGAATGGGTACTAGAAAGCTTTTTTTTTTTTGGATGGGAAATCATCAAATGACCCCCCCCACTCTGGGCGGAGCGGAAGGGAGTGTCAGACTTGTACTGACTAAAACTCATCCATGTTCCTTCTTTGCCCTTTGTGTTCCAGGGCCACGGTGTCTCTTTCGAACAGTCCCGCAGCTCTGGCAGGCATCGGCCCATGCGGACCCCTACTCGGTTGCTGACATCTCTTTGAGGCGCGCGTGGAACACGAACGCGCCGTCGACACGGCCTGTCGTCATAAGACGGCCGGACGGCGAGCTAGCCCATAACTCGCCGTCCACAGGCCCGCGCCTACGGTGGCCGGGAGCCACCACGTGACCCCCGACGCCCAGGGCGTCTCCCGCGGCGGCTGGGACGTGAGGTTCTTTCCCTCTCACGTCCCGCCACCTCCTTCACTAGCATGACTGCTTCACAGAAGGTGGTGACGGCTTCCCATTCCCTCTCGCTCCGGACCATGGCTTGAACCAGGGTCGGACGCGAGAGATCGCCGCCGCCAATCGCCGCTACAAGGACACGTCGGTGCTCCGCCCAAGCGGGGCAGACCTCTACGGTGTGCTCCACCGTGTCCTCCGGACGATCCTCGCAGTGGAAACACCCGGGCGTTTCCTCCCGCCCGATTCGGTGCAGGAACCTCCCGAAACAACCGTGTCCGGTGAGGATCTGCGTCAGGCGGTAGGTGAGGGCGCCGTGGCGCCTCTCTAACCACTCCTCAAAGAGGGGACTTATCGCCACAATGGTAGCGTGCCCTGTACTAGAAAGCTTAAGAAGCATAGAAAGCTTATAAATGGTTGGTTGGGTGGCCTGTAAATGGTTTATTACAAATAAACGTGTGCAGTTTGAGTTAAGTGTTGTGTGTGTCCAACTACCCGCCTACCTATCTACCAACAATGAAGAATCGTGTTCCGCCTACTGGTTTCCCTGCCGTCTTAAAATAATTATTTTTGAAAGTTTAAATTGGCAATATCATTAAATAGCACATTTATAACGGGTTTGAAAAATACAAGATCAAATTAAATAAGCTAGCAAAACTCAACAGACGTAATGGGTATCGATATTCACCGACATGTCTGTCAATTTAACAGTGTCTGATATTTCAGGTATAAGTAGCTTTTTGTCAGTTGTATATTTACGAATTCGATCTTCTCACGTCTGTCGAGTTTGTCTAATTAACGTAATGCTACTCCGTAATATATAGTAAGAAAAACTAAACAAGCCTTTACTAAAATATAGATATCGGTCCCAATAAGCTTACATTAGTAAAAGCTGTGGCATTAACCTGTTATTATTTTAGGCAACCTTACATACATATAATTACGCATTTTAATCATGGAGGTAGGCAGAAACTTCAAAACGCCACTTACTACGATCTTTATACTCCTTTCAGCTCGACCACGGTCAGCATTAAATGTGAATATTATCAAAAACGACATTATAACGACTTTGATGAATACAATACGAAAAACTAAACACGCGTGTACTCAAATCTTCTACAAAGCAACGATAGAAACGGCCTCTGTTGGGCGCCAACATTTCAACCTCATAATTTCTGTTCCACGAACGTGAGAGTACATTGACGCGAGATGTTCCAGCATAATCCGTTACATGTGTACCGTGTGTTTATGCTAGCGTCACTCAGCAGTGACTGATGACTGGCCCAACTTGGGCGCCAATAAGCCTGCATTACCAAACGCTGCGCTACGTTGAGTAATGAATTCCCAAGCAAAGATGGATGTATTCCTTTAAAATTAACGAAGGCTTGAAACGCAAAAGGAAAACATTGAAAAATAAAACACTGCGTGTATTTTTTTCTTTTTCCTTGAAGGGGAAAGGGCCGCAAATATGTAATTAATTTGTGTTCGCTTATTACGTCCCTAAATTCAAACGAGATTTCGACGACATCAAAGCGGGCAAAGGGACCGTTAAAGGGAAGAACACAATCTGTCACGTGGATGGCGCGTGTCCTCCTCGGTGTACTAGCTGTTCTCCGAGAACGATTTTAGGGCTCACGTTAAGTGCTTGAAGATGTTGAAAGAATATTGTTTTCTTTACGGAAAACAGCTCGAGAAAACCTGGATTCATAATCAATATGAGTCTGAAATTGCCAATCCGACTAAGGCAAGCGTTGTGATTAACGTTCATGCATTATATGTATGAGAAGAAGCTTTAGCCCTGCAGTGGGGCAGTAGCAGGGTGGTATTAATGGATTTAAATTATTCAATATTCCTTTTTAGATGACAGGTAATTGAGGTATTTTGCAAAAAAAAGTTACATTGTATTTAATACAGTGATAGATGGGGTAAATGACGGTGCATAGCTGTCGAGGTGTTTTTCTAACATTTTTTTTTCCCAAGACGTACCTGTGTCATAATCTCTATGTCATATGATTAATTACAGTCCCAAAACCGGTGTGTGCCTTGTTCAGATAGCCATATTCTTCAAAGCGTGCCTGTTAAGTTATGATCGCAATTTCATAAATTCATAATCAATAACAGTCTCAAAAACGAAGATATTATTGTGATTTATAACTTAAGAATACAGACAAATATTTATTTTACATTAAATGATTTACTTATAAGCATCTGGTTTCTAGTTGTCTACACCAGCTACTAAACATTCCAGTCTATTATTGCATTATTCATAAATCAGCACTAATTTTATAAAAGGAATAAAGAAGCTTCGAGAAAAACAAACGACTTCACAAAATAACCATAATGTGTTGGCTATCGCTATACCAACGGGAATTAATTTCCGATCCAAGAGAAATGAACTAACATTTAATAGGTCGGTAGTTTTGAAATAATGGCCAAACATTTTTTGCTCTAGTTAATAAAAATTCCAACAACAAATTCCGTTATAGAAAATAAAATATAGAGGGAAGCTTCATTAAATTCAAGAGTCGACCGTCAAAATACAAACGAATGTTTGGATAAACATTTAAATCAAATATTTATATTGGGACCATTAAGTCAAACGAAAGATAGTAAGACTATTCGGAAAGCAGAATTTGTGACATGCGACGATACCGATCGTCGAGTCGTCACTGACGTATAATTTAGTTGTCTGCGGGACAACTTTGTTAACATCACCCCCTCCTCTCTTCACCCCACAGCCCGACAGTGCGTCGACCCCCACATTAGTGTCACGGCTGCGGTTTGCCGCCGTTTTTATTCGACTACCTACATATCACGTATTGATAGGTTTGATTCAGCGAAAAAAGCTTCGCGGAGTTATTCGCGTTTTAAAATATGGCGAAAGGTTTTGCTGAATGCATTGAACGCTAAATATTGTAACGTGTTGTTAATGTCGAAAATGTTTGATTGTTATTGAAAATTCGTAGTGCAGTGATTTTTGTATTTATTTAACCGATTGCTCCTGTTCGTCTCGATAATAATCTAACACCATCCATCGCCATCTAAAACCTGCCTTTACCCACTGCTGGGTAGGCCACTCTGCTTGTGTCCATCACATCCAGGATAGAAGCGTAATGATTTATTTAAATTAAAAAAAAAAACGTTAACTCAATTAAATATTTCTAGTTTCCATATTTAACCGAGTTTTCATAAGAAACAAACCGCAAAGATAAAAGTTACCCTTAAACCCGAAAGTCCGCTTCTTATCAAGACTATCTTGTTCCCGGGGGCGCACCCAATTATAGGGCTAACCTAATTGTTCTAATAAACCTAGTTTTACGTTCCTCTAAAGATGGAAACAAAAGTCTCCCCAGACAACCATTCTGGTCTGACCGCTAACCAATTAACAGAGAAGATAATTACACTAACAGTATTGTGAACTAACTATTAAGTGTTGAAGAAAAGTGTTTGTTGTATTTAATGACCCGGAGAAACGGTAGTTGAAGAAAACTATAGCAAATAAAAAAGGAGTGGTGGAAGAAAAGAAAATTGCATCATAATGGGACCATTACGGTTTTACGCTAAACTTGAAAAAGTTGAGAGTGTTAAGTTTAACCTTGACTCTTAACAAAACTTTTGTTTACTTTAAATATATTTAATAAATAAAGAATACTCCATCTATTCGTTTAAAGGCATTTGATTTTCTTTGAAACTTGGATTTTATAATACTTTGATATGATACAGGACTTGTATGGACGGAGCGTGTCGCATAAAATAATACTCAGAGTGAGACACAAGTACCTGCCCAGTAATATCTTACCTTTCCGCCCTAGAATTCCTCGAAATATTTTAAGATGTTGGATAAGGATATGTCTGGTTAGTGATTTGTATTCAGTTTCGTAAACTCATTAGGAGATCCTTGCGAGACTTAAACAAAACATACATACAATGATACCAACTACGACCATCTTCTTACTGTACTCATTACCTGAAACAAACGATAAATCATTTTATTACACTTTTCTTGTATTTATAAAGCAGTTGGTAACAAGATACAGAATAAGTAACAATTCCTCAGACTACACCAAATATAAAACTTGAAATCTTTCGGTAAACAACTGCCCGATGCTGTCAACTTCTGACTGTATATAAACGCTATGAAAGCCAATAAGTCATCAGGCCTTCACTGGCACGTCGGTACTCAGCACCGACGCGACGACGTGGAACTTGCAAACAACGCGGCGACGCTTCCGTGCGACGACACGATATCACTAGTGGGGCCTAGGGCTACGGTTTGATTTAAAGGCATTAGGTACAGCTACGCCGTATTTGACATAGGTGAATGGCACAACTAGAGATCTTGATGCTGAAAATGATTTTTTCAAGACATCTTTCCATTTTATTGGTAATAACAAAAAAAAAAACAAGGTTGTGTTGAATAACGCAAAAAATCGTACATTGTTTTGTGGCCCGGTAGAATAACGTAGTACACATTTTACTAACCATTTCTTTCTTTCCAATACATTCCTATAGCCGTACATTCAGTTACCGCAATATAAAATAATATAAAACGGCATTGGAAACTCAAAACATACATAGTAATGCTGAGCACAAACAGACAGTCAATCGATAGAAGCCAGAGTACAGCATTACCAGCGAACGACGCTCGTCCCTCGGGCGAGATTCAGTTCGGTGCTCATATTGAATTCTCCCGAACTTTTGTATCAGACCCATGTTGTGGAAATTTGTAATCTCTCAGTATTATTCCCGGAGGGAATAGCGAGGTCGTCTCTAGCTTTGAGTAAAGTGAATATTTATATTTATGAAGTTTTTACGTGTTTATCGTTGCGTAGCTGAGCTGCAAACAAAGCGTCTCTGAAATATTACATGACATAGGCACACAGCCTGATAACTAAAATATTTATAATTCAAAAGATTTAAAAAACGAACGAACGTTTCGCTTTTCAGCAATAAAACTCATTTCTCATCCGTAACATCATTTTTCACATTCAATAGCGAAAAAAACACACGTAATACGCTGTCATTCACCAACTGAAGAAAATATAAACGAACAATCCGCACGTAGGGGCTCGCAGAGAAAACATCAATAGGTCTTAATGGCGCCCGCGTGAGCCCCCGGCCGGCTAGTGGCGCCCGACGTGGGGCTCGGTGGTAATAGCACCCTCTGTATGCGGAGAGCAGTTGACGAGCCCCGCGGGACACCTGACCCTCGCAGTCACTACATTTCTACTTACTAGTGCTGAAAACTTGTAGACAATTTCTTTTTGTGAATGTCAAAAGAATCTTTTCCCTTATGACTTTTATGGGTCTATGTATGAGGGGCGACCGTGGTAAACAGAAGGCATTTTTGACCTAAAAAGATTGTAAAATTAACGACAACAAGCCTTAATTAACGGCGGAACGGATTTTGATGAGGTACGCGGGTGGATCATGACTTCTGCTAGGACATACTTATTATTCTTGGGCAAATTTATACGCTGGAGTAGCCGCGGGCAATGGGCAGAAACGAGCATATTTTAACTGGATTAAAATACAATACTGTTGAGACTAACCTACTAATCAGTTAAAATTGCCACTATGGATAAGTTAATTAAATTGTTTAACGAGCACACAATTACTTACAGCTTACAACGCTTTATAGCGACGCTTTAAATTAACAGACGCCTTTTAACCGACACTTAACTGATTTTACTACTCAACGGCAAATTAAACCTGAACGTATACGGGAGTCACAAGTAAACACCAGTGGGAGTTTCCGGCTGGAATGTTGATGAAAATTGTGTCGCATAGTACAAATTTATGTCAATTGACAATAATTCAGCACCTCTGTGTGAACAACCCATAAAACCGGACACAACTTACGAATTCCTTTGTACACATTTAAAACATAAGTTCATCCCTCGTCCACTGTCTCATCAAACAACACAGTGACGTCACATTCTCGTAAGAGAACGAAGCTCTAACACGCGATACAATGTAGACACAAGATATACATAGTTAGGTACAAAAGGTCAGCTCTATGCAACGAGCGACAATAGCAGCGCCCGCATGAAATGCTTCAGGTTCAGTCAGTGCAAGTGCACTCGTTCACTCGCACCGATATTAGTCGGCATTTGGCGGCACGAGTTTTAAATCAGAGGCATTGGCCGATGGGGTGCGTTGTCAGAATTCCTCCTCGTGTGCCTGATGGCTGCCGGTCCCTCTCGATACGTCTGGAGGGAATAGCAGCTGCTGGGCCGGTGCACCCTGGGCGTGGGCAGTATCCTTCCCCGAGGAATGGGAAGAGATTCTTATTCCTCGGGAAATATTACTGCCCATGGCTAATATTCTGACATGGGGGGGTCCCTCATGGACCAAGGGGGCGTTGCTCCGCGTGACCCTCTGAAAAGCAGAGGACACAGCGGAGGAGCAAGGGCGGGCTCGGTGTGCACTTACCCTGCCTCCGAGCAGACAGTGAAGGACGTGCGTCCTTCACTGTCTCCGTCGATATCGTAATCCCACCGTCGAAGTGTCGTGGAACACGTCTCGCGGCTTCGATTGGGACCGAGGGTCTTGGCTTAACCGCCCGGACCACGAGGTAGAAAACCTCTATAAAAAGTTACCCCGAATCTCAAGCGGCGGCGCACCGCGAGGAGATGTATGGCTGACGGGTTCCTTTGGAAAATCAGTCTCTAGTGCGAACCACTGCCGGGCCTGGCTATGGCTTATCTGGGTACAGGGGGCACTGCCCAGATGGACTATTTATTTCCCCCATACTCGTGGGAACAGTATGGAAGATTACAAAACCCAAAAAACGGCCGATAACGGCGAAGGAAGGGAGGAGAGGGATGCGGGGTCGGAGTCCGGCGCCGCATCCAGCGAGGTGAGCGCTGGCTCAGTGTGCTCCCAGCGCGGGAGGCCCGGGGCTGCTGCGGGGAACAGGGAGTTCCTACGCAAGCGGTCCAGGCCGGTAGGCGACCGAGAGTCGTCGTCAGATGGGGAGCTGGCTTCGGCTCGCAAGATCCCCACCAGCAAGCGCGGCGGGATCCGCGGCAAGGGGAGAGGCCTCTCTGCCACCGAGAGGTCGGCGCGGCTTGCCGAGGAGGGGCGCCACCCGGGGGTGGCCGCCGGTCACGAGGTGGCCCGTTCGGGCTATTCTGGCGACGAGGCGGGCGCAGATGGCGGCTCTGATGCGGAGCGTAAGGCCGGGCTCGCGAAGGAGGTGGAGGCAGCGCTGAGGGCTGTCTCCTTCAAACAAAAGCCCTCCACCAGGCAAAGGGCTATACCTGCTGCGGTCGCCTCCATTATGGCGGCAGCGGAGGCTAGATTTGCGGGGCCGCCGCCAGACGGCGTGGCCAAACTGAGGGCAGAGGTCGCTCGACTGACAGCCGCCACGGAGCTTCTCAAAGAGGAGAATAGGAAGCTCCGAGCAGACCTGGCCAGTCTGCGCGAGTCCGGCTCTCGCGAGGCGCCCCAAAATGGGGGCCAGAAGCGTCCAAGCCAGCACGTGCCGGTGGAGAACTAGGTCCTGAATCTGGTTCGGCAGGAGCTGGCTGCCTTCCAGGCGCGGTTCTCCGTCCTGGAGGGCATTGTCTTACGCCCCCCCCTGGCGGCAAACAAGGCGCCCCCGGGCCTGAGGGCGGCCTCATATGCGTCTGCTGCGGCCTCCGCACCGGGGCCGTCCAGCCAGCCCCCCGGCAGGGTTATGTCGGCCCCGACGAAACCGGCTCCGGTTAAGAAGGCGGCGGCCCTGAAACAGGGCAAGGCGGCGGCCCAAAAGAAGGGCAAGGTGGCGAATATGCCAGCGCCAGCCGCGAGACAGCCGCTATCGCCGCCCCCCCCGCCCCCTAAGCCTTCCGTGGCCGAGACCGGGTGGCAGGTGGCTGGAGAAAACGCGAGGGAGCGAAGGGCGGCCAAAAAGGCCAGGAGGCAGGAGCAGAAACGCCGCCAAAAGGAGCGGGGCGTCGCGGTTAGGCTCAGCGCCCCGAAGACCGCAGCTGTAGTGATTACACTACAGCCGGACGCGGAAAAGAGGGGCGTGACCTACCGCGACGTGCTCGCTAAGGCGAAAGCGACGGTGGATCTCGGAGAGCTCGGGATCACCGGGGGCCTCCGGCTTAGAGTCACCGCAACAGGGGCTCGAGTGCTGGAGATCCCTGGCGAAACCCGTGGCTCGTCCGCTGACGCTCTGGCTGAAAAGCTTAGAGCGTCCCTAAATGCGGACGAGGCCAGAGTGTCCAGGCCCGTCAAATGCGCAGACCTGCGCATACTGGGTCTGGACGACTCGGTGACCGAGAAGGAGGTGGTGGCCGCCGTCACCAGGACCGGTGGGTGCCCTGCCGAGCAAGTCAAGGCAGGCACCTTACGTCCGGACCTGTCGGGCATGCGAACCATAACGGTAAGCTGCCCTGTGACGGCGGCGAAAGTCATTGTGGAGGGCCGAAGGCTCTTGGTGGGCTGGGTTTCGGCGCAGGTGAAGCTGCTGGAACCCAGACCTCTGAGGTGCTTCCGCTGCCATGTGGGGCACCACGTGTCGGTCCGGTGCACTTCGGAGGTGGACCGCAGCGGCCTGTGCTTCCGCTGCGGCCAGCCTGGTCACATGGCCGCGGCTTGCTCCGCCGCGCCGCGCTGCGCCGCATGTGCGGCAGCTGGCAAGCCGGCCGATCACCGGGCAGGGAGCAAGTCCTGCGGTACTCCCGCCAAGGCCAGGGGCAAGGGAAGGCCCTCCGCCACCACCGCCAAAACCCCCACCGTCGCCACCACCGCAGCTGCCGCCACTGTCGCCGCCGCTGCCGCTACTGCTGCAACTTCCGCAGCGGGGCCCTCGCAGGGGGCCCGGGAGGGGGCTGAAATGGAGTGCCAGTAACGGCCCCATTACGCCTTCTCCAGGCGAACATCAACCACTGCGCCTGCGCTCAGGATCTGTTGCTCCAGAGCGTGGCGCAGTGGTCGATTAACATCGCCGTGGTCGCTGAACCGTACTTTGTCCCGCCCAGGGATGACTGGGTGGAGGACCTTAGCGGCTCAGTGACCATAATTGCGTCGGTCGCCGCCGGTACCCCAACCCTTGAGAGTGTCAGGAAGGGTCAGGGGTGCGTAGCAGCACGGTTCGGGGAGATCGTTGTAGTGGGAGTCTACTTCTCCCCGAGCCGAACTCTCGCCGAGTTCCACAACTCCCTCACGGAGTTGAGTGTCGTCATCGGAAGCCATTCCCTCCCCGTGCTTGTGCTCGGGGACTTCAATGCCAAGAACTTGGCTTGGGGTTCTCGTTACACGGACGTGCGGGGTAGAATGGTGGAGGACTGGGCTCTGGAGACAGGCCTGGGTTCTGTCCCCACGTGCGTGCGGATGCGGGGCGAGTCGGTGGTGGACATCTCGTTCGCCAGCCCCGCTCTGTCGCCGCGTGTCGTTGACTGGCGCGTCATGGAGGGGGTGGAGACCTATTCCGACCACCGGTACATCCGGTTCGACGTCTCCACCCAGTCCTCAAGCGTGCCGGTCCTACAGGCCCCGAGTGGTCCGCGATGGGCGCTGAAGCAGCTGGACCGGGAGCTCCTCCTGGAAGCCTCGATCGTGCAGGCCTGGGTGTCATCACCAGTCAGGCCTGCCGACATCAACAACGAGGCGGGTTGGTTCCAGGAGGCCATGTCCGACATTTGCGACGTGGCAATGCCCCGAGTTCGGCCAGGAAGCGCCCGGCGTCAGGTGTACTGGTGGTCGCGAGAGCTGACGTCTCTGCGCAAGGCGTGCGTTGCCACGCGGCGCCTGTACGCCAGGCATCGCCGGCTCCGCATCCGCCCTCCGGATGCGGCAGCCATTGAGGCGGAGCTGTACGAGGGGTACAGAGCGGCGAAGACCGCCCTCCAAGAGGCTGTCCGGAGGGCCAAGAACTTGGCCCGCGAGGAGATGCTGGAGTCTCTGAACGGAGATCCGTGGGGGCGCCCTTACAAGATGGTGCGGGACAAACTCCGCACCCGGGCCCCCCCGTTGACGCAGAGTCTCCGGCCTGAGCTCGTGGAGGACGTGGTGAGCGCTTTGTTCCCTTCGCGAGGGGAGCATCCTCCCCCGCCTATGGCTCCGCCGCCGCGTGCGGTGCCGGAAGCGGACCACACCGATGACGATGACGACGTTCCGGTTATGACTGGGGTAGACCTGAGAGTGGCGATACGCAGGCTGAAAACCAGAAACACCGCCCCGGGACCCGATGGCTTGCCTGGCAAAGCCTGGGTCCTGGCCTCTGAGGCTCTCGGGCCCCGACTGGAAGGGCTCCTAAGCGCATGCTTGGAGAGAGGCCAGTTTCCGCTTCGTTGGAAGACGGGGAAGCTGGTCCTCATCCGGAAACCAGGGCGCCCTGCGGACTCTCCGTCCGCATACCGACCCATCGTGCTGCTCGACGAGGTGGGCAAGCTCTTTGAAAGAGTCATTGCCAACCGCCTAGCCGGGCACCTTGCGGGGATGGGGCCGGATCTTGCGGAACACCAGTTTGGTTTCCGCAAGGGGCGCTCGACGGTGGACGCCATCATGCGCGTGAGAGCCCTCACGACTGGGGACGCGGTGTCCCGGGGCGGGGTCGTCTTGGCGGTGTCTCTTGACATCGCCAACGCCTTCAACTCCATGCCCTGGAGCTGCATTAGGGAGGCACTCCGGTATCACCGGGTGCCGACCTACCTTCGTCGTGTGGTCGGGGACTACCTGACGGATAGAGCCGTCATCTACCCTGGTCGAAGCGGATAATGGAACCGGCGAGAGATGTCGTGCGGTGTTCCACAGGGATCGGTTCTGGGACCGGCCCTGTGGAACATCGGTTACGACTGGGTGCTGCGCGCCGACCTCCCTACCGGCGTCAGCGTAGTTTGCTACGCTGACGACACGCTGGTACTGGCACAAGGGAGGTCGCACGAGGCGGCGGCCGAAAACATGACACGCGGGGTTGCGATAGTCGTGGAGAGGATCCGGCAATTGGGTCTCGAGGTGGCATTGTACAAGTCCGAGGCCATGTGTTTTCATGGGCTTCGGAATGCGCCACCGTCGGGATCCCTACTGACGGCAGGAGAGGTTTCCATCGGCGTCGGGTCGACGTTGAAGTACCTAGGACTCGTTCTCGACAGCCGGTGGAACTTCGTGGAGCACTTCCGACGTTTGGCTCCCAAACTGGAACGGACAGGGGCTGCCTTCAAGCGGCTCTTGCCCAACCTGAGGGGTCCAAACGCCTCCTGCCGGAGGCTATACGCGGGGGTCGTGCGGTCCATGGCCCTTTACGGGGCCCCGGTGTGGGCGCGTTCTTTGAGGCGGCAAGCCGCCCACTACCTGAACGCGCCCCAAAAAGTAATAGCCATAAGGCTAATCCGGGGGTACCGCACGATCTCCGGCGAAGCGGCTAGCCTCCTTGCCGGATTGCCGCCATGGGATCTGGAGGCGATAGTCCTCGCACGCCTGCACGAATGGCGCGCGGAGGCACTACGTCGGGAGGAAACTCCGCTGCCGCGGCAAATTGCTGCTCAGCGGACAGACCTCCGGCGTGATCTCATGGCGACATGGAGAGAGCGACTGTCGCAACCCCGTGCAGGGCACGCCACCATAGTGGCGATAAGTCCCCTCTTTGAGGAGTGGCTAGAGAGGCGCCACGGCGCCCTCACCTACCGCCTGACGCAGGTCCTCACCGGACACGGTTGTTTCGGGAGGTTCCTGCACCGAATCGGGCGGGAGGAAACGCCCGGGTGTTTCCACTGCGAGGATCGTCCGGAGGACACGGTGGAGCACACCGTGGAGGTCTGCCCCGCTTGGGCGGAGCACCGCCGTGTCCTCGTAGCGGCGATTGGCGGCGGCGATCTCTCGCGTCCGGCCGTGGTTCAAGCCATGGTCCGGAGCGAGAGGGAATGGGAAGCCGTCACCTCCTTCTGCGAAGCAGTCATGCTAGTGAAGGAGGTGGCGGGACGTGAGAGGGAAAGAACCTCACGTCCCAGTCGCCGCGGGAGACGCCCTGGGCGTCGGGGGTCACGTGGTGGCTCCCGGCCACCGTAGGCGCGGGCCTGTGGACGGCGAGTTATGGGCCAGCTCGCCGTCCGGCCGTCTTATGACGACAGGCCGTGTCGACGGCGCGTTCGTGTTCCACGCGCGCCTCAAAGAGATGTCAGCAAATAAGTAGGGGTCCGCAAGGGCCGATGCCTGCCAGGGCTGCGGGACTGTTCGAAAGAGATACCGTGGCCCTGGAACACAAAGGGCAAAGAAGGAACATGGATGGGTTTTAGTCAGTACAAGTCTGACACTCCCTTCCGCTCCGCCCAGAGTGGGGGGGGTCATTTGATGATTTCCCATACGGAAAAAAAAAAAAAAAAAAAAAGGCATTGGCCGATGCGAATCAAACAAGACAGACTTTATAGATTTTACAGACACTCACGCCAATCGAAAAACCTAGGGTTACTCGCATGATTTGCGCATCCACTCTCATGTAGGCACCTGCGGCAGGGTTGACATACGAAATGCGGATTTCGGTACTACACCAAAGGTTTTCAAGAGTGAGTAGTGCTAGTGATGACCCATGCGAGTGTAAGTTCGAGCGGTAGGTGTGCCACACTTACTCGTAAAGTGTAGCGAATGCAAGTGCGCCCGCGACTGGTATTTGTTTGAAATCGCTGGAAGGTGTACGTGTATATGCGCTTGTTTTCGCTCGTCGACCTTCTGCACCTATTTATTTAGTGACGTAGAGTTGCTATTATTTTTACGACTACCTTCCCAATTAAGCGCCAACTCCGAACGGGTCCGAGTGTCGTTTCACCGACGACTATAATTGATTTTCTTGTATATTTTATAACGCTTTCATAGTACCTATTCTGTTTTTATAGTTTTGTGATTAAAACCAAACAAACTGTATTGCCTGTAGTTTTTGCATACTAAAGGGATTTGGAATACTGCAGTAGTCAGCTATTTATACAGCTGCGGTCTATGTAATCGTGCTTTTAATGTCAATATTGGTTTTTAATCATTGAAATGTATCGGTATTTATCAGACAGTCTGTGGATAAAATGGGCCTTAATAACGTTGTAGGTATATTTAAAGTTTATTTAATACTACCTTCATTCTAATTAGTTATATTGGTAATAAAAAAAAAAAATGACACAACGAAATAAAGCAAGCCAATTCACATAAAATATTTTTTCATAATTATCGTACCCATCGTACGATAATTATCTCTCAAAGGCACGTAGGGACCTCAATTCTATAAGATTCAATTAAAAGCAAAAAGCTGTCCTTTATTTTAAATATAAGTACCAAATAAAGGGCGATTAATAACCGGATTAGTATTATAAATGTAATCCTAATGCCCGCACAAGGATACACAAATTGGTAAGTTACCCTCTAAACTTGAAAACATGTACATGCATACTCAATTATCAAAACCCTCCAGTCTTGTAAGTATAAAACAACTGCACTTCGAAGACTCTGACAGCTTCTTTATTCCATGGCAGTAAGAGCCATTTTTGAAGATCAAGTGTGCGATGCGTAAGTATTGAATGAAACATCGCGTAGCCCCCGGCGCGGTCGTTCAAGTGGGTTTGGTCAAGAGGGCGCAACGGAACCTTTCAAAGTGCTCGAAACCGCGAGGGTTGGATAGGAAACGAGGAAATGACATTCAACGATATCCCGAGTCGACCCGGGCGTCTTCATCTGTCGAATATACTTTGACAAGTATTAAATGATGAAGAGAAGGTTCAAACCCTGCTCGCACTAGAATTTTTCTTTCCATGTCAAAACAGCTGTCGTTCCCTAAGCAAGGTTTGCGTATAAAAATATTTAAAAAAAAAGAATTTAATATAGTTAAGTAAAGTCATGAATCATGATTTGTATGAATACAGATATTTAAATTAAGTATTTGGATGTTCTAGTTGGGTTACGTATTCGCAAGCTCTATTGCCGAGCGTGGGCTTCTCGGTTTGGAAAATAGTAATTGGAATTTTTATAAGGAATTTCTCAGGAGCAGCTCAGGGTCCACATTTTGTGCATAGTTGTCAATACTCTCCGCCGCCTTGTAAATTGCACATACTTAACGAAATGTACATACATAGGTACCAGTACCTTGTTTTAAGAGGCACAAAGACGTTAAGTTATATAATTTACTATTGTTAAGTAAGTCACGATTTGAATGAACACACACACATTTGATTTAGGTTGTTACGGTGTAATAACAATAATTTAATTTTAATAGTTCAAGAATGCGAAGATGTGCTTGTTGAGTATTTTGTGTGTACATAAATAAATAAATAAATAATGCGAATGAATGAGTATACGGGGAATAATTGCTTTTTATTGAGCAGTTAGCAACGCTAGAATAATACAATGTCATAGCAGCTATAAAGCAAAAGCTTGAGCTATATTTGACTTGTATACTGAAGATTTCTTGCTAGCAAATAAAGGTTGTTTTTTTTCGCCCACGTTTGGGCAGCACTATTCCAGTGCTGGGAAACTCTTCGAAGTTCTTCTATAAGCTCTCTTGCCATCTCGGATCAGCTAAAGCTGCGTAAAAGATTTATAATCTCAAAAATAATTAACACTGCCTAAACTAAGCTTAATATAAGATATTAATTTTAATAAGAACTCCGTCTATGAATTAACATCCCAAACTACAAAATTAACGTCAAACTTTCACAAGTTTCATCCAAGCTACCCTCTGAAGCACTACTAATATATTCCAAAAGAAATATGTTCTTTGCCTCCCGTAATATAAGAGCGAGCGATGAATAAATAATGCGAAGTCAAAATGAACTAGGCCAATAAGGACAGGCAGACGCCTAGGACGGATTAAATATACATTTTCCGAAGCTCGTGGCGAGAAATCTCCAGGTAAAGGTTCACGAAGATTTAAAATAAGACGCAAATAAAGACTGCTTGTATATTCAGTATGTATGTTAGTACTCTCGAGCTGAGTAGTTTGAAATATACATAGGTGTAGTGTTGTGTAACATTTTCGATTAAGGTTTATGTTCGTATTGTCAAGGGAGTTATGAAAAAATGTTCGAAAAGCCGGCTTTTTATCTGCGAAAAATATTGTAAAACTTTTTACACAACCACTCTATTTTTATTCAAAACTAGTAAAAATATTGTGGCTAAACTAATCCTCGGCCGGATCTAGTTTGTAGTTTTTATTGCCAAACCGCTTTATTGCGCCTCGCCTCCACTATTTCACAGCCGCTTACGGCTAACAAATGGCGCCCAACGTGAGACCGTAAATACGTTATGCTCAATAAACGGTTCACCTGAGTTCTAATCTAGTTTGCTTTTATTTGAATGTTATCAAAACGTTATTAGCGTTAATAAACTATATACTTAAAACAATAAACATTTTACACACGCGCTATTATAATACATTCCTATAAAATAAAATAGCGTACCAAATGGCGTAACGTGGTTTATACATTAATTTAGTACGGTCACCCACAATACTTGAACTACAAAAACCTCTCTTACTGCTATGAAAATAAGGCCTCTATGAATATCGTATTGATCTAAACACGTGCGGATGACTGTACGTCACGAGTTCACGCCGTCAAAGCGGGCAGTTGTGCGTGGAGCGAAATGGCGCCCAACGTGGGGCCACAGTAAAACGCGTTGTTCCCGCCAACGGCTCCCGAGGGATACCTGACCCGACATAATCCAATGTGCTTTTAGTAGCTTCGGAGCCGCCGCGTTTGCTTTTGCACAAAGTCGACACAAACGTAAAAATGTTTTGTAGAAATTACTGTTTGTTTTCCTTTTGACTTAAAAATGGTGTTGTTTTGCATTTCGTATAATCAACAGCTTAAATTGTCTCATGAAATTGAAAATCTGTATTCTATTTCGGTAACTATAACTAACCTTTAGACGAGAGAAAGAAATTTCATTGAGCCTTCGTATAAAAGTAGTTTTTAAGAGGTTCCTTATTTAAGACATTAGACCTCACAACTTCTTACGGTAGAAGAGCTGTTTTGCGAGATTTGTTTACATGTTATGTTTTTGATCGGATTTACTCGACTGCAGTACTTCTGACCTTGCGTCAGACTTCAGACAGTTTCGCTTACGGCTAAGAGATGAAAACGTCGAGAAATATTCCATCTAAGTTTAGTTAAGAAACTCTAAAACAAGATTTACGCTCATCTACGTTACTAAATTGTCTTATCAAAATTATAAATTCTAGTCGCCTCGACGCTGGAAGCCTTCGTTAAATATCATTTTGAAAACAATATCTCAATTAAGCTAAAATATTCTACTATGCTAAGTTAATTTAAACACGTAGATTGTTATTACCTAATAATTTAATAAAACATGGAAATATTTGCTTTTCCCGCAATAATACAGGACACACAAATAAAAAGTCAGAGTGGCGAGTAAATTGGCGCCCACCGTGGGACTACCCTTTGCGCAAACTACTTTAGTTCGCGAGTTGCGTGCGAACGTACTCCTGATTCTGTTCATGTTATTAGGGTTCTCTGTTATAGAGAAGTGAAAGAAAGTTCATATTATAAGCTATTGATTTTATTTCATTATTTGCAGTTTTTCTTCTTAGGGTGTTCATAGAAAATCAAATTGATTCGGCCCAGAACTCGGCTACGATTTTATCACTTTCAGTAACGTCAGTCCCTGCTATCAGGAAACACGATATTAAGTGCACAATCGCTTGTGGAACAACATCATATTCACACTCTAGTGAGGGGTCATCCAACAATCTCCAGTCTGCACTGTTGATATCGATATTCTGTACTATTCCAGTGTAACGTTGTCCATTTAAAAAGCAATACTGATGGTTATTTTGTGCAATAAGCTGTAAATGTCTACTGCTAATCACCAACGCTCCCCTTCATTGGGGGTTGGTTGATGTCATCGTTCCGTTGAAGGTTTGTTTAAAGCAATGGAGTATAATTTTTGGTATGGTAATGCTTTATAGCTGTGTAAGAATGTTTTGGCCAACGTTCGAACGCAGGGAACTTGTTTTTTCAATACATTTCATAAAACAATTTCAATTTCATATGTTACCAACAGCACCCCTTTTCAAGGTCAATCATCGCAGGCTAATCCGGGGGTACCGCATGATCTCCGGCGAAGCGGCTAGCCTCCTTGCCGGATTGCCGCCATGGGATCTGGAGGCGATAGTCCTCGCATGCCTGCACGAATGGCGCGCGGAGGCACTACGTCGGGGGGAAACTCCGCTGCCGCGGCAAATTGCCGCTCAGCGGACAGACCTCCGGCGTGATCTCATGGCGACATGAAGAGAGCGACTGTCGCAACCCCGAGCAGGGCACGCCACCATAGTGGCGATAAGTCCCCTCTTTGAGGAGTGGCTAGAGAGGCGCCACGGCGCCCTTACCTACCGCCTGACGCAGGTCCTCACCGGACACGGTTGTTTCGGGAGGTTCCTGCACCGAATCGGGCGGGAGGAAACGCCTGGGTGTTTCCACTGCGAGGATCGTCCGGAGGACACGGTGGAGCACACCGTAGAGTTCTGCCCCGCTTGGGCGGAGCACCGCCGTGTCCTCGTAGCGGCGATTGGCGGCGGCGATCTCTCGCGTCCGGCCTTGGTTCAAGCCATGGTCCGGAGCGAGAGGGAATGGGAAGCCGTCACCTCCTTCTGCGAAGCAGTCATGCTAGTGAAGGAGGTGGCGGGACGTGAGAGGGAAAGAACCTCACGTCCCAGTCGCCGCGGGAGTCGCCCTGGGCGTCGGGGGTCACGTGGTTTCTCCCGGCCACCGTAGGCGCGGGCCTGTGGACGGCGAGTTATGGGCCAGCTCGCCGTCCAGCCGTCTTATGACGACAGGCCGTGTCGACGGCGCGTTCGTGTTCCACGTGCGCCTCAAAGAGATGTCAGCAAATAAGTAGGGGTCCGCAAGGGCCGATGCCTGCCAGGGCTGCGGGACTGTTCGAAAGAGATACCGTGGCCCTAGAACACAAAGGGCAAAGAAGGAACATGGATGGGTTTTAGTCAGTACAAGTCTGACACTCCCTTCCGCTCCGCCCAGAGTGGGGGGGTCATTTGATGACTTCCCATCCGAAAAAAAAAAATAAAAAAAAAAAAGGTCAATCATCGCCGAGCGCCGAAGGATCCTTGTTTTATGATTTTAGTCGATATACTACTACAAAGAATTATCACATTATGTAAAATCTGCTGAACTTTCAAACCAGTCTTTTTTGAACAATACTTCGTTAGCACGATAATTCATTCAGTATTTAATATAAACAACAGAACTGATTGCAAAAGCATTTAAACGTTTAATATCTGAATTCCTTCATTACGAGTCCACACATTTAATTATTTAATGTCATAACACACACCATTCAGGAAGGACAATATTTGCTGACCATTATCGGAACTATTTCCCATGAGTCCAGGCATATTCACATTAGGCATATTACATTAAAACTTTATTCTTTAGACTCTAAAGTACAGTTCAGAGTGCAATTGATGTAGACAAAAATACCTTACTAGCTAATGCAATTTCAACCTTAACATTTTCCTCATAAAATATAATATGTAATTTGAAACATCTAAATAAGGGGAACGTAGAATGTAGATCATTAAAATCAGTCAAGTGATTAGCAAATATGAATTTTAAAGGTGAGTACCTAGAGTCCAGGGTTGTTTGAAGTTCAAACAGGAGGGTGGACAGAACAATAATGTTTTGTTTAACAATTATATTAAGAGCTTCTGCGTTTCATGTAACCCTGGTACTTAGCGCAGTTGACATTATGTATCCCCTTTCGTTCGCTAGGATTTATGTATTTAGTAATTTTTTACAACCTCTTTGCATTTCTGTTAGCCGGGTAAAAAGGAACATACTTGTTTCTCTTTTGTATTTTGATTTCAGAGAATATTTTCTTACTCAAAGCAAACCGAGGTATGTGCAGACCGCAGCTCAGAATGTGCTTATTTCAATATTGTACGAGTATGTAGAATTGCGGAGTAACCCCTTGGTTGTTCTTCAAACAGTATGAAATGGGAGATTGCATTGTGTTGCGAGAAACTACAATATAAATTCTGTTATTTGTGCAAAAAAATCGCAATTTACAAGAACATGCTGACAATTCTTACTACAAACATAACCTAAGTAACTAAGGGCCAGTCGGTATTGAAGTTTATTTTGCGTTGGGAATTTAGTAATCTTAATAAAGTCTTCGTCACAATCTTCCTGCTCGCGTCTCATGTTACTTAGGCTCCATAACACGTTTTTTTTTTTCCCGTTTTCTACCCACCCAATGAAAACATTAAACGTGGTGGAAAAGCAAGGCTAGTAACCCTTAAAATTCATTACCACAATTAATGAAATTAAGAGTCGTTCGCCTTTACTCTTGGCTTCTGTCAAATGCCCGTAAGCAGTAACTTCACGTTAGGAAGGACCTCTAAATAACCTCAGACCCAAATAACAAAGCTATTACCTTCTTGTTACATTTGATAACATATTCATAAGGTCTCATACGTCCCGTTGACCTTTGAACAGTCACTTAACGGCAATCTTAAGTAGCTGAATGTCATCAACATACGCATAAAACATTCCGACTTGAATGTTTCAAGCGGCCAGTCCATTATGAATTCATTGGTAGCACGAGAAATTGGGTAAAATGGCGGAATAAATTCTAATAGAAAAGAACAAGGGAAGAATTTAAGAGTAATTTTGGAATGTTCATTCGATTAGAGTGTCTTGGATCGAGTCTAAAAATAAGTTTAGGAGGAAGTACTTATGATGCTTGGAATGTAATAAGAGCCTCGTCTTATAAATATCAATGATCAATGTCTAGAGTGGGCGAAAACCATAGCTAAATGGCATGGTGACATGACATCTAAACATCACAGCTGCATTCCCTGTAGGGTTGGCAGGGGGTGTACCGATAGTACACTCACATGGCTCCAGTTAAACGTAAGTATAATAGGGGTGAGCTTACTGCCATCAACCGGGTACAAACGGGGAAACCAAGTGCTTGAGTGTGATGTTATATCACAACAAAAAAAACAAAACTTCGAAAACTTGACAATAATCGTATTAAAACTCTGCAAAATATCGCCTCAATATAATTTTTCCGAAGCCTCATCATAAAGATGATCCGAACTCAATAACTGGAATTAGGGACTTTGGCTTTTATGGTCGATACTAAGGCGCGGTCGAAGTTAGGAACAAGAATCCCGTCAATTGGTTCACGTCGGCGATCATTCGGATCCTCATTACTGTCTCATATATTTCCTTATAATTTTGGCGGATGTGATAAACATATTATTTATGGTCAAATTAAATTTTGTTGGCGTGAGAAGTTAGGTATCGGTAATAGTGTCCTTCTGTCTGTTCATAATATCATACAGTGCGGGTTATTGGATTTTCCCATTAAGAATTTCTCAGTAGCAGCCACGGAGTCTGGATTTGTCCCCGGTTGGTGTCAATAGGGTCGTCCCCTGTCACAAGAACCTTAAACATGACTTCCAATATGTGGGTTTACTATTAGGTACACCTCTGCCTAACCTTCAGGGATTTTAGGCGTGTTGTTATGTTAATGATAATTACACACAGTTCTCGCTGTTAATATGACACATAATATATAATACTCCTCCTAGCCGTTTCCGGTCACGGCGGCCAATCTCGGTGGAGATTAGCCATCGGTGCGGGGGATATTATAATGCACGCGTGTGTGCGCAGGCACAGGTGTACTCTCTGGCCTCACTCTCATAATAACGTTGGGACGGCAATCCGACACGACCGGAGATAATCAGGCGCAGGACCAACGACGTAACGTAAGCACCGAGGCACGGGGGTATCATACCGCCAACTTCCAGACTCATAACCACATATAGAAAGAGACTGTCGCGCAAGTATGACTGACAGATATGACGATTTACAAAGCCGAACTCCAGCTATTGTTTTAGGAGAGAATTCTCAGTGACAGCTGCTTTAGTGTCCGGTTTATAACAATGGACTAATTTCATATTACAGGACAACAGTCCAGGATTTCAGATGGCGAGTAGCGGCTCTGAAATGGAGGTGGGCAGTACACTTGGCAAGACTGACTTTGATGGCAGATGGAGTAGAGCCCTCAATTAACGGTTACCGAGAGAAGAAGATGTGGTGGCAGACCAACACAGTCAGGAAGGTAGATGGCATTCAGAAGATCGCGAGAAAAATCTGGTTAAGAGTCGCGTGCAGACCAGGGTAGCATGGTACAAGAGGGAGGAGGCTTATACTCAGCAGCGTGTGGAACAAGCGTGCCGATGTTAATGATGATGATATTACAACTGTGGCTGTGCTATATATTTCTCCCCGATTGTTCTGGACTACAGGTATTAAGTCAACTTCTGCTTAATGCCGTGCTGGTACCGTTCAAATTTAGCCACTAAAACATCGATAACGTAATCGCGACATCACCCACACAGTAAACGACGCAATAAAATAATAACGCCTCGTTTACTCCAGCGCCCGCTCGACGCGTCAACCGTTTTATTGAAGAGCCTTTAAATCTGCGGTTCACGCATGACGTAGCACGCGAGCTAGACAGAAATTACGACTGGAAAGTAAACAGTCGTATTTACTACGTGGATATATACTACGTGTATATGATATATATGTATTATCAACATCGTCGTCAGAGGTGTTTCGTGGTCCAGAGGGATCTAACACAGCATGCATTTTATTTGTAGTTGATACAGTGTCACGGGATTTTCAAATTCTTGTTTTTTCACAATTTATATCCAGTGGATTGAGGTTAAAAGAGATTATTTATGAATCAACTTGTATTTGACATCAGCAATTATAGTGTTTTGTGATCGGCTTATTATTACTTATTAGTAACTGAGGTGGCTAACAGTAGCTTTGGTCCCAGTAATTAGAATTGTAAAATTTACAACATAAACATAATTATTAATTACTATTGTAGCTGCTGGCAGATAATTTGTGCTTTTGAGTAATAAATTGAAATGTTTAGAGAAGCTCGTGGCTAAATAATAACAGCCTCTCGGGTCGATCTTTAGGTTAAGCCGTGCTTGCTTAGGTTGGTCTGTGGATGGGTGACCACCCATTACATACCGAGTTTCCTCCGTGCCTCGGAAAGCACGTTAAGCCGTTGGTCCTGGCTGTCATTTGTAGATCTTTGACAGTCGTTAGGTAGTCAGTGGCCCAAAAAAAGTCTGACAACCAGTCTTACCAAGGGGTATCGTATTACTCAGTTCTAACTGAGTTGTGGAGGTCAGATAGGCAGTCGCTCCATGTAAAATACTGATATCCAGCTGCATCCGGTTAGACTGGAAGCCAACCCCAATATAGTTGGGAAAAGGCTAGGCAGATGATGACAGTGACACGGGAATATAATTCCCCCAGTTTCAAAGCTAGAGCAAAGTTACCAGGGGCGTATGAAACTAGAGCAACTGATTCATTCACCAGGTGACGGAATCTCTCACACATACAGTATTCAGTAGACGAAACTTTTAGTACCCATCTACTGCCGCCCACGATACGAGGTGGTAAAGTTCAATATTCTGAAACGACATAAAAGCAATGACTACGTTAGAAGAAAATAATAGAATATTCTAGTGTGATTCAGAATAGTTATTGTTGTATTTATATATTGGTACTTACTAGTGTCCGACCGAAACAGGGTTTTCAGCCGAGACAGAACATTCGGCCCTGGGTCCCAGTTTCGGCAGAAACTGAAACTTAACCGACCTTCGAAGATCATCAAACAGAAAAATTTCCCTGAGGACATCGGTTGAAAAACAAAAATTGACTCTTTATACTAATTGTGTCAGCCGATGCGATACGGGAAATCCAGATATTTTTTTTCAATCTGTTAAATAATAAAAAATAAAAATAAGTTCCTTGGGAATGTTGTCCAGTTTGATGGTCTGAATCACCACCAAATAGGTATTGCGCTTATTTTACACCCTGTATTAAATTCTTATTTCTTATGGCATTTTAAAATCTTCGTTCATCATCATTAACATTTCAGTTCGGAATCACCCACTGTTGGATATAGCCATCCCCTTTCTTCATTACCATACGGTTTGCCATGCCCCATTCCTAGATCTAGATGATACCTTCAACCCGACGTAAAACATAATACCATTTCTTAACAATTAGTATAAACCCTCTACACGCCACAATACATGACCGGCGTCGCCATGTTTTATTCCAATACAGTGCCTGCAAGGCTGCAGGTCAATCCAGCATGTATGTGGCAATCAAACTTCCATGTATACTGGAGCGACCCAGTTGTTCACTTGAGAGCCACAGACGAGCAATTTGAGGGCAATTGACGAGCTAATGTCTATCTTATGCATGTGGCTTTGTCATAGGTTTTTTTTCTTCGCACGACGAATTTTAGGTTTGCTGCGTCAGTGTAATAAGGGAACTCGGTTACTTAGCAGATTTATACACTATTATAGGTACGCTTTTTCGCCGTGTTACAAAAAATAAATATTTATTCAATTTACAGCACTTAAATTAGACGGTCCCTCCAAACGCGCGTCCTCCACCTATCGCCATTTGATAGGACTGTCAGAGAATGACAGTTGCGATAATCAATTTGCTAAATAATACACTTTTGTGACTGTGTTACATAACAATGTAACACTGACAAAGTCCTGCCACACAAGAACAACAGTAAAATGTCCCGTCTGTAGCACCGCATCTTCATTTATAATGAAGCTTCATTTCGGCGGGATTAGTTGGCAGACTTGTTAACGTCACGCGTCGCCTGGGACGTACGTGGGATAGGGTTTACAGGTAATCATTGTTAGTTCAGACATAGGGTTTCATTAGGAATGTAATGGTTTGAAAAACGCATTCTAGTTACATGTTTTGTTATCCACAAAGGAAAAGTTTCTACCTACTAAAAGTAAGAAGTTTTCCTTGACATAGTCCGCAGGCTGCGTTCCCACCAGAGATAAACGAGGATGCGTCGCGAGGGATGTGTGTGAAACTAATCATTAATATCGCTTCTTTCTCACAGCTTGAGGTTTCCTAGCTATGTGATTGGTTAGTTCCACACACATCCCTCGCTGCGCATCCTCGCTCATCTCTGATGGAAACACAGCATTGTGTTCCAATTGCTCGTCCACTAGTTTTCTCTGTGAAAGGGAAAGCATGGCTTCGAATTTTTAGTTTTGAGACCTGCCTGGCAAGACCGAGGGTCCAACCAAAGATATGTTTATCCAACCCTCAACCACGACTCATCATTTTAAAACTTATTAAAGAACACCACTCCCTATTGGAGAGGTCTGGGTCCCAGCAGTGGCAATATAATAGGCAGATTATGCTGCACTATTGAACAAAACGAACTCTATAACAAATGCTCAATCGGGTGTAACATGTGACAAATTGACAAACCAAAGAGTTCTAATTAAACTCATTATGCCGCTTGCCCACTGAGGCGCAACACATTGTATCGGCGGAAACAGAACAATAAGAAAGCCATCTTTTGTCTACTCAACTACGATGCGACTCAGTGAGCAACTGGGCTAAAGACAACACAAAATAATATCAAAGAAACAAACCTTTGTTTCTTGATGATGGTTCATCTTTGAAGACTGGTGTGTCGAAAAAAGTACCTGTAACAATGATAAAAACATTAATAAGCATTTTAGGGTAAATGCGGAAAGTTTGCAGTATGGCTATAAGAGTAGAGGAAGACCAAAGATGACTACTAAGATACTAGGGAAGTATGGAAGAAATAAATTGACTCTGCGCCCATCCCCAGTACATCGGGATAAGAGCAGGAGAATGTTCATATAGCTAGTAAATTGCTGTCGTTTGTAGATCTTTGACAGGCGTTACAAGCAGTCAAAAGACAGATTGTCTGAAAATCGGCCCTCTGCAGGAGTATCGTATGACCCACTGAATTTTGGAGGTCAGTTATCTATGCTCCATTTAAAATACTGTTATTCAGCTGCATTCGGTTAGGCTGGATGGCGATCCCTCCCAAATGAATATGCGTTTATGTCGATATTTATAACTTAAAATAAAAAAAAAATAATAAAATATTTAAAAAGTTATAAATTATATGTGGTTGTTGAATCATATATTTTTGTGAAACTGGACTAATTAAAGCAAAATTAATAATTAGTGTAAAGTACCAAATATTTCAAGCAAAAAAAGTGGTAACACTGAAATAAAAAGTTTCTTGCTTGTGGGATAGATAGCGCTATCCAAAATTAAAAAAAATGATTAGAGTTACCAGGGCATGCTCCGCGGACGGTGCGGCGGTCGCACGTCCCGTGCGACGCTCCCGAAATTATGGGACGCTGAGTAGAGGCGCCTGATAACGTCGTAACCAGTTTATTTACAAACCGAATGGCTTTAAATCTGACGGCTGGGAGAATACCGCGTTTGCTTAATCGAGGCGAATTGGTTTTTGTGGAAAGCTGAAGAAACTAACAAACTAGAGACTTAGTAACTTTCCCATTCATAATATTAGTATGGATTGGCCATAACGATGTATCATCGACGCATGTAAAAAAACAAAATATAATTCATTGAGCGCGAAATAAGAGTGAGGCCAGCTTATACTGGTTTTGTTACCACTTATCAACGACCTACGGTCTACGTATACGTCTGCTTACCCCTTACGGGATACATGCGTGATGTTATGTTAACTTTACACAATATAGTATTCCACGTTACTCTGTGTCAGTTCTCTTAACAAAGGCCATTGTGTGGACTTCGGGAACATTGAATTTGGCAGTTTAATTATACCTACTTGAATGAAATACAAGTTATTCAATCTAACTTTGGATTTAGACAAAAGAAGTTTATTTTAAGCACAAATGGGTACGGTGGCTTATAAACTGGAGAACTTTATCAAGCCTAAATATTCCAAGAACTTCAAGAAATCCTAAAGTTACTTAGTTTTGTTTGTTATAATCCCGACGACGTGATCTAACTGAAGCGATGGTAACGTGAACACAGCACTGTCGCGTTCATTATGTTCGGCGAACACGAACGCCGCGCCGGGTCGCGCTGGCAGCAGACATCTTCTGTTTTTCTGAATAAATGCTTGACATAATTATGAACGCGACGATAGCGATGCACTCCTTGCAGACTTATTTTACCTCTGACTTTGCGTCACCGTCAAAATGCCAGTGACCTTTGTGTTATGTTTATTCATAGAAATAAAGTCGTTGTTAGGTTGTTCGTAGTGACAAGTCGTCGAAATTTCTATTCTGAAATCTTTATTCTGATCGCAATAAGGTTGCTGATGGAGTGCTGCTGTCAGAAGTAAAATTATCTGCGAAAGGACTGTACGCGCGACCAAACTCTTTGATGAGGTCGTGGTAAGGTAGGTAAGAGCTGTCACATCGAAAAGCGCTAAAACTTCTCCATTTACCCACAAGTTGCAAAAACTACCACGAATCATGCATAGTAAAAATGTGAAACAGTTTGAGAGTTTCAAAACGTCATCCTGTAAGCCTGTAAGTGAAAGACAGCGACCTTTATTTAAGTAAGATCTTTGTGAGAGGGTAAAATGCACAGACCAGCCTTTGGCAAGCTAAGTACATACGCGTCACAAACCTATGTGAACAGTATACGTTTGGTTTTAATTTGTGACCGACCGATCAACGTGCGGTTTCGGTTTCGGCCAGAGTCGGCCAAGAAATCTAGTTTCGGCCACAGTTTCAGTTTCAGCTAATTTTTGGCCGAAACTTCGGTCTCACCGAAACTCTAAATTCGAGAATTGTTCATTTATCTTTAGGCTAACTTCGGGCGAGTTCATTGCTCGGGGTCATTAACGGAGTTCACCGAGCGAGTTTTTTTTAAGTGTAGTTTATAATTTATTCAACACGTGTTAACTGTCTCATACAAAATGTAAACGAACCCCTCACCAAGCCGTTAATTAAGCATTATGTACATCAAACTAAATAGCTCTACGCAAACTCTTTTTTTTTGGGTGTAAAATAACGGTTTACTATAGGACTCAAAGTAACACACCCGAAACATGTGCTGATGTGAATAGTACAGGGGTCGTGGTGGTATATAAAGTAAAGTTATAACATTTAATTAAACGAAATCATTTATTTAATAAACTCATCATAAAATCCAACTTGTTAGTAATGATTTAAAACTTGTTTTCAAAAATAGCGAGTGAATGAGTTGGAATTTTGACCTTCAATATCCTACGTACGCTGCTCTTTTCTGGACCATAGACCAGAACAAAAAAAAACCGGGCAGTGGGTCGTCTTAAAACATCGCAATGACGGGTTGAAAAAGTATCTTTCGGCTAGTTGAGGATCTTTTACACCCATTGGGTGTAACAATAAGATTTTAAAATGCCATAAGAAATAAGAATTTAATTCATGTTGTAAAAGCGCAATTATGTGGTGGAGATTCGGACCATAAAACTGGATAAGCAGTATCTTTGTGCTCTTCTATGTTAATGTTATGTCTTGTTGAGTATTTTGTGTGTACATACATAAATAAATAAGTAAATAAATAACATTCCGAAGGAACAGGTTGAAAAAAATATCTGGATTTCCCATATCGCATCGGCTGACACAATCAATATAAAGAGCTAATTTTTTTTCAACCAGTGACGACCTCGTGGCCGGTTGTTTCAGTTTCGGTTTCGACCGCAACCGGGACCAGGGCCGAAGGGTCTGTTTCGGTTCGGCTGAAAATCCCGTTTTGGTCGGATACCCACATTCGTTTATTCGAATATGAACATAACACCCCATAACAAGATTTTTTATATTCGTATGAAACGCTAATGTACTTAGTAAAGTCAAATGTTGGCCTGAATCAGCTTCACTATCTTTTAAGTAGAAGTAATAGAAAAGCTTCTTACGTTATATGAATATGTAACATGCTAACTTGCTAAGCTGTTGAATGCATGTGGGGTCACGCAGCTATTTAAGTTCATAACACACGATAAACTAAAAGTTTCTTCAGAGGACCGTCAAGGTAGAAAATAAGCACTTTAATAGTTAATTTTTCTTTGCTTGATGGTACCACAGCAAAGAAAAATTAACTTTTGATCTAAATATTTTAGGTACTTACATATTAATTAAAAGAGATAAGTCGTAAAGGTATTATGCGTGCTATGCATATATTTTCTTTTCGCGAAAATATTGTAATTCCCAGCCAGCCAGAAACATTATTTTTTATGATATTCTTATTTTGCCAAGAAAAAATGAAATACTCAGTAACTCCTACGCTATAATACCAGGTGAGTGGCATTTGAACGTTCAAGAAGCACTGTCTCAGTCTACAAGTCTAGCTCCATCCCGTCTAGAGCTCCTCAACCCCTGCCCTTTCAGCTAGATAGTCAATTAAATGCAAATGGCTAGAACGAAGACTGTTCCAGACAGATGTTTGTCTAGCTTTCGTAAGGAGTTTATTTGTGGATAATAGTCTGTGCTGTGTCAGTGTTTAATGTGGCTGGGGTGAAATGTATTGGAGACTTTAGTAGAATAATTAGTAGAAAAATAAAATTCTTGAATTCGCTGAAAGGCAACGCACAATCTAAACAACTGGATGAGAAGCATGTTCTGCAAAACAGTTATTTAGTTGAGAACGAAGGAAGGATTTTTGAATATTCTTCTGTTTCTTCAACTATTGGCCACCCAATGCCGAGTATAGGTCTCTCCCAAATCTCTCCAGTTTTCACTAATTCGACCCATAAAAAATGACATAGGGGATCAGGGATGGTATGGTAAAGATCTTCTGGAACTTCTACACTTTTTTCCAAACCAATTTAAGAATCTTTGAAATCACATGGGGACCACTGCTTGTGATTCTAGAAATGTATTCGACAAACCTGATGAGGTCGATGTCTTTAGTGTAGATATCGCACAAGTGCATCGCTGTGCATGGGTTCGTTTGATTCAAAGACAAGCAGTGTCTTTAGAGATATGTCGTTAGGGACGTTAACGTTATAGGTACAGTACACCTCTGTCTACTCCGTGTGATAACATAGGTTTAAAGTTATTTCTTTACAACGTAGTTGGCCAAAATAAATCATAAGATTGGCCCCATAACTTGGAAGATAACTGAACCATGAACTTAATTAAGATAGCCCATATCTATCGCGACATAACTCATGGGGGAGCGATGCCGTGACACTATCTCTTGACCACCATGCTGCCAAATATACGGTACCCACCCGAAGTTTGTGGAACCTTGTCGGCTAGCCGGAAAATCTTACATGAAAGCAAAATGTACCCGTTAGCCGACCGTTACTAATAATTAATTAATTAATTTTAGGAAAAAAAATGACCGGTCAAGTGCGAGTCGGACTGGCGTCATACGAAGGTTTCCGTAATAAAGACGAATTCTTTTTTTTTTAATTTTGATTATTTTACTATTTATGCACACGTTATGGCGGCAGGTCACGGGAACAATCTGCGACTACCGCATTCCCCTTAAACTTAAGAAGAAGATTTATAAAACAATGGTTAGACCTGCTGACTTGTTTGGATCAGATTGTTCGGCCAGAAAAGGGATGAATGAAAGGCATTTGCATGTGGCTGAAATGAGAATGCTAAGGGAGATGTGTGGTGTTACGCGAATGGATAAAATAAGAAATGAGTATCGGAAGTCTGAAAGTGGCGCCGGTGACTGCGTTGTGTGGTAATCGGTTGTCGTGGTATGGGCATGTGATGCGGAGGAATGAGGAAAATGTCGTGAGGAAAGTTTTGAGTATGACTGTGGATGGGTATAAGAGTAGAGGAAGATCAAAGAAACGATGGATGGACCGTGTGAAGAATGATGGCAAGAAAGGAGGTGTCTGATGGGATGACGAGTAATAGAGAAGTATGGAAGAAGAAGACATGCTGCGCCGACCACAAATGAATTGCGACAAGGGCAGGAAGATGATGATTTGTTGTTATAGCGGCCATAGTAATACATAGTCTGTGATAGCTGCCAGTCTATTCCGGTGCAACAGATACTACCCTGAGACGGACGGACGGACGGACAGACAGACAGCAGAGCGTTTGATAATAGAGCCCCGATGAACCCTTTTGGTGTGTAAGCCTAAAAAAATAAACTTTTGCTGCTTACGAAAACGGGTGTACAGGTAAACCTGAACACATATGTGCTTCGGTAATCTAAGTTTTTTCGAATAAATACGAAAATTGCGACAAAGAGGCTACTTCTGAGTTTTGTACTGCCCCGCTCTGTGCACCTATCATTGCGCGTTTGTATGAAGTTTTGTATCTGCTGGGTTTACCTACTCGCATAATGTCATCTGTCACTCGAAAAGTTATATGGAATTACATAAGAGTTGTACAAGTAATAATGCTGGTAATACAAAATTTGAAAGTATTTCCATGTTTGCTCTAATGAATAGATCTCATCATGCGCGTTCGTATTTCCGAAGATATACGATGGTTCCCCAAGCGCATACTTTTCCTTGGAGATATGTGCTTGCATTGCTTTTACCCCTGACTTTGAAGTACGGTGGCCTTTATTCTCGTTGTCATAAGGTTTATGATAGAGGTAAAATAAGAGGTGTTCTACCTCTGTATCCAATAGTTGATAGATAAAAAGACGTCAAACACGCAAATACCAGGCCGTTTGATGTATTAGAACATCGCCGTCGTCACCGGGAACGCATAGCATTGCGCAGTCCCTTTCACACCGCGGACCGGCCCGCCCACGCGTACCGCTACGGCTTTCTACTATTTGCAACTCTGTCAGTTTATAGGCGCCTAGTACTTCACGATGGAAGACATTGTTCGCGTTCCGATCTATGAGATGTTGGTGTTGTTTTCAGCAAATATTTGATCGCTACAACCACTCATGTCGCTGCCAAACGTTAAAACGCCAAAATAGTTAAGCTTTAAAAATAGATGATGTCGGTGTTTCCTATACATAATAATGCGAATAAATATATTGATTTGATTTGGAAGCACAGGAACAAACTCGATAATTTTGGTCGAGTGAAGTCGAGTCATATGAAGACCATGCCGATTAGTGTCTGAAATGAACTTTTGAGGAAAGAACCACGCCGATTTGAGTGGACCTGTCCAGCAAGCGCAAGCATTTGTCAGTAATCGTGTAGCTCAACCCAGAACTCAATGACTCGACGACCAAAATCAAAGAAACGACATTTTGGTAAGCCGCATAATAAAGTTAAGTATAAAGTACTCAAACTACAAGACAGACCATAAAACTAACCTACGTACCCTAAGCAAAATACGCGCTTTGGAAGTGGAGTTGTGGACACCGGCCCGTAACAATACATAAATAACTAAACTAAAAAATGATGAAAAATCGTAGTCAATGTCATATCGTGTTTAGGCTTATTATGCTGTTTTTTTTTGGTAACTTCGGAATTTTACCTTGTATTGTATTATATAACGGGCTGGTGTCCGCAACTCCACGTCCAAGCGCGTATTTTGCTTGAGCTGCCTTTTATTATCACCAAAGTTAAAAGAATTTGCATATTCAGTTCCGAGTACCAGGGCACCAGGAATTACTAGGAGATTATATTAAAACACAAAGAGCATTCTAATTCTCCTTCTTACGCAAAACGCGCTAAGATAGGGATAGATACGAGAAGTTACTTAACGCTAAGTATATTCCGAGTAACTTAGAACTTTGCTTACGTAATTAGTTTTACTTAAGTACATTCTAAGAGATTTCTAGTTTCTACGCTAATGAGATGAGATACATGTTGGCTTACTTTGGTATGTGTGTATAGTTTCGCCTGTATGACTGCGAATAGTAAGTTTCGATGTGGGAAAGACCCGAGAAATTCAAGTTTTCTTGGTTTTTTTTAATTTGTAGGTCAGTAACAGGTTGTAACTAAGAGTATTTACAAGGCAGACGTGAGTGTCAACGCCGGGAGGGGACGCCCTGGAAAGACATACCTTATTATGTTCTTCAGAAAGGTCAGGTAGTACTCGCAACCCGCGTGCGTGTATGACCAGATGTATGGACGTGGACGAGGCGCCAGGAGTTTGTAAGGATCGTAACTGCTAGCTCCCTCAAGGGATCAAGGCTTGAGCTTATGTATGTATGTTTCAGGTTGTATATTGATAAAATATGATGGGCCACGGAAACAAATGTGTATTTATGGAATTACAATATCTATCAATACGACTTTATGTTAGAAGTTGGCTCTCAAATAGATATATAGATAGATAAACCATTTATTTAGTGCACACAAAAGACAGCACAACACACAGAAGCACAATTAAATGATACAAATTACACGACTTTATAGCTATATAACAACAAGGCGCCAATATACAAAAAAAAAACATATTACGAAAGAAGTATAGTAACACCATGACATACTTCAAATAAAATAACGAGTATACAAGGAGCGGTGTGCGTCTTAAACTTGCACCAAATGGGAGTCCAGCTCAGCATGTGTCAGGCATGACGCTGACGCTGATATTCTGCTGGATTCCTGTAGTGACATAAGGACGTCGAGCAACATTCATCTATCCATCCTCACAAACTTTCGCATTTATAAGATTAGTAGGATTGGCCCACCACTGGCCAGGCCCATCATCCTTTTCGCCTATCTGTCTTGGTAAGGACAACACATGTGACTAAAACAGTGACGAATATAAATCTTATTAAAGTGAAAAGGGAGAGGAAGACCAAAGAAAAGATGGATGGATTGTGTGAGGAAAAATATGAAAGAAAAAAGAGTAAATGAGGGGAGCATGGAAGAAAAAAACGTGTTACGCCGACCCCAAATAACATGGGACAAGGGCAGGAAGATGATGGCCCATTTTCGCTTATAATTAGGACTCTTTCCTTTTCTTCAACCTTTGGCCACCCAATGCTGTGTGGGTCTCTTCCAAATCTCTCCACTTTTGGCGGTTTTGTGTCACGGCTATCCAGTTCCTTCCGGCCACTTTAATGAGATCGTCCACCTAGTCGGTTATCTTTAATTTGGACTACTAAAAAGTAAACACTTGTCTCTAGATCCTAGGATCTAATCCTCAATTTCTGCTCTAATCAGATATAATCTATGATAACAGATAGTGATCGCCCTCGTGTGACGTCACCGTGGATCCGTGTGATCTCCGCTGATTTACAGCCCGAAACGGATTCGGATTAAATAGGATTCGAGTTCGTCGTACAGGGTGCTCGGACAGTCGAGCCGAATTAGGATGATATGGAGTTTGTATACAGGGTGGTATTGCATTATACGGGTGAATAGCAATTGTATTACACTAGCGTTTGCCATCGGTTCCGCCTACGTGGAAGTCGTTAATGATCCCACTGACTAATATTGCCGGGATTATATATTTCGGATATTTATCATTGTTTTTCGTTTATTTAACTCATGAAAAATGAATAAACCAAATTCAATATAAAAACAAAATCGTAATAACTATAAAAATAGTAGCCCAAAATCAATGGGAACAGGGTCCGAGCTAGCGGTGCTGTGCTCTTGAGAGAGGAACCTCTTAACAATACACGCCCTGTCCAGAAGTACTTTTTTTTTAATCAAATCCATGTAATTTTGTGCTAAATACAAAATTATATCGGTTCTAAGAGGAAATAGAATCCGTATGCAGAAGTAAATTGCAGTACCAAAGTTATCGTGTCAACCGTAATTATTGTTGGGTACGTTCTTCTTCAGCATAACATTAATTCACTCAGATGACCGAAGCAACGGCACCCAGCATGTGAACACTGAGGCCTTATATCATCATCTTCCTGACCTTGCCCCATGTTACTTACGGTCTGCGCAACACGTTTTCTTCTTCCACTCTCCTCTGTCAATCATCACGCTATCATTTACTCCATATCTTTAATATCATTTGTCACACAATCCTTCCATCGTTTCCTTGGTCTTCCTCTCGCTCTCAATCCATCAACATATATATGAATCACTCTTTAAGTCCCATGCGATTCGTCCCTCCTCATCACATGTCCATACCAAGACAGACGATTCCCTTTCAACTTTAACCTTACAAATTGACTTTTAAAATATAATTTTCAAATTCTTTATCAGTCACCAAACTTGGCTATAAGCCTATCATCATTCTCCTGCTCTTATCCCAATTTATTTGGGGTCGGCGCAGCATGTCTTCTTTTTGCTCTAAGCCTATAAAACAGCAAATTTACATATTTAGTTTGTCTAGTGAATTCTCAAAAACTCAAAAAGTAGACATAGCTATCCTACAGACTCATCTTTTTCGCTTACTTTACACAATCGTACTCACAGCCTCACGCTTGCTAGGACCACACTACTACTCGTTGAACTGGAGACTGTGCCAAAATCGATGAGGCGAAGGAGCTAAGCGCTAAGAATTGCAAGTAGACGGTGTAACATGTGCCCGGAACCTATTTGTATGTAGATTAGAGTTAAATGGAGCCGATAGAGAAATGGCAGCTAGAATAACAGCGGTGAATTTGTTTTCTGAACGCTTTTAGGTGATGGAACTTCCGATGGAACATAGTAGTTTATCTTACAGGATCACACTTCTTGGTGTTTTATATAAAGTTATGTAAGAGAGAGGTTTAGAGGATTTTAATACACTAATTTGTAATTTGGATTAGATAATCCAAATAACAGAAGAGAATCATAATAAACTAGGCTAGGCTATGTTTAATCTTAAAAGTATGTAAATATTTCAACATAGCACGCAATGGGAAGATTCCTGTAATGCCTTTGAAATACTCTGATATTACAAACAATCAAAAGAAAATAAATTTCCAGTACACAACAAGCAATACATTCCGATTCCACAAAATTATACACAGACATAACTTCAAAGTTAAAAACAAAAGACTGAGAGACAAAAATACCACAATATTGGCTCCTGGTAAAGACGCGACTACACTACTGCCACAGAAAAGATGGTACAGAAAGTTAACTACATACTACGAGGAAAACGCACGAGAACATAGACACGCTAAGATTTGAGTAAGAATGTGGATGACTATAGTAGGAGGGAAACACTAAAGAAACGATGGATGGACTGTGTAAAGGATGATATGGCAAGAAATGAGGTGTCTGATGAGATGACGAGTAATCGGGAAGAAGAAGTCAAGATGCGCCGACCCCAAATGAATTGGGATAAGGGCAGGAGAAATATGACATAGATACGCTTCACGTGCAGAGAGTGCAAGAGCACTCGCGCCATTTGTTTATTTGAATGTTTGTGTGCGTGCGTTTGTTGTCGATAGTTGTTTGATGGCATTGTCATGATTATCATAAGCCCAGCTTTATCCCAGCTATGGTGAGGTTGGCTTCCAGTCTATGGATTTAGATGAATACCAGTATTTAACATAGAGCGACTGCCTATCTGATATTCACAGCCAAGTTACTGACTAACACTTTACCCTTTAGCATGTCTGATTTTCTATCTTTGAGATTTGGGTAAAGACTGTCAAAAGAGACAAATGACAGCTGCGCCCGCGGCTGCTTTCCGACGCACGGATAGGTCTCGGTATGAAATGTACGGTTACCTATTTGGTTCTGTGTCCGGACTGTCCGTGGCAAATGGAGCTTAACAAGTCAACCCTTTCGGTTTTTATTTAGCCACGAGCCACCGCTGTGGGCCTTCTGTATCCATTTCATTTAGTCCCCGATCACACGTGCGACCGCATTCATCACAGACGGACATCGGACACCCGACGCCGCCCGTCGCTAGTGTGTACGCGACTAATGCACGGATGTGTCCGACAAGTCTGACGGGGGAAACAGATGGAAAAGGAAAGTGAGGATTTGAGCTTAAATAGGGATTTAGTTTGTTTTGTTCTGTTTTATTAGGCGTGCGAATGTGGTATAGCTTTTCTAATCAGGTGAATGGAGTCAGCTGATCAGAGCCAGTTTATGGTTTAATTAACCGGTCGTGCAGTGTTATTGGGCTTATTTCGGTTATTTCTTTAGAAATTTCTCAGTAGCTGGCCGGAGTCGAGACTTGTACCCGGTTAGTTGGCCAATAGGTTTGCTTCCATTTAAATCAAATGTCTCATTTCCTTTACTCGTTTTATTTTTGGCTAGCACAGTCCTAATTTTACATCTGCGTATGCACCGCCATCAGCCGTCAGCTTAGTATTCCATTCCTCCTTAGCTACATCATCTTTAATTAAATTGTCAAAGTCAAAACTCATTTATTCAGATTAGATAATGCTGACATTCAGAACTTATTGAACGATAAAATACACATAAGACCATAACATCAATTAGTACCTACTATGAAGATTACCTACTACAAGACAGTTCTTAAAAAGCCCGTCCTTAAGCACTTCCTAAAAAACGAATCGTATTATATTTCGACAATCAAATCAAACCACTAAATAAAGGCTCCACACAAACACGTGAGCATCCGATTTATCCAAGACATCCATTACAACAATCATCCCCGGCTAACAATAGCATTCCTTCTGCTTGAACAACATACGAACATAATCGAGCTTGCGCGAGCTGACACCGAACACGTGCTAGCGAGATGTGTGAGGACAGAAGGACAACCAGCTCAGATGGGGTTTATAGGCAATTCAGTGGCTTACTGAGTTTGATTCCATAAGGACAGGTCGAGCAGTATTCTTGAGTTCATCTGGCGAAGGTTTTAGAGTAGCAACCCGGATTCTGGGTTTGTGTCTGCCTGTGGTGATTGTTAATGCTAATATTCGAGCATAGATACTGATTTTTCAACCTATCGTTTTGCTCAATATTAGTTGTAGCATGGTAACATTATTTTGCATGGAACTGTCAAGTCAACAAATACAATTAAAAGTCTACGTTTGGACATTTATGTTTATCGGTTCGCTCTGGGTGGACGCTGATCTTGTCTCTAGAGTCATCGAGTGAATGTTGAAACCACTTACCAAGTGAGCCTTCTGCACAACACTTACGCAGTACACATGCGCGGGTCCCACGTGCGCGCCAGGTGCGCTCACGTCGCCCTGCACTCCGCTACCACCGCCCGCGCCCCGCGCTCTTCACTCACAATATCCTCAATAACAATTGATAACCCTGAGTTATTGTCAAAATTTTATTTTTAATGTCCTTAGTAAAACATTTACCTCATACATCTTCGAGTTATAGGCGGTACAGTTATATTGTGCGCGCAAGCAGAAATTCCAATGCTATATGCAAGGAATATGATTTAGATCCATTCACAATTAGTGTGTTTTTGTGGTTCGTTGCTTAAGCCTCAAATTTTTCAAGTAGCGATAGGTTATATTATTTGTTTTTAATATTTTACAATTTTCTCTATTACTTTAGTCATATAAATGCAAACCTAGTTTTTATATTATTTCTTGCTTTTATTTTGTTTTCTGTTTTTGTGCTCACCATAATAGATCTATATGTGAGGATTTGTAATTGGCTTTCTGGTGACTATGGTTTCCTGTTTTGTTTGTTTTTATTAGCTGTATGTCCTCCATGTACTAAAATAAATAAATAAATAAGTATTTGACAGGTGATGACTAAGTTACCACCAGGTGAGCTGCGTAGTTGAATGTCAAACAAGTTCCAAGTAAAAAAAACAAACGTGGGGAAATCGCCATTCAAAGCTCACACACTTCGCTAATAGGTTCTCAACACTCCACTTAAGCAAAGCAACCACTTCGATTTCGCCACCTGGACATTGGTCACTCAACTAAAAATGCACACACATTTCCCAACGTCCACTCCTGCGCAGCCACACATCTGCACACTAAAATCCTTTCAGTTATTTATCCTCTGATAGCAGCAATTGCAGCCTTATTGCGTCAAGAATAACGATTACTATGGTTTAGAAAGACTTGCCCGTGGCAACAGCCCAAAAGCAACCTTATCTCAACGAAAATAAAGATCACTACAGATATGTAAAAATATACATACAATGGGCCGTCCATTATGTGCCATAACATTGTTAGGGGGTACTACCGGATACTATGCTATCCACAATATTGCACGTAGAAGGATGTTTTGAATGTAAGCTATAATATTTAAGTTATCGGGTGAAGGTTAAAATAATAAAATTGTCAGCTGTTCACTAAGTCAAGTGAATAGTTTTATAAATCTGGGGAATGTTGTTTTGGTAATGACGAACACAACATGACGTCAGCGCGCCTAGCGCTTGTATGCCCGGAAGGCCCACAGGTGAACATGTAACGTTCAGATTTCATTAAGAAATTGAAAATCTTGATGATTGAATATTCATTCGAAGTCATCATCCTCCTGCCCTGGTCGAAGTATTATCCGATAAACCTTTAAGCATCCCATTGATATTGATATAAGGTAACATATTGGCCTCAACTACCGATGTGTGAACCACATGCTCTGTTAGCCTTTCGTCTGATTGGCTCTATTGTGCGCATACGCATTCCCCGGATGTCTGACCTCCAGCCAATAGTGTCAATTATGTACCTACGTTACGGAGAAGTTACGGGTCGGTTCGAAAAGCCATTTATTTTTACGACGCACAAACGGTTACCACGTATTCAGTACATCATCATTCATCATTCGCACCCCCCCCCCCCCCCCCCGCATACATATACATAGAAATTTTTCATCGCAATTTTGTCATTCTTCCTTTACCTACAAAAGTGCAATACTACACGGACAAAATGTATGGGACAGCTGTTTATTACCGACGAAAATTACGTGGAAGCGCCAGGGTACTCCACGAATTTCAATTTTTCTTAGTATTTTAGCAATCTGCATTTAGCCCCCCCCCCCCCCCCCATTCAATCAACTTTTTCATGAAATAGTCATTCAATGCGATTAAATGAAATTAGAGGATTGTATTGATGATTTTAATGATTAAAACTCGGTAAAGCCATATTTTAATCAACATACAACATGACACTGACCTGCAAATTGCAAAAAACGAAAGAAAATGTGAATTTCGCGGCCTACCCTGGCGCATCCACCATACATTGCACCGTATTGGATAACAGCCCGCTCCCTCTTTCAAAGAGGAGGTCTGTATGCCAGCAGTGGGGACGTAATAGACTGACAAATTTTAATTTCTAGCTAGAGGTTAACCTAAAATAAGAAACTATTTTCCAAACTGGACACCGACTTCCCAAACAAAAATCACAAAGAAGTGGAAAATACTAAAAATGAGTTTGGAAGTAGGAGTATAAGAGTAGAGGAAGACCAAAGAAACGAAGGATGGACTGTGTGAAGGATGATATGGCTAGAAAGGAGGTGACTGCTGAGATGACGAGTAGTAGAGAAGTATGGAAGAAGAAGACATACTGCGCCGACACCAAATATATTGTGATAAGGGCAGGAGATTGAATGAATGGAGTTGGATGACTAGAGTTGGATGAATGGAGTTGGTTGTTTGATTCACTTTTTTTGGTACCGACTTCCAAAACTTATTTAGAAGTCGTTTAGTAAAATAAACAATGTTTAGATAGAATATCGCAAGTCTTTGAAGGTTCAAAGTACCCATACAAGCCAGACATTCTGCAGTAAGACTGTGCAGTTAGCATAAATCTGCAGTAACCAGTCGGCAGCCATTGTTGCTATGTTTTATAGCGCCGTTAGTAGCGTGCTGCTTCATGCTATGAGGGGTAAGCAGAGTTGGAAGAGGTTGCAACACAAAATAAATGAAGACTTTTCGACATTGAATTTGGGCGATAAATGTCAAAATTAATAAAAGTTATTTAAGCTCGTTTTCACGGACCTCATGCTCAGCAGTTGCGATGGCGACCACTAGACCGACCCGGCCGGCAGTCTGAACTTCCAATGCTGATAATTATGACCAGCAGCTTTTGGTCAGACTGAAAGCTCACAAAACACATAAAATCCCTATGATATACTTACTTCAAAGTATTACAATAGCAGGGCACTTACAAACAATTCTATAATAATCTAGCTCCTCTAACTTTAGTTCTCAGCGTCTCAAAACCCCTAATTATCCGCCTAAGAGCCTGCCTAGTGCCCACACGAGCCGACCGGGTCGCATAAGGGACTGAACACACTATCGACGTGGAATCGGTTTGGACTGGTCAGAAACAGACGTCATGTCGTATTGCTACGTGATAACGCCTCACAATATGTGCAAGAGGACATTACCAACGTCGTAGAAACATCTAGAAAATTTTAGAAGACACGACAAAGGCGAGCGCTCCGCATGCGTGCCCCCTTCATTTCTCATTGGTGTTATTTTTTGACAAGAAAGATGACACTATATTTTCTTTCCTTGTAATTGTATATTTTTAACTAAATTATATTATACTAGCTTATGCCCGCGGCTTCGCCTACGTAGAGTTTGGTAATTGTCCCACGGGATCGTACTACCGGGGTAAAAAATCCTATGTATTAATCCAGGTTATAAACTATCTATGTGCCAAATTTCATCCAAATCCGTTAAGTCGTTTTTGCGTGAAAGAGTAACAAACACTTTTAAAGCATAATAAAGCAGCTCAAGCTTCCTCGCCGATAAGTGTGCTCACTCCCTAACAAGTTGAGTACTTCTGACAAGCCTTACAACCTACACCGCATCGAAATAGCCATGACGATGCCTTTACACCTAAAATTCTCGACCCTTTGTCATTCAAATAAACACCTTAAGTTTATTAACATAAATCGCAATACACATTGTTTGAAACACGTACGCATTCGCTCCAGTTTGAATCATGACCGAATAAATTGATACGCAAATGTGTGCTTTCTTAACAAAACCATAAGGCCATATTGTGAATTATCAACGTGAAGTTACAAAATCAGCTTTATGTTTGTAGTATATGTACATATACGCACTTTATAGTGCGTATATGTACATATTTACATATACGCACTTTAAAGTGCGTATATGTACATATTTTACCTTGAAAGAATGTGTTAGCGGGCAAAGATTTGGTGAATACTCGTATGTGCGAATTGTAAGAAAGCACTACAGTCGAGCACAGTCAACATAATGTGGATGTTACACACAATTACTTGTGTGCGAGACTGCACCGAAATAAGGAGGAATTTTGTTTTTCTTTAGTTAGTCGAATTCTATGACTTTCCCTCTATTTTTGCAAACAATCTGGCATACATTATAAAAACATGTAAGAAATATGCTTAACATGAACATAACATCACACTCGTATGTTCATGTGGTTAAGGTATAGTTTAACCTGTTATGTTTAAGTGGAGAGGTCAGCCTGGTAGTCGCAACCGGCGTGTATGTCTGACCAGATGCATGAACGTGGACTAGGCAGGCGGCGGTCTGTGGTTTCTGCCCACCTCTCTGGGGAAAAGGCGGCAGTTTAAGTCGTCTATAGTAAAAAAAGGCCGCCAATAATAAATCATTACAAGCTTGTATTTACCTTGCTATGTTTGTTTGGATCAAATCTTGCAACTGAATTTTAAAACACCAATTGAACTGAAAATTTGCATACACGTTTAGTTTGGTTGACAATGCATGGTTATCTATGTGACATCATTCTATATCCAATATGGCGGACACTCAAAGATGGCGGACTACTTATTTTTATTAATGCACCTCCATGATATGGATATCAATTGAAAGGGTTTTCTGAGAAGAATACGAAAAAAAAAAGATTTTAGATTATAAGCTTGTTTTGATTGTATTGGTGACTGGTTGTCTGGTTGACCACCAACTCCGAATATTTTTCTATACAATACTATTCTAGGTACAATTCTATAGTCCGGCTAATAAGAAACGCTTTACAGAGAAACCCTTGCACCACCTGGGAATTGTAGCCAGGACGCCATACTTAGCAGTCGACTAGTAACGACGCAGTCAGTCAGCAGTAGTTCTAACAGAAATATCTTCTTCGACCTTTTAATGAGCCAAATCAAAATATTACTTAAAAGATAAAACAACATATTTAAGTTCAAACAAAATCAAAGCAAGTCCATTTGTTTCTTCAGATCTCACACATCGACCGCAAAACCCAACGAACAAAAAATAAAAAACAACGCGGGCATCGAACCCGTGGCCCACCGGATCGCGATAATGCCGTAACTAATGTAATGAATTGTGATCGGGCGGGCACTGTGTAAGGATGAAGGTTTTATGCGGATTTAATCTTTGCGTTTTTAAGGATAAAGCGCAGGTTAAGGGGTCAAATACTGGTTAACGTCATTATACTAGTCTAAACTCAAATCTTCTTTTACACAGCCATGTGTCACTCAAATCTTATTAAAATATTTGAATAGTAGTTTGAGTAGGGGCGGCCTAGTGATGCGGCTCCGACTTACGTCTCATAGATCGTTGGGACGACATCAGGCAGACACAGACTCTTTGTGTCACTTATACCACACTGCTGTCAAAACTGAAGGAAAACATCGTGAGGAAACTGCCATGAGCTAGAACCAAATATTTCAGGACATGTGACAATGGCCTGCTGCATCTCATGGAAGGGAGATTCCATTTGTGACGGGCCGCACACGTACCGTCACAAATGGAGATTTCTGGTTGCAACCGAGAAATTCATAATTAAAACCAAAACCTCATGCTCAGCAGTCGCGCTTATGACTACTACCAACCGACCAGCCATGCTGCTCAGTGCTCTCATTACGTCATTTCAATTATGTCAGTTTGACAGCTGTCACATGATGACGCCATATTGTTACGAGCGGGCTCGGCGCGTGCCCCCAATAGTAATGCGTATTAAGCCTATCGTACACGACGCTACTCAAAAGCGTGTTTTTTTTTAATAGCGAGCGGTCTGTATACAACGCGACTGTATGGTGCGGTTCAGCTGCGTACACTGGATTTTGACAAATACTTTATCACTACATTATCCGTCAAAGTCCGCACTCCAGTGCACGGACCTTCCAACCTGACGGGTGATGTATCTAGCGGGCTAATGCCCGACAGGTTTTGTCGGGCTTTTCTACATACAAATGTTTTTAACTCGCGGGAAACCTTAATATCACGATGCAGGATTTCAATTTTAGTTGTCCATTTGCGTAATAGATGTCGCCAGCAGTGGTCGCCACGTTCGTAACATGTTACTTTTGAATACCGTCGTGGACGGTGCGCTTTACCTTCTAGCCGAGTCATTGTGATGACTCGTAAATATTGTAATTAATTCAATTATATCGTTATGAACACAAATGGCATTCGTGTATGTTGATACCCAAGCCGGTTCGATTCTAAGGTTGGGCTAACATAGGTACTGACTTCTACTAGCCCTCCTCTCTCTTCATTGTAAGAGGGGTCAGGTAATACAAGGAGACTGACACGTATGATAAAGTGAACAACGTTGCTGTTAAGAATGCAGGGTTTGTTTCGTAGGTTGAGTGGAGGTGCATTTTTGTTTGTTACATGTTTATTTATTTCGATCAAGCTTCATATTAATGCGTATATCAGAAAGCGGTGCTCATATTTAAGGACGTGGTAAAGACCATCAAACTGAATCATATTAGTCATGGGATCAAAATCGGGATCGCGAAAATAATTAACTCTCACGTACATTTGAGTCGACTAGATATTGAAGTTTTGTATTAGGCATCTGATAATTATTTTTCGCAACATGATAATGACCGAACGCTGCTCCGACTCATCCCTTCTATCTTCTTCCATTCTTAAAAACAGCGAACAATATTCCAAAAAACGACAAAAATTATGATATTCCTACTCTTATCCCAATCTATTTGTGCTCAGCGCAGCATGTGTTCTTCTTCCATACTTCTCTACTACACGTCATCACAGCAATCGCCTCCTTTCTAGCCATATTATCCTTGACACAGTCCATCCATCGTTTCTTTGGTCTTCCTCTACTCTTACACCCATCCACATTCACACACATTTTTCTCACTCCTCCGCATTACATGTCCATAACTTTTCAGTCACCGGCGCCACTTTAAGACTTCCTCTTATGTACTCATTCCTTATTTTATCCATTCGCGTTACACAACACATCCCCCTTAGCATTCTCATCTCAGCTACATTCATCCCTTTGTTGTTGCCTTTCGTTCATCCCTTTTGTGGCCCAACATTCTGATCCATACAAGACAGCAGGTCAAACCATCATCATCTGCCTAGCCTTTTCCCAACTATGTTGGGCTCGGCTTCCAGTCTAACCGGATGCGGCTGAATACAGTATTTTACATGGAGCGGCAGCAGGTCAAACCATGGTTTTATAAATCTTCACCCCGAGTTGAAGGAGAATTAAGTCGCAGATTGTCCCCGTGACCTGCCGCCATTTCATAAATCCAGTGTTAATTCTAAAAACACGACTAAAATATCACACAGAATTTATTCAATACGAATAAAAGCAAGAAACTGCTACGGCGTAGCGTCGTAGCGCTACGTGACTACGGCGTAGCAAGCATTTTGCTTGCGAAAGATACTTCACGTAGAGACATGATAACGGATAGATCAATATGTGATATGGAGTATTTACATAGTTCCTCCTTCATCACGCTTCTTCCTCAAAGGGATAGACAGAAGCGTTTTGTTTTTTTTTTTTAAACTACTAACAATGAAATCTATGTCAGTCCAATGAATTTTTCACTTATTTATAATCGTTGGCGCTGATAGAATGTTATTTTGACTAAGCACTCTGTTTTAGGTTAGACTACCTTAAAAACCACATAAATAACAAAACTTCACGGCTATACATGCGAAGCGGCTTGTAGGTGGTATTTTGGAGTTCTATGTGTGGGCTTCGAGTCTATTAATTTTTACCTATTTCTTTATTAAAGTTATTTCAGCGGTTCGAAGCCAAGATCTTTTGCTCAGGTGTCGCGATTGCGACCACTAAACCAACGAGACAATAACAGCATGAATCAGTCTATGTGGGTTCAACTGCTGCACTGGCATAGCTATTCTGTGTGAGAGAGAGAGAGAGTAGGCCGACATCAGCTCGGTGGCACAACGCGGGTTGGTGTATGTCAAAATCTACAGAGTACTTCCCGTTGACCTAGAATCACGAAATTTGGCAAAAAGCAATGTCTTACAGCACATGTAAACGAAAAAAATCTGAAAACCGTAAATATCTAATTTAATAACAAAATGCTTACAAGTTTATACGGACCCCTCGGTGCGCGAGTTTAAGTCGCACCTGGCCGTTTTTTTTTTTAAATTCTAGGAGATACCGGTTTCCTCACGATATTTTCCTTCACACTTTTGAAAACAGTGGTAATTTAATAAATTACACAAAGTAAAGTGCCTGACTGGGTTCGAACCCACGGCACGTTAGTCGAGACCGTCACACTGTTCCACCACTGCTCGCCAAAGCAATCAAACATAGAATTACAGAGAAGCGGTTTCAAGCCCAAAATGGCGACCACATTTCTTCCCAAACACAAGACTGCCATACTAATTGCTCCCGAATTATTTACCAACTTTGTTTATAGCACTTGTTCAAACGTACGTTCAGAAAGTTAAACAAATAGAAGTTGAACATGAGTTGAATATTTGAATAATTTTCAGCGGCTCCTTGGGGAAATGTAAATTGTGAACAACGTTCAGTTTTGTATCTTTGGATTTTCTATTTAATCTATGGTTTTTAGACTGCACTGGCTTTGGCTGCTGCAGAGCTTTATTAGGTTTTTGTTATTAGGTTTTTCCATCCAGAATTCCAATTGTTTCTGTGCCTGAGGGGGCCGTAATGATCTCATTAAGTAACCACGTAAGTGCACATTTGAAATGCAATAAATTATTTAGTCTGCTATTACAAGGGTTTATCAACATGACTTTATTATATTGAGGAATATGAAACTTGCTATTTTATTTCTTGCTCATTCTATAGATGAAGATATACCCATTCTAAGAATTCAAAGTTTTGTATTATTTGCGCTTGAACACAATGAGGATGGTTAATGCTGTACAAAGCGAATTACAAGTCGGCAGGATTTGTGGCGCCTTATGTTAAACCGTGAAGGCCATAATTGTGCTATATCGAGCCTACTCCAGCTCCCTCTACTTAAACTTTTTTGTTTGAAGGCTCCGTTAACTTAAAGCTGAAGTTTTCAAGGGTACCTGGATATTTAGATAATCAGGTGGATTTTATTCAGAACATGTGCCCGTTTTATTTGCTCTAACCGAAGTTTGAGGCACAGACGCACAGAGCACGGAGACGCCGCAGCGGTCGCTGCTAGAGGCGGCGTACTCGCATTAAGACAAACTGTGCGCCAAAATAGCACAAAACTGGTGATGGTGGTGCCCTGAGACAGTGAGGCGGGGTCGCGGCACGCCACGAAGGAGATGGCGGGACGAACTGGACAGGTTCCATCAAAACTGTAAGGAAGACGCACGGGTTCGCGGGCAGTGGAAGGAGGCCTTTGCCCAGGATTCGGATAGAGCAGACTAGAAAAAAAGACGAATGGTGACAAATGACTAGGTGTTGCGAGTGGAGATCTAGGAGCGGTCATAGTAGCGTGTGTAGGCCACGAAGCAGGAAGACCGAGGACTGGGTCAGGGTGGCCGGCAAGAGACAAGACAACTCAAGACTGATTAAAGTGGCGTGCAGTGAAGGTGGCTTACACTCGGCCAACAGCATTGAAGAAGAAAGAGAGAGAGGGAGGACGTACTTGATACTTCATAGTATTCCACTACGTGAACTTAGGTAGTAACTTATAATTTCATCGAATCATTATGAACCCTGTTGGGCACAGCAGAAGTATGTATGAAGAAGAAACCGAACAGGCTTTGGTTAACAGACGACATAAATTGTGCGAGCGGTCAACGCTCATTTACGTCACGAATTTTATAAGTACGACTTACGTGTACCTACAGTGCTACTTCCTTTTTCAGTGCAATTTTTTTTAATGACATTGGCAGGACGGCTCTGTTGGCAAACATTTGTATAGTATGACCACTTACAGTGTGCAGTTAAGAAGAAGGTCGTTGCTTGTTAAGACAATATGCATTGATATGTCAAAATTGATATATTTATTTTTGTAAGTGTATTTTCCACAGATAAGTTGGTTGTTACACTTCCAGTGTATACTTGTCTGTGGAAATGGTATTGAAAAAACAAGATGAACTGAGGTTATAGCACGAGTCACGTAAATACGTCGATTTTTTAATAGAAAACACAGTTATCCTTTAGTATATTGGTAAAATTGTTTGCAACAAGCACAATCAGTATCATCCATAGATATGAATAAATTCTTAAAATTATGAAAGTATTCTATGTGAACCGAGTAGTTTTCATTTTAAATTCGACGTATATACTTGACGTGCACACCGCGCGCTCGTGCTGGGGCCTCTGAAGAACGGACCGGAATTCGGACAGTGGAATTAAAAAGATAATGAGTATCTGTGACAGTCTGCAGCAGTCTCGGTATGAATGTATCGTAAAGCCAAGCGCCAAAAGCAACATGCAGCAGTACACTGCTGTCTCTGTGGTGATTCCTTGCTCTGTGGTGTAACGTATACTAAATCCTTGGAACTTGAAACGCGGCTTAATTGCTTTACAAGTCTTTGTTTGGATTTAAATTATTCGCCTTTTCCCTAGGGCGCGGCGCGGCGCGGCGGTGGGGGGCGAGGAAAATGTGGACAGAAAACATGATAAAAGGCAATTTTTTAATTTGAATAGTGAGTTTTTTCTTTGAAAAATCTGTTTATTCATTATTTTCTTACCGAAGGTAAAAAAAGGTATTGTTTTTAGATAGGAAAGAAAAAAAAACGTTTTTGATTCACATTCCGTATCTCACTCACTCGTTTCACTTTTGTTGACCTTTAAAAGAAACTATTTATAATTATGAGCATTGAGAATAAGTCTAGAAGAAGAAAATACAGTTCCTCAAAAGCTACTGTTTAGTTTTGAACAGATCTTTAAAAACATCTATCAAGTTCATCATGTCGTAATTCCGAAAAAGGTTAGGCAGACTTACTTATACAGTTATGGTGAAAACTTCAGTTTACAAAAGCCTAAATACATCCTTATAATCACAGTCCTAAAGCACAATATTCATTACCCGATTGTTCAAAGCCCCTGCACAACTACAGGCAACCTACACACGACTCTCCTACCCATCACAGACACACACGACCGCAGACGTAGGGGAACCTCGTCTGCAGCCGCCCTGCCAGACTGGTAGACGGTCGTAAATGATGTAGTGGTGTATTGTGGGATTGAGTTACAATGGATGTTAGGTTAGTGGGTAGGCTGTATGGCTGGCCATCGGTTGGAGAGCAATGGGTGTAATGTGGGATGGGTAATAGTCTCTTGGAACTATACATACATTACATCACGCCTGTTGACCGCCACATCAATAACGAAAATCTGTGTTCTCTTCGCCAAGCGCTTTAAAAGTGTTATTTTCGACGTGCCATGCCGTCCGAGGCGTCGCGTCGTGAGCACTTTTTGATTTGACGTCGATAGATATCCGTGGCGGGTTTACGCAGAAGTGTACCTAATAGTACACCCACATTTCTCCAGTTTTGTTTTAAGTGTCATGTAATAGGGGGCGAGCGCCTATTGCTATCAACCGGGCACAAATCCTGACTAGACAAAACCAAATAAAATCCAGACAAAACAAAATAATACAGTGCCCGACCTGGGAATCGAATCCAATATTAAATCTGTAGATAGTAGTATAGGTTACTAAGCGAAGTGATAAATAAACAATATGCCTATTGCCATTTTTTAAATAAATGCCTCCTCACCAGGAATTCCTCCTGTACCGTGGGTGCGTTTACAAACATTTAAACTCACATACACAAACAGCCAGACCCGGAACAACTATCTGTAGGCCATAATATTTGTTCCATGCGCGAATCGAACCCGTGACACGCAGTGCAGCAGCTAATCGCTCAACCAGTGCGCCAACCGTGACGACGGTAATGGTATTAATCTTTTTGTTAATGCTCTGAGGATCTTTATGTCGCCGAAATAAAATGAATTCGTTAACAAAATCCAAGCTGGGTGTTGCTATTGCAATGTTCCTGATAAAAAATCCGGTACCACTTTGTCCAAAATCGCACATGCAACCTTAGAACCGTTAGAACAACGGAACGGGTACGGAACCCTAAAAACGGGACCCTATTACTAAGTTTCAGATGTCCGTCCGTCTATCTCTCAGCGGGCTGTATCTCATGATCCGTAATAGGTAGACAGTTGGAATTTTCACAGAATGTGTATTTCTTTCTTTCTGCTGCCGCTTTAACAACAAATGATCAAAAAAAATAGTGGAGGCTAATACGATGGTACGGAACCCTTCATGCGCGAGTCAGACTCGCATTTTGCCGATTTTTTTCCCTTATCTTTTTGCCAATAAGCTTTTAGTCGTTTTTTGTACCCTACTACAATTTCGGGAAAGGCCCAATATTTGTCAGAAACACAGTGAAGCTTCGGAGCAATTTCCCATTACCTAAGTCTATTCATATAGCTTCCTCGAGTGTTTTCGTGCGAGAAACGGCGCGCAATTTTCAAAGTCATTTCACTGTAAGATTGGTACGTTCCAACGATACGCTATTATCGTTCCAGAGACGGTTACTATGTACACATGTGCGAGGGAAATAAACAGATTTTAGGGGAAGAGTAAATAAAACATGTGTAGTGTGTTAGAGCTCATCATCGTCTTCATGCCCTTCTTCCATTCCACTTGGGGTCGACACAACACGTTTTATTGTTCCATTCTCCCCTGTCAGACGTCACGGCATCATTTAAACCTTTCTCTTTCATATCAGCTAGTGGCTAAATAATATCAGCCGCTCAGGTTGATTTTCAGGTTAAGCCGCGGTTGCCTATGGATGGGTGAGCACCCATTACTTACCAAGTTTCCTCCGTGCTACCGAGGTAAGCACATTATACCGTTGGTCCCGGCTGTAATTTGTAGATCTTTGACAGTCGCTACAGGTAGTCAGTGGCCCGAACGTCTGACGACCAGACTTGCTACAGAGTGAGTGTGTAAATCCAATGCCGTGCTTTTATTAGCCCATCAGTGTCCCTGACTTTTTCCGACCGACTTCTAAAAAAGGAGGAGGTTATGTATTCCACCAGCATCTTTTTTTTCATGTTATGTACACTGATTTCTGCTTGACTAATTACTGGTCTGATTAAAGAGATTTTTCTTTTTTCATTTGGTAGAAGAAGCTTGCGCGATGCTCCCATATAGCTGTTTATTAACTTTGCTTCGGTACTTTAGAGTTATCCTGTATATCATGCACTTTTCCGTCTTCGTTTATGTGGATGATGTGCTTTATTAGTACGTTCTAGTCACAATGTAAAATTGATACTTGACAAGAGATTTCGCATGAAATAAGCAGTACCTTTATGCTCTTCTATCTTAATGTTATGTCTTGGTTAGTATTTTGTGTGTACATAAATAAATAAATAAATAAATAAGGATTATTATATTATTTATAACGCTTTGTTTATTCCACACAATCATCGTGTAAAAACAACTAAAGAGGGTAAAATAATAACTTCTATTGCAGAAAAAAAGACGGACGAGTTACACTAGCACACAAAGAGTTGCACCAACCAATATTGTAACCATATTTTTACCTTCATTCATATTATGTTAATTTACACTCAACAGCAAAATTAAATTTGTTTTTAAAAGTATGTTAAAAGGAAGAAAGTTACTACTGCTGTTTGACGAAAAAGTCCCATATCTCAAAAACTAAATATTAAATCTTATACGAATCAATTTTTGTTGAAAGTTCTTTTTAAGTTCTACAAACCTAGTTTTTTAAAGTTAGAGCCCCGCCCTCCCTCTAACTTTAAAGTATGAGTTTATTTGTTAGTAAACGCACCCACGGTACAGGAGGAAATCCTAGTGTGGGCCAAATTAAAAAAATACTGAAGGTAACCGTGTCCGGAGCTGAGTCGTCGGTAATTTGTCCGAACTAGTTTGAGCGAACCTAAGTTTGCACCTGACATTATTACTCCCATTGCTTCCTATAGATGTTGTTACTGCTAATGAATGCGGTGTTGAAGATAACAGTCGATTGTCTTTCTATAGGTGTTATGTGGCGGCAGGTGTTTGAGACACCTGACGGTTAGTTGTGGATAGTTATTACTTTGGTACTAGGAAAAATAACATGAAATCTGTAAGCGCTATTAGCGGTGCCATACGCATGTCTGGATCGGCAAGATTTAAAAAGCGGACGGCCAAAATCGAATATTATTCGAAAAAAAACTTGATTTGTACTGAGCCGACCCCAACACGGTTTAACGAAGGTAGAAGCTACACGGAGTTCGCGAATCGACGAGGCCAATGAATGCTGAATAACAGTTTGTATAAATTCTGCAGGTCAGCATTGTTGTTTCACAAATACTGCCGAATCAGATCTGCCAATCTAAAACAGTGTGTAGCACAGCGTTGGGGTCATGTTTATAAAATAAACCGATAAATTCAATTCTTCAACAGTCTAATCAGTGTTTCGGGCTCCGCGGTTAGCGTACGACGAGTCCGTCTACCCTATTATTGTATATTATAGGTAACTAGCCGTGGCCCGCGACCTTCATCCGCGTGAAATTTTATAGCCTATAACCTTCCTCGATAAATGGGTTATCCAACACTAAAAGAATTTTTCAAATCGAACCGTTCCTGAGATTAGCGCGTTCAACTAAACAAAAACTCTTCAACTTTATAATATTAGTATAGATTTGTTTGTTTAATTAATAATAATATACTTATTGTATTCTACTTCAGTTTTTCGATTATATCTCCATTTTGTAAACCACGAGACCCTATTACTAAGCCTCCGTTGTCCGTCCGTCTGTCTGTCAGCAGGCTGTATCTGAAGATCCGTAATAGGTATTTGTATTTCTGTTGCCGCTATTAAAATAAATAATTAAAAACTAAAGGGGGCTCCCCTACTACGATGGTACGGAACCCTTCATGCGTGAGTCCGACTCGCACTTGACCGGTTTTTTATTAATGTAAAAAGCTGAAAAGTTTGCTGTTATCTATGTATGAATAGGAAAATTGAAGAAATAAATATCCGGATTTATTACAAAAGCCAGGTTTGTGTCGAGACTTTTCAAATTACATCAATTGAGGCATCAGAGCTGGTAGGCAGGTAAACAAAAGGTAACCCATCAGTCAGGAATAATTTCGTTTAGAGCCAAAGTACAAAGCATAAAGCAAGTATCCCCTACACACACATACAATTTGTCCCTTACCTTGCTAGTGCTACACAGATCGACAATATCAGCCATATCAGACAATGTTGCCGGGGAGCTCGTTACTGCGTCCCTGACAGACGCCGCTGGATGGCACTAGTTATACAAATGTAGGTGCAGTCTGTATCCAAATAGGTATTCTAATTGAAGTTATTTCCACAAACTAATATCAATTTAACACTAGTGTGACTAAAGTTGATTTCAGAATCACTAGTACCATTGTAAAGGCAAGCGACGAAGAATAAATGTGTGTTCAAGTTATTTTCCAAGAAAAAAAAACTTGTTTAAAAATACATCTAGGTACTAGTGAATCAGAAAAATTGAATTTTTTTAAGTTCTTTAGAATCTCAATAAATAAAAGGCTCGAGGAAGATTCGAGGGAACAGAGCTGGGGGGTTAATATGACGTCTTAAAGCAGGAGTAATTCCAGTGTGGGAAAGAGACAGAGCTATACACGTCGTCTAGCGCCATCTCTTTTCCACACTGTTGTTTCCCACGTCTTAAAGACGTCATGGTAGGCCACCAGGCTCCACGGTCCAGCTAACAACAGGTGACATGACATTTGACTGAAATTTAACTGAGAAACAGAACACAAACTGCTTGACTATTGGCTAAGGCTGCCACACAATATCACGCGTATACGCCCCGAAGGGTTAAGCAGACTAATACCTATTACACCCATATTTCACCAGTTATGTGTAAGTCCCATGAAACAGGGCGAGCCTGTTGCCATCACCCGGGCACAATCTCCGGCCTGCTACTGAGTTATGCTAAAAGCCAAAGCTAATATCATACTGCTACTAATTAATATACAAACAAACCATATAAACTCAAAGTTTATTATCCAAAACTGTGAAATGTCCCGGGGTTATACGACCAACAGTGAAATGTAATAAAACATCGCATTGTCATTAAAAGTTTTTTACGACTCGTCTAAAGAGAAACTTCCTCCTCCCCCATACATATTGCTGAATATTTATAGCTGTACAAGTATATTTTTGCTTGTGGCTAAAATCTGAACTAAGACCCCCATCTTAGTTTTTGAATTCAAAGCCATTTGATCGCCAAAATATTCTTGAAGTACAAACTAGCTAATGTGCCCGGGTGTTGATATGTCGCATCGAAGTTTAGAAACAGATTGTCAACCAGGTATGAGGTACGAGTGATATAGACGACGCCCCAGAATGCCGAACCTCTTACATTCATCCGATTACTCGACAATGTTGGTTCTTACAAGTAACGTGTCGTACCTGAAAACAAAAAAAAAACAAGATTAGTTTATTTGTATTTGGGGTAAAAACGACAATTCTTAGGGTTGATGGTAAGTACGTAATCATTTCCGTGAACGTGTGCTGTCAGTTGTGACTGGTCATCTCTTAGTTGCCACGGTTTATTTGAATGTAATATTTTATTTTTGAATTGCCTTTTTTGTCTTTACTATGTACACTTTTAACGTGCATATCTCGCTACATCGTTCTCACATAATGTACCATCTCAACAGGAATGATATAACCAAGGTTTTGTTACAATATTCTGATTTAAAAGAGTGTAAATGGAGTTTCTTGCCGGTTCTTCTCCATAGAAATCTACGCTCCATAGTTTTCGCGGCCACTACAGTACTGTCACAGTTATTATGCCTTATGACTGGAACCGTGGATCTTGTATTGTTGTCTTTGCTTCGACAATTCAAAAGTGCCTCTACCTATCATACTTGAAATAAATGCTTTGATTTTGATTTTTAATTTAGAGTTGTACTTGTTTTTCGGTTTTATTCTAATACATACAAACAAATATAAACTCACGCCTTTTTCTTAAGGGGTAGGCAGGTACTACAGAACGCCTCCTGCTATGAATTTACATACTCCTTACGCCTCATCCACGTTCATACATCTGGTCATACACGCACGCCGGTTGCGAGTACTACGCACCTCACCTTTCAAAAGAACCTCGCCAGTAAGTTTGGTGGATGTCCTTCTAGAACGTCCCCTCCCGACGTTATCACTCACACCTGCCTTGTTTTGTTTTATCGTCAGGGTTTAAATGCGAATGCGGTGCTGTCCAAAACATGACCCAGTTGCTGCAGTCCTTAGTGACCATAGAATTGCACTTTTGAGGACCTAATGAACGCCGTTAACGTAGCCACTTACTGGGCCCAACAGATCTGAAGAGTCCTCATCTGCCTGCCTGTTCCCAACTATGTGGGGTCGGCTTCCAGTCTAACCAGATGCAGTGGATTACCAATATTTTACATGGAGCGACTGCCTATCTGACGTCCACAACCCAGTTAGTACTGGGTATTACGATACCCCTTGGTAAGACTGGTTAGTGGTTTGCAACACAGCTGAAGAGCATCTACGTGTACAGAAGAAAAAGAAGGAGATAAGGGTCGGTATGCCATTCATACCAAACCCATTTACGGTAGATGTCGAGGGACCATTAGGCGTATCACTCAGCCCTGGCCTCTCACTCTCGCGCGACCGGTGCGCGATGGCTTATGAAGTGTCGATAAGGCGTTAATGCGCTCAGGCACGCGATCTGCAGCTTATGGGGTGAGGTGCAAGTGCTAACGGGGAGCAGGTGAATTAGAAGAATAGTAAAGCAAGAACTTAAACAAACTGGCATTCTACCAGCGTTAACATCATCAACTTCCTACCCGTTTGTTAAGTTTTATACGTTGGCACGCTTTCTTCTTCCACTCTCCTCTGCCAACCTTCACGCTATCATTTACTCCTTTTTCTTACATATCATTTCTTACATATCACACAATCCATCCATCGTTTATTTGTTCTTCTTCTCCCTCTCCATCCAACAATCAGCGACACAGATGAAAATAAAAGTCTAAAGTGTATTAGGACTGACTTTTAGCCACTGAAATAGTCGCATTGTATTGTATATCGGGTTGGTATCCGCAACTCCAGGTCCCAAGTGCGTATTTGCATGCGAGTGACTGTCAGTCCTGTTGGAAATTATTGTTGAAATACGAAAGACTTAGAAAGGGACTGCCACTGGTTCAGGCCCATGTGTTGGACAAAGTTTTAGAGAACTCGCGCACTACGCGACCACGACTTTTGGCAGAAACCAGAAGAAAGTCTGGTTGCACGGCCACCGGCGGCCGTCCGACCAGCCCTGTTCAAGGTAACGGCCAGTCAAGCGAAAAGTCGTGATCGTGGCCGCGTGGTGCGCGAGCTCGCTTTCGTCAGGATTTTTAGCAGCAGCCCAGCAGTGAGTAAACTCAGGCTGTGGATGGTGATGATACTGATGAACTGGAAATCTATTGCAGTATGGAATAGTATGACGGGAGAAATGTAGATGTACTATTTATGTCTTCCCAGAAAGCATAGGTGCCTCGTCCTTCGGAGTGAGAAGTGATACCAATTTTTTTATAATTAATTAATGTAGTTCGCTGTCACTCACACCACACCCTAAAATCCCTTAATCACCGCTATTGCGAAAGAATAATTATTTCGTTTAAATCTTACAGTCCAAACTACAATCCACCTTATTCTGCCACAAATAGAGTGTATCTTGCTATATCTAGTTAAATCCAATTGAAACGTTCTACAGAAATTAGGACAAATATAATGTTAGTATGGAATTGAGTAAAATTAACACAAATATTATAATTATAAAGCGTTAATTTGGTTATTTTAATTAAAATTTATTGTAATTGGTTTTGTTTATGTTCTGAATGGTAGTTTATCAATGTGTGATTGTAGGAATTTATAATGGGGCTGTATTAATGGGCTTGTTTGAAAAGCTTAACGAAATGTTTATTTTTTTACTAGTTGGTAAGCTACTCATTATGAAAATGTTTTGGCCGCGACTACCCACGTGAAGTTCGGAAATACTACTATAATTATATTTAGTACTATAATAATAGTGGGATTAAATAGGATAAAATTTATCCAAAGATAAAAATCATTGTCCCAATTTTTTTAATATCGATGAAAATGTACACAGGTAATTCCAGTAGTAATTCCCCGTGGGATAATTCCCGACCTTAACGCGGGCGAAGCCGTAGGCAGAAGTTAGCTAACACAATAATGTCAAACAAATATTGGCCACAAAGTTTTCATTTAAAATGAGTGTAAATCACCCTTAACGAAGCTGAAAGGCACTTGTTCTCCGCGTCATTGCGATCATTTTTTTGTTCTGGACCACACCTGGGAACTGCGGGACGGACATATTGGAGGTCAAAGTTGCAAATTTTTCACAAGTTTAGTTTTCAATAATGTTTCGTTTACTATTCAACGCATCAATCAGCACAACGCGTTGCTTTACATTGAGTTTTACCAAAAAAAGTCGTTTCTCAGCAATCATTTTTGCGTAGTATTACTCAGTTGGATGTACAGAATGCTTGGTTGAGGGCTTCGCGAAGGGTCCGTTTACACCCTGTATACCCCACTTAATTTCCATCAGATATCATACGTATTATCTAATTGAAAATTTACCTCTAACACATACATCTAATTGATCTAATTTCAAATAACAATATTACCTAAGCAAAAACATTTGATATCTCTTATACTATAAAGTTACTTATCTAAAACCGACCTTAAATTAATTACGTAGGGTCCAATTTCGCACGTAGTAATGTATTAAGCAATTAGACTAATAAAGTATCTGTTAGTTCGTTAAAACTGAAGGGAATATTCTGCTAATTGAATTTGAATCTTATCCTGAGTGACATAGAGTTTAAATTAATTTAACGAGCGTGCGTAGGGTGTAGTATTTGAAATAGCTAGGGATGTTATTTATAGTACTAATATACGCGTATGCTTGGCGGATAATTTACTATTTTTTTATAAGATTTTAAGGTTAACAAAATACACACTAAATTCTGGTATTTAACTGCATCCGGAAAAGCCAGATGATGATACGAGTATTGAGGTTTAAATATTCAGACTATAAGGTTTTCACTGTTGGCAAATTTCGCCGTGATTACTGGTCCGATTTAAGTGATTCTTTGTTCATTTGGTAGCGCTCCCGCGGTGGTCCTATATACATTGTATTAACTTTGCCCCGGTACTTTATGAGTTATCCTCTATAATATGTAATTTTTCTTCTTCGTCTATGTGGATGGCTTATAACTTCTAGTTGCAATGTAAAATTTATATACTTGACAACTAAAAAGGTTAAAACAAAAACTTTTTTGCAATAACATATCCGACTTCCAAAATAAACACTAAAAAGTGGAAAATAAGATAACTTTCGAAAGTCGGTGGCAAAAAAGTCAATGAAACAAACAAAAGTCACCGACTTCGTATTTGAATGAGTCGCCAAAAATACAATTCAATCAAATATAGAATTTAATAATATTATGTTTGAAAATAGGAAAAGCTTCAAATATTTAGGTTTAAATTAGTCTGAATTTTAAGCGAAGAAGCTAAAAAATACCCCGACATTTTAAAAATAATCGAACGTCCTCCATATGTTTTTCTGCACTGTACGAGTATCTACATTTAACTTTATTAGGTACTCTGTAATAATTTGACACTGAGAGCACCTTTTTTGAGTTTTTAGGTAAGTAAGTAGTTTTTAACAGTTCAGTTCACACGTTGACCACATTTTGGTGTTAAATCAACACGAAACAACCTTCAGGTTATATCCGCGCGTAACCGCAAAATATCCGCACATCCACGGCACATCACTACGCTAAGCCGCACGCAAATACTCGAGACATCAAAGTGAGCGTAATATGAGGGGCAACACTGAACAACATTACCAGGATTTTGAGTTTCACTATTTAGTTAGTAACGTTAACTGTTACTTAATAACTTTAGACTGAATTCCAAGCAATTTATATTACTTATTTTTATGTAGCACTGATCTTGCTAACGTTCCATAGTCTTAAATCTTTTGCTGTGATAATATAATCGAATGAGCTCGGAGCAAGACTTACAAAGCAATTTATCATCAGCATCATCCGTCCTACCGCTTTTATGATTTTTTTTTGCGGCACCTCGCCGGTCAACCTATGAGGCTTGCTTCTGCTTAACCGGATCCGCACCTCTGCTCAGTGTGTATTTATTTATATAGTGTAGCTGTAGGTACATAATAAAAAGTATTTTAACTATCTCATCATCTGGCTGCCTTTTCACAACTATGTTGGGGTCGGCTTCTAACCGGATGCAGCTGAATACCAGTATCGTACATGGAGCGACTGCTTATCTGACCTCTACAACTCAGTTAGTACTGGGTCATAACATCGCCGCAAAGTTGCTACCCTATCGGTATATGGGGTTGAAGTTCCACCGACCCGGCCCTAGACAAGCGTGCTCCACCCTAGGCCGCATCATCGGTTTACATAGGGCGAGTTGCGGCCAAAAGCAAGCCTATTTAGTATAAAAAAACCGAGGTACTGTCTAATTATACATATTAATAACGCAAAGTCCCTCAGCCTCCAAGTTCCACGCCTGCCATGCTACCCTGGTACTTTCATAATTAATAAGATTGGATTATCTTCAGCTGGCTGCAGATAATGTAATATGTCGTACATGAGGTGTTATAGTACCTACTATTGTATGTAAAGTGGTGGAGGTGACAAGGTGGGAATTATGCCTTTCATGTGTATGTTTGATATGTAATGTTCAAATTATGTTGGACAAAGCTGTAACCGTAAAAAGCTGAAAACCAGTATTTTACATGGACCAACTGCCTATCTGACTTCCACAACCCAGTTATGGGTAATACGAAACCTCTGGTAAGACTAGAGGTTAGACTTTCGGGCAGTAACTACTCATAACGGCAGTCAATATCTACAAATGACAGCCGGGACCAACGGCTTCTTGTGATTTCCGAGGCACGGAGGGAACTCGGTATGGAACAGCTGGTCACTCATCCACGGCTCGACCACGACAAGCACTACTTAACCTTGAAGATCAACCCGTGCAGCTTTTACTTTGTAATAAAATCAGTAACATTTTCTCCGTGCCTCGGAAAGCGCGCTAGCCGTTGGTCCCGGCTGTCATTTGTAAATCTTTGATAGCCGTCAGTGGTCCGAAAGTCTGACAACTAGTCTTACCAAAGGGTATCGTATTACCCGGTACTAACTGGGCTGTAGAGGTCGGATAGGCAGACGTTCCAACCTGTGACCGCCACTGAGAAATCCCTGATGGAAAAATTCAATTACACTATGACCGACCTGGGAATCGAATTGGTAGGACTTCATGCTTAGCGTGTGGTGCTGGCAATCACTAGACCAACGAGCGACCTCTTCTTGTGCCAAATTAGCAACTAATAAGCTGTCACCTGGCTGGTAGTTGCTTCCATTGCAGCACCACTCCGCTACATCCGACCGCACTATCAACCACGTGGCTTACTATTTTACTGGCAACTGGTTGAGACATCTCTCAGCTCCTGTTCCGTGACATAGTACAGCTGTTAGTAGTAAACCAACTGTGGTATTTAATTTACTTGCGAATAAGACGTGAGAAATGCTTTAAAGGCCAGTTCCACCCTTATAATATGGTCTGTCTGACACGAGCAAACCCCGAACTGGCTGTGTCCGTTAAGGTCTCAATCGATCGCTTACAACGGCCGTAACGATTATTTAATTCTATTGAATCGCTTCATGGTGTCGCTGCTCTACAGCTGCCCACAGTTAAACTACCAACGTCGGCAAGCGCTGCTTACCCTGAAACATCGACCCTGCTGGAGACTAATGTTGGTGAACAATGGCAACCCTATCCATGAGCTAGCAGTCTGCCCAGTAATGGAGTGGCGCCTTCAAGTAAAATCGATCTGGTACAGATTTCTGTTCAGATTGATCTCTCTATGTATTTAAAGCTAAAACAACAAACCATTCCTAACCATTAGAGGAAATCTGAACTTTATCTTCAAAAGTGTCCGGTTTGTACGGAGTGGTCCTACTACTTCTATTCTGTGCACCCGTCGCGCGTCGGTACTAAAACGCTAATTGTCCGTCTAACGGCTGAGATCAAAGCAGTTCATTTATATACCGCACTATATTTGGACTCGCTACAGACTCTCCCAGTTAGACAATATTGTCTGCTTTCTTTTATTAGAAGACTGTGTTAGCTTGAGCTCTCATCATTGGATTTTTTAAATCCTAGGATCGATTAATTACAATAGAAAACTGAAAATGCGACATATTTTTCATTAACTGTCGTCGGAGGTGTCAAATGTATGGAAAACATAACTTGGAAAGTTGTCGCCGGATTGAGGCAAAACCTGCCCGCCATCGGCCGGTGTTTTATCCCGACAACGACAAAGCCAAAACTATAACGTAGTTAGTACATTTTTTTGGAAACTGATTCGATTCCAAGTTCTGACCAACTTTCATGAAATTTTTCAGACAGGAATTCTATAATAATATGCTCGCCCCCATCACATGGGATTTGAACAAAACTTGCGGAATATTATAGAAGTAATGGCAGTAACAAAAAAAGCTTAACGAAGAAAAATTAATGACCAAGTTACGAGAAACATAAAATATGTTTATCTAATGTGCCCACTAGCCACGGTAGATCAAAATATTGTATGCTTCTATTTAAGAGAATTACTTATGTTGGTATGTTTAACGATGCTCGCATGTGGGTTACGGATGGCTGAGTGTGTGGGAATTGTCGAGTTTTATTAGTAGGGACACTCGTTATGAGTTTTATTAGAGAAATGAGTTTAGTATGGATAGCGGGTAACAACGGTATTATTGACAAGAAGGAATTTAACAGCTGAATTTGTCTATTTCAGTGCAGATTACAAGCAGAACCAAGAAATATTTGCTGAATATTGATTTGAGTTTTTTTTTAGTTCAATATTAAAGCAGTCTTTGGGTAAGGTAAAATAAATCTCATAATTAAATCTATATACATTTGGTTTATTAAGCAGTTTGTGAGACTTTACTATACTTGTTTTTCATCTACTACTTATCCTTGTCAATTGTCTACGTAATCTGCGAGTGTAAGCTCGCACAGTAACCTGAGGCGGGGTAAGTTCGCATTAGTGCGAGTTTTGCAGTGTGAATGTACGACCTACGCCTAAACGTAATACTAGTGACAACTAAAACCCCATTAGTTAATAGAACAGGTAGAACAAATGGGAATGTTTGGTCAGACTCAGCACCACCATACCATTATAATTCCTGTAACAGCAGTACCGTTCGCATTCAAATAATTGACCCAATGACTGGTCGCATCCTCTCCTGTACCCTTATAAGTAGCCACATAGCTGTGTACATTCGATTCCGGTAAGGCCCGGATGTCTAGCTCATACGGCGATGAGCACCCATAAGGTATTAACCGCGGGAAGGGTAATAAGGTATTCGTTACGCAGCTGCCTGTCTGTCTTTGCATGTGATTTATGTATGCGACATACTTGATTGTAAATGGGTAATCCTGGTAGATCGCAAGTGTGTAGGTACACTAGGTGTTTTCTGACGGATTAAAACTTCCGGAAAGTGCCCTTTTAATGAAGTGGCATATCAGGCCTGCGCAACCGACCATACACATATACCATCCTAATTTTGGTCAGACAGATCTGAAGGTGGATGACCGTATCTACCTAATTTATGTAAAAAAATATTACTTTATTACTTCACTTTACTTATTAATATTATAAATGCGAAAGTAAGGTCGTTTGTTTGTTATTTACCTTTTCACGCCTAAGCCACTGAACCGATCACCCTGAAATGTTACATATACGTTGTCAGGTGGACATAGGGTACTTTTCATCGCGAAAAAAAGTACTGTTCCCAAGGAAAACAAGAATAACCGAAAACAACATAAACATAAATGACCGACATAAATGTGGAGAACTCATTATTTATAAAAGAACATCTATGCAGCTATTACCCATGTTTGCAAAGAAATAAATGACTTGATTTTGATTTCATGAAAAACGTTCTTAGGATAACAGATGGCGCCACGTGTCTTTCGAAACATGATTGAATTATATTATAACAAGCAGAGTACAACCCGAATTGATAGTCAAATTCTAAATAAACGAGAGCGAAGCCGCGGGGTAAATTTATGCCTTTTCCTTGCCAATAATACCAGACCAAAAGGTCTATATCCAATGCAGGTTACTCATTTCGCAAGTAAAAGCCATGCTTCATCACAGCAAACCGTTACAAGTGCGTTGCTCAAACAACGACGCAGTAATTAGCACGTGTGGTCTGCGGCCGCGAATCTTGACGTGAAGTGCTAATGCATATGGGCAAGGGACGGACAGGGAGTGGCGAGCAAATGGAGTGCTTATTGTTTTAGAACGATAGATGTAAACGTGGACAGTAGTTTCTACATATCACTATTGGACAAATGCGTGAGTTTATGGAATATGTCTTAAACGAAATATGATATATATATAAATAATAATGAGTCGTAATTGGGTTTTCGACAGTGAATGCACATGTCTAATCGTATTGCGCTCATTTCAAACGGCTATGTCTAATCGAAAAGAAAACGTCCGTCGATAGGATACAATCGTTGATAAAAATTGATTTAGCATTTTTTTTTATTGAAATCTTTCCCCACACTATGAATACTCCTTTAAAACATTTAAACTCACATACACAACAAGTACCTGTAGACCATACAAATATTTGTTCCGTACGGGAATCTATCCCGCGACACGCACCGCAGCAGCCAATCGGTCAGCCACTGCGCCAGCCGTGATTACCTACCTACTCTATGGTAAAACAGTTGTAGCTTAACTTGTGTGTGTTAAGTGTTTGATAGATCGTGATAACAACGTTAAAACTTTTAAATGATTATGTAAAAACTGATGATTTTCACTCGTATAACAAAGAGTGTGGGTTTCGACAACTCTTAAACAAATATTGTCTCAAGCACTGATAAAACAAAGCTTCCGTTCTTAGTTTGGCTAATCAATCATTACAGATAACATGATAAGGCCTCTAGAAATACAAATAAATGACTTTTATTTCCCTAGATTTTCCTCAAAGATATCCTATCACAATTTATTTAGGTTTTCTTCTCTATTTTCCTTACAACAGTCTCCCCAATTTACATCAAACATATCAATATAAGACCTAGGCCACCGCAGTCGCTAATGCGACTCAGACACGACACGACACGAACTAAAACAACCACATAACACAAGAGAAGAGTCACAGTACAAATGCGGCGAAAACTCTGCTCATTTGTTTTGTCTCGCTTGTCAGTTAGCCAGTGTGGTCTGGGCTAAACATCAGAATAAAATCACTGCAAGTTGGAGCGAAAGGGGAGATTATGAAGCAGACTTTAAATTAGTGGCGCAATATAAAAGAGTAGAGCGACTTATCTCTGTTTTCACTAACAGTAGGGGGACACCTAAATCAATGCATAAATAAAAGCGCGCTCGTTGGATTTTCAACTGTCTTCTCTGTCAAAACATGAGTTACTTTGTGAAGCTTCGTATGTGTTCTCACACACAACAAAAGAAAGAGTACTATGTTTGATGAACTTATGGCTTGTGAGATAGAAGAACTTTGGAGAAGACTTTCACGCCATTTCCAAATTTACTCCTCATCATCATCATCTGCCTAACCTTTTCCCAATTATGTTGGGGTCGGCCTCCAGTCTTACTTCTAAGGGAAGACATCGCCGCGCCATCTCGATCTTGATCAACAGCAGTCTAGTAATGCTTCATATCAAGTAAAGTAAATAGTAAAGTAAAGTAAAATTGATTTGCTTAGATTGCAGGTACATAAGATAGGATGTAACAAAAAAATGGGTGAGCCTTGTACAATCTACCATAAATTAGGCATGCAAACATTGAAATCAAGGCGCCTTTATCAGCCTATACCTACGACTATTCCGCACACACAACTATTAGCCCCTCAATCAATCTTAGTTCAAATGTAAGAAAAAAGTATTTTGCAAATTGGTGCAGTGCAAGCTGGCGACTTTGAATAATCGGGAAACATATATAAAAATAAAAGAATCCGACGAATTGAGAACCTCCTCCTTTTTTTAATTCGGTTAAAAATAGTGTACAAGATCAGAGCGCGTGTCGTCACGACAGATGCAGTGCAGATAGCAAGCGGCTTTGTGATACCATCTGTTAAACACAACGTCAGTCCATCTGGAAATAACCTTAGGGTAGGTAGAGACGTCACCAGTAATGACATGAAATTCAAACATTATCCGATGACCGTTATATTTTAAGTCTGCCTAGCTTTTTCCCAACTATGTTGGTGTCGGCTTCCAGTCTAGAAGAGTGCAGCTGAATAACAGTATTTAACAAGGAGCGACAGCCATCTGGCCAACAGAACTCAGTTGAAACCTTTTGAGGTATTTTTCTTTCTTCCTGGTAATGGTGAGTCACCCCTGCCTACATACATAAATACCCCGGTAGGCAGAGCTACAGAACACCATTTGCTACGATCCTTACATACTCCTTCCGCCATCTGGTCATACCCACACGCCGGTTGCCAGTACTACGCACCTGACTGTTCTGAAGAACTTCACTAGTAAGGTCAGTGTATTTCACTCACGTCTGCCTTGTCCTTTTGTTACTCGCCGCTACCTTTCTTCACTTACACCACGGCCTCTAAGACATCTGTCCCACATTAGATTCCTGATAACCTAGGTGTACTGATACCGATACACGGCTGATACAATCCTAGGTTATCGCAAATCGGGGCATCGCCCTCCGATGTGCACGATATTTATATTCTTAGATACTAATATTGCTCTGAACTTTTCGATTTTACGATGAACATAAATCTGGGAACTGGCTAGTATTCAAGTATTTAATCATTTCCAAATTTAAAAAACAAACCAAACCACCATTTACTCGCTTGATTTGAACCGAGCTCCAATACAATAAAACGGCTTACAGACTATTACCTATTATTTGGCGTCACTGTCATAAGTGTTGAGGCTATTATAAATTTAGCCCATAGTGCCCATGGACCTTTTGCGTGCGAGTACATTCTGCCTCACGAGTTTTGTCAGGCAAAATGTACCCGGCTCACTAAACCTACATTCTATGCGAATAAATGTTTTGATTTGAGTTTCCAATAAGGAGGAAAGAGAGGAATGGAGGAGGTTTGGGGTTTGAGGAATATGTCTACGAAATTCCATCAAATTCTGCAACGTCGTTTACCCACGCCAAACCAAGGTAGAGCCAATAAGCATCTAAATGCAGCCTCCCGACTACCGTGAGACCTGCTCTAATCGTAACCATATCGAATGCTAATCTTGCTCATCTAGTTTTATCCTGCATTTCTTTGTACTAGATCTTATAAGAACCCGCTCCGACACACAGGTATAACTCGCTTAGTGCATTACTTACAGCTTATTAACTGGGCGTCTTTAATTAGCAAGAATTCAAACAATGTGTATTGGATAAAGTCGACCGTCCACTGCTACGCACTATAATCAGCCAATAGTGTTCCCACTGCTGGGACACAAGCCTCCTCTCTATAAGAGAGACCATTCTCCCTCTAGGCTAGCCTCGGCGGCGCGGCGGCGGCGCCGTTCATCTCAATATCTCTCACAATGTTTTCCTTCACCGAAGCAAGTGATAATTATACAATATGCACATGAATCCGAAAAATCAGAGGTCTTCGGTGCGAACTCGAGACGTATGACTTGGCAGTCCGACGGTCACACCACTAAGCTGTCACTGCTTAATATTTATAATTATTCGAATGAAAAGCTTGCTCTCAATTCGAATTTGAATAAAGGTCACAATCCTATGAAACACTAACTTTAAGTCAAAGCTCAGTCTGTGAATGCTGTCCTAAGTATTGCAAATCTTTGAATGAACTCTATTTTATCGTCAAACACCATTTTTCACCCAAAAAAAAAACACGTTTTCCAACAATAAATTTTTACGTAGGGTTACTTAGTTTGGTGACTTTGATGTACAGAAAGCTTGATTGACGGTTTCGTGAAGGGTCCGTTGACACCTTGTATATTAATTAGCTTTAATTCTTTGATTTTTAACTGCAATTAAAATTCTTTATTGAATACGTATTGTGCTTAGTGTGACCGTGGCTCGCACTGGGTGATCCCGCCTATATGTCATACAAATCGAGCTCAAGCTAAAGTACCCGTGAGTAGTGCAGTCGTGGGCTGCCATGGAGCTTCGCCTTTACTTGATGGTATGTTAAACATGCTTCTTTTGCTTTATGTTTTATTTACCCGACGAGAAATAAGTCCTTTTTTATTTATCCGTAAAAAACTGCTATCAAAGCTTGAATGGTATAGACTGCTTTTCAGAGTAAAGAGGAAATTACATCGTTGAATTTCTGAAAAGACGCCATGTCAAAGTGCATTGGCGCAGAGTCACAGACGGTTTTCTGTCGAGCGACGCCTGAAAGGTTTCACTCAAATGATAAGATTTATAGTAAAACTAGAAATTATAAAGGAACACAAATCTACCTGGTAAATGTAAAAAGGTAAACACTGCAATATGAAGAAAATAGAGCCTAGAGACTTTTTGATATTTTAATGCATAATTTCTAATTGATGTTATTGTGAAATATCCTTTTACTTGTTTTAATGAAGGTCAGTTTGTGGTACCATTGAAAAACACGTACCGATCTTGATGGGAAGGTACAATATCCCCGAGTGACAGACACTACATTTAAAACGTTTCTGTGGAATAATTTCCAAACATAACACGAGCGAAGCTGCGGTCTAGTTTTTAGATGAATAAGAAGACATTTGGCCCACCAGCACCAATAAAATTATTAGAAAAAAGAAACACAAAATCACATTTAATTGCCACATTAAATAAATCCCAAACACACACAACGCAAACACTACCCGCCCATATTCTCTCAATCCCGATCACCCATTCACACATTACATCAGTAAAGGCAGCCATTTTCATAAACTCGACAACAAAATGGCCGCCGACCGCATTAAATATTCCTGTAAAGTCGGGATCGTAACCACTGGGCCACCACTGCTCTCAATTCATTGTCTGTTGAGAAGACGAATGACTAGAATTTAAGAAATATTGTCATGTGTTGTTACGGACTTCGGTTTGACAAACGGATTCAACTGAAGTTAGAACCTAACCATGTATAGTACAGCCCTAAGTCTAAATCAATTACGATCACATGAATATTTTAACCAAATCTAAACGTTGTAACATACTCCCAATTTAGCCTCCCCCTCTTCCCTGCTCCCCTAATTCCTCGTTAATTACTCCCATGAATACCATTGATAATATTTGTAGAGAGCACAATATAAATGAATACAGAAGATCAGCTACTAATGGGGCTCCTGGCTAAATAACAGCCGCAAGAAGTCAGTGACTTTTGTTTGTTTCATTGACGTTCCTGATGAAAAAACCCCAGGACGCTAGGCGTTTGCGACCACTAAACCACCCGCAGTCAAAAATATTAAAAAAAACCTTTGATGCTTGATGACGCTTCGTTGTGTCATGTCGAAAACCATACCTATAACAATAAAAAAAACATTAAACACAAACATTTATAAATCTTTGATAATAGATACGGGTAGTCAGAAGCTCGTAAGTCTGCCAACCAGTCTTACCAAGGAGTATCGTGTATTCGTGTTTCCTAGTAAGAGGGTTGTAGAGGTCAGATAGGCAGTCGCACTGTGTGAATACTGGTATTCAGCTACATCTCATAGATTGTAGCCCGACCCCGCTTAAAACTAGCCAGACACGGGCAGATGAGCTCGGATATGGAGCCGAGCCGAACGCTAACACGCATATACCGGCGCACAGTACACAGGGTACAGCGAGTGGCATTCGTTTGAATCTCCCATAGAGTCGGCCTTCTGTACCTATCTACTCATTTACAACGACTGATTGATCTGGAACGTTCGCCAAAGGATGGACGCTTCACTGTTGACTTATTGGAGATCGTATTTGTTGAGGCTTTAATTATTCCCATGTTTGTCTGATTGTGGATACTGGGTTTTAATTAGACATGAATTTAAAGCTGCTGTTCCATCGGGGAAACGGTGCGGTAAGCGAGAAAAAGCCCGCCAATTAAATAGCTTCATATTTAAAATGATGAAGTTCTATGTGTGGGTTTTCTAGAGACGTCCGCAGCTTAAACGGATGCACTTTTCAAAGATTTTATGCTATGCGCCCTGTCCACGACCTCAGGCGATGCGACTTGCGTCTTGCGTCAAGTGTCAAACACGTGGTTCACTTGTTTCCTTCATGTGTCACATGTCGCGTAGCGGTGACTAGTGGCAGCGCTAAGCAATTTCAATCATGTGTATTTTCGCAGTCGCTTTGGCAACAGACTTGTCGCTTGAACGAGTAGCTCGTGGAGTCGTGGCCAAGCGGTTATACTGGAAGGCGACCCCAGCAGTTGTGAACACGCTAGGCTTTTGTAAAACAAAATGCAGGGACAAATTACGCAAATGTAGGCTGCATAAACTGTTATGTGGTGATTTTTACTTCTAAAAGAAGATGTTTTTAAGATACTTTTCACATCAATAAAATCACACAGTTCAACTATTAAACCAGACTCTCTATTAAACTCGCTTTCAATTACGAGGTGTCCAGTAACCCTTTGTAAGCGGAGTCTTGTTGCGAACTATGGGCCATTAAAATGTTCGCGGACGATTAACTCCGGAGCGGTAACGAAGTTTTGGGAGGTATGCAACATTTTAAGGGCCGTGTTACTGGGATTATGTAAACGTTATTTAATTTAAAATGTAGGGCAGGTAATGAAAGAAGAATCAAGGCTCAAAAGACTCTTCAGCTTGAAGGGTTCGTGGTTAAGTAATAACAGCCACACGGGTTGATCTTCAAGGTAAAGTAACCATTGCCAAATTCGGTCCGTGGATGGGTGACCTCGGCAAGTACGTCTAGCAGTTGGTCTCGGTCGGCTGCTATTTGTAGATATTTGACAGTTGTTACGTGTAGTCAGAAGCCTGAAAGTCTGCCAACCAGTTTCACCAATAGGTATCGGGTTACACAGCCACTATGGTTGTGGAGGTCAGATAGGCAGTCATTCAATGTGAAATACTGGTATTCAGCTGCATCCGGTTAGACTGAAAGCCGACAAAAATTAAACAGATGATGACAAGATATTTAAGATTTGTCTCTAGGGTGACAAATTGACAATATTTGAAATAATCTCTGATATTATGTCCAGGGGCGGCGCTGACCACTTATCATCAAGAACCATTGATTGCCATCCAATAACATAAAATACTTAATGCTTATAACCCCGTGAACCAACCGCCATTACATAAATCCTGCCGTTTTGTACAATTTCGAAGCGAAAAAAACCCCTATCATTTACCGGTGAAATTGCCGTCATTATTATCAAAGGTTTTATATATACCAGCTATTTGTTACAAAGTGCTTCGATGGGTTACCAAAATGATCAGTTTTTGTACTTTGGAAAACAGATTAAGGCTTTTTTTTCTTTTCGAATTATTCAAAAAGGCATCAAATTCTAATTTAAAAAAGTAATTACTTAAAATTAAATATACATTATAAGTATGACAGATCCAGTCAGTAGTACCGACTTGGAATGGATCGCAAGTACGCCAGTGGTGACATCACGCGACCTACTTACAAGTCTACCCACACACAGCGTGCTTCTACAGAGCCGAGATGTTTTAAGCTCGTGACGAGGACGACATTCAATGTCTGATCGCAGCGGAGTTGAGACGTCCTGGAACTGTATCGGATTGATTGTGTCCCGTGTTATTCTGTTAAATTATAATACCAAGTAATTTGTTAGTTTAATCGAAATATTGTATCGCGCCCAGTGTATTTTCATTGCACAAAACCCATCTTCTGCCCACATAATGTACGAGCCTAACGAAATAAATCCTGACAATTCGACATTTTAATATTTGTATTAACAAGGCAGATCTGTGAATGGAAATGCCTGGGAGACGTCCTAGAAGGGTATACACGGAACTTCATGGTGAGGTTCTTCAAAAAGGTCAGCTGCGTAGTACTCGCAACCGGCGTGCGTGTATGACCAGATTTATGAACGTGGACGAGGTAAAAGGAGTATGTTAGTATCGCAGCGGGTGGCGTTCTTTAGGCACTGCTACCCCCATGGGAAAATGACGTGTTTATGTATGTATGATTATATAATTTGGGCCCACTAGGTGCCCACGTAAAGATAAAGTCTCAACCTTGAAGAGTTGGAGAATGCTATAACTAAAAGTTCGTTAAAATCCGAGTTATAAATACATAGTGCCGTAGGACACAACCAGTCCTGAATGAAATCATTTCCAAACAGCGAATGCTAATGTTCGTATCCACAATTATAATACATGCAAGTCCCCTCGCTTCAGTCGCTAGCCATCAGTAGTAACACTTGCATTACGACCGACCTTATTGCTATGATGTAAAGATGTTGATGTCAAGCAGTTGCCTTGGACGGGCGGTTGATTGTATCGCCACCCAGAAGTAAAGTTATCATGCGTAATACGCAAACATTTTAAGTTGTTTAGATACTCTAGAATCTGTCGGCGATCACTGCTGGTTCAATACTTGATTTCCGATATAATATGGAAGCTTTTACAACTTACAACTCGTGGCTGTTTCCATCGGGTCACCACTATTCAAATAAGCGCCGAAAACATAAATCAATGGCCGCCGTGAAAAACGTATAAATAGCCCAAAAAATGAAGTCCAAGCAGGCCTCTACGTCTACGTGCCATAATATGCCACCAAGTCCCTTAACAATATATACGCACTCCTCCGACCTCCTTACCCCAACATATCATAATGTAATTGATAAATCAGCCGAGAGCGTGATCCTCTCGCCTCTGAGGACGTACGTGAGGTGATATCGAAGGGAGGCTGCGTTGAGAGTCTTCTCAGATACGCAGGGTTAAAAGCCGCGAGGAAAGAGGGAAGGGAGTGGGTCTAAGGTCTAAGATGGTGGAGGGTGCTATTATTGGATATTACAACGCTGTTGCAAGCGCCATCATCATGGATAAACTGATTTATGAATGAACATAAATAGTAAACTAAGTAAATTGACTTTGAAAACTTGACTTTCTTTCAACCACATGAAAATTGAGTATCATCTACCGACATTTCTATTTCAGAGCAACACGGCAAATAACTGAGGGTTTATTGCCTACTACGGTACCCGAAAAAATTCCCGGACACGACGTCACAAGGGGCTCTTCCTTTTATTAAAATTCAGATCCGCAACTGGACCCAACAAACTTACAAAAGTAGTCAAAAAAATCAAACGTAACACAGTTTTGTTCAGAATATTCTGATTTCGGCCGCAAAAGTTAACTTTGTTGAAACGTGCGATGGGCTCCAAAAAGCTTGTCACTTACCAAATGATTCCTTTTCCGATACTTTTCGTAATAATGTAAAAAGGACGATATTACATGGGGTCAATGGCAATATACTTTATAAGTAGATTTCGATTGACAAGACAATAAGACCTTCTTTTTCATTTTGTCACATTTCAAAGGCATTTATTATGTGAATTTATCAGCCATCCATTTGAAGTGTCTAACGAATAGGGCACGCCACCATAGCGGCGATAAGTCCCCTCTTTGAGGAGTGGCTAGAGAGGCGCCACGGCGCCCTCACCTACCGCCTGACGCAGGTCCTCACCGGACACGATTGTTTCGGGAGGTTCCTGCACCGAATCGGGCGGGAGGAAACGCCCGGGTGTTTCCATTGCAAGGATCGTCCGGAGGACACGGTGGAGCACACCGTGGAGGTCTGCCCCACTTGGGCGAAACACCGCTGTGTCCTCGTAGCGGCGATATCTCGCGTCCGGCCCTGGTCCAAGCCATGGTCCGGAGCGAGAGGGAAAGGGAAGCCGTCACCTCCTTCTGCGAAGCAGTCATGCTAGTGAAGGAGGTGGCGGGACGTGAGAGGGAAAGAACTTCACGTCCCAGCCGCCGCGGGAGAGCCCTGGGCGTCGGGGGTCACGTGGTGGCTCCCGGCCACCGTAGGCGCGGGCCTGTGGACGGCGAGTTATGGGCTAGCTCGCCGTCCGGCCGTCTTATGACGACAGGCCGTATCGACGGCGCGTTCGTGTTCCACGTGCGCCTCAAAGAGATCTCAGCAAATAAGTAGGGGTTCCGCATGGGCCGATGCCTGCCAGGGCTGCGGGACTGTTCGAAAGAGATACCGTGGCCCTGGAACACAAAGGGCAAAGAAGGAACATGGATGGGTTTTAGTCAGTACAAGTCTGACACTCCCTTCCGCTCCGCCCAGAGTGGGGGAGGGGGTCATTTGATGATTTCTCATCCGAAAAAAAAAAAATGTCTAACGAATCGTCAAGTGTAGTTTAGCTGTTTACGAAGATTAATCTAGCAAGATTTAGGTTTCTCTAACGATATTAGCGGTTGCAGGTTCACTCAGGCAAACTACTTTAAATACCCGGACGAAAGTTTTCTATTTGTAAAGCAGGTCATAGACTATCTCTGCGCCGAATTCCATTCAAATTTGTTAAGCCCTTTTAGTTCAGTTATAAATCTTCGCGCTCCTTATTTGGTCCTTCGAACCGGATCCGCATCATCATCATCATTCTCCTGCTCTTATCCCTTTTTATTTGCGGTCGGCGCAGCATGTCTTCTTCCATACTTCTCTACTACTCGTCATCTCAGCAGTCACCTCCTTTCTTGCCATATCATCCTTCACACAGTCCATCCATCGTTTCTTTGGTCTTCCTCTACTCTTACAGCCATCTACACTAATACTCAACGTTTTCCTCACCGCATTTTCCTCACCAATCACATATTTACTTGTACCTCTTTGAGCACACCATTCCATTCATTCTTTTCATTAACTTTTCAAAATAAACCTTCCATCTCTCTTTTATTTCATCATCTTTGGACATAACCTTACCAGCGCCATCTTTCATACATTTAATATGAACTATATCTCTCGTTCTCCTTTCTCTTGCTTTTTTTATCCGGTAGAGCTCCTTTTGGCCTAGGACTCTCCAATGAGTCATACAACTTCTCGAAACTGCTACCGCCTTTTTTGCCTTTCTCTTCTATTCTTTATAAATATTTTCCTTTTCATCTTTTAAACTGTCATTCCCGTTTGCTACATTCTGCCATTCTTTAAACGCCACCTTCTTTTCTTTTAGACTCTTTTGCTCATCTTCATTCCACCACCATGTGCCCTTATCTATCACACCTTTTCCTTTTGATAGATCATAAGTATATATGGCCGGATCCGCATCAGCGAAAAAAGTTATATTTCGTCTGTATACTTTAAGCGCTTTGCTCTTCGATCTGGTACTCCTTTAAAGTTGACAACGCACAACATCTTTTTTTTTTCTATGAGAGAGAAATTCGCCAATGACCTAAATAATTTCTTGTTTATTATAATTTGACCAACACTGTTAAGATGTCTTCTAACTCTCCCCTAAACATCAGAATTGTTGCTGACGACATGAATGATGAATTATTTGTCATCATTAATTTTGCAGTTCGTTGCACAGTTGTCTTGGTGACAGATGGGCAACCCTTGACAAAGGGGATCTCTTAACAATTCGTCAAATAAAGAAAGTGACTTCTAGCTTAGTAAAATTAAGATGAACGGGAACGTAGAAAAGACAACTTTTCTACGTTCCCGTTCATCTTCATTTATGGCTTGTAGCACGTGTGTTTTCTGCCCACATGACAAAAAGGCGTGAGATTTTAATGCATTTTCGTTAAAATGGCTTACGGTTATGTTTCTGGAATAAATTATTGAGATTTAATAAGGACTTATGCTGAACCTGACTTCACTGTTCACTCCGAAATTGCCAGTTGTCGCTTAGTCACTGTTATAAAGAAAATAACAAACCACATAGGAATATATATTGGATTGGTGAAATAAAAGAGAGAGAACAATGTTAGATATCAACCATAAACTGTTAATAACACAACGTAGATGAGAGGACGATTCGTCTATTAGCACAAAACAGTATTCAGCTTCCTAAATACAGCTCGAAATTCTACAACAACACTGAAATGGTTTCTTACGTCACTAACAATCTCTCTCCACACTTCAGCAGTCCATTTGTCTCGGTCTTCACAGATCATTCGCATAAAATAGAGAGAAGCAAAAGGTCCACTACATACAAAGATCGAAAACAGGCGCACGCACCCGCACACATAGACGCGTAGGTGCTTACGGAGATCTCAAACAAATGCCAGTCGTGAGTACGCCTGCACTCGCTGTACTTCAATCGAGTATACTTCGTTTGGGAAAAAGCCGCTTGGCTCGAACAATGCCGATCCGTACCGAGCAGCGATGGTTGATAGATGAAGAATAGAGTTAACCGATCGGACCGCCGAATGAAACCAAAGTAGTTTTTACTTCCCAGTTTTTTTTGTTGTTCAACGAATACTGCCGAATCAAATGTACCGTTCCGAATAAGATCTTCTGTATCAGTTTGTATTGTGTCCTGCCGTTTACACCCACTTACAAATTGTTGAGAGAATTCATTAAATTGTTCCTCCAGGAAATAAATGGAAATTATTCGAACAGCCAGCGAAAGGGACATGATTTTAAATGAGACAACTTTGAATAATTTGCTTTAGACTTGTAGCATTTGTTACAATAACAACGGATTACTTCTGGTGGGTGAGCTGGAATAGAACAACAGTCAAGTTTTGGAGCTTAATCGAGCGGATATAAGCTGGTTAAACATGTTAAAAAAGTATCTTAGACACTCTCAATCTTGTAGGTTTCATAGCTAATCAATCTCGGCGGCCCCCGGGCAAACTCGGCCCTTTAAGAAGCTTTCTTGTGCGATCTCCCACCATGTTTACCGCGCTAATAAGATCAGGTCGTCAGGGCGCCTTTTCCACGGTCTACCTGGCCGGCGATGCCCTACTAGAGGCGGCTTCGTCAACATTTTCACACATTTTCATTCGCACTTCGCATCTAATGACGGCCGTGACTGCTGCTGTAGTCTAAAGAAACTATCGACCAGCGCGGAGATTTCGTGCTCTGTGGCCCATTGCTTCTTTCCTACCCATCATCATCTGCCTAGCCTTTTCCCAACTATGTTGGGGTCGGCTTACAGTCTAACCGGATGCAGCTGAATACCAGTATTTTACATGGAGCGACTGCCTATCTGACCTCCACAACCCAGTTAGTACTGGGTAATACGATAATGCTTCTTTCCTATCCATACTTACCTAATATTATAAAAAATCTACGACAGTAGCTCTGTAAGTCCTCCTGTTACGTTTACAAGTCTTAAACGACTGAACAGATTTCGATAAAATATGTCATACAAGTACCTACCATAGGATACTTTTTTCCCGGTAGTGAGTTCCTGTGGAACAGTTTACAACCTATGCTAAAAATATAATAAAAAACAATCTTTTCAAAAGCTCGACGGGATTGTCAACCCAAATCTACATAATGAAATACATACAATAGTCATATTATACCATTTACCCTACTACTAGTTCATTTACATAGGTGACCGCACGAACGCGTATCATAATAATATACAATCAGCTTATAATGTTCCCACCGCTGGAATACCAACCTCTCTATGAGAGGGAATGTGCTGTAACGTACCAGGCGGGCCCAGTGCGGGTTGGTACATGTCACAGGTATTCGAATTGTTTGTTCTAGTACATGCCGCTTTCCTCACGATGTTTTCCTTCACCGTTTTGAGAGCAATGATAACGAAATAAATTACACAAAGGCATATGGTTTGTAGCTGATGGAGAAGCACAAAGAGCTGACAATCACACGTTCTGTTAACTACTAAACAGATATAATGTTAATAACTTAGAGTGAAACTAATTTAATAGAAAACTAGAAAATGACTATATCACGGATGGAGGAACGGGTTGTACGATCAACTGCACGTTAGAGTACGAAAATGAGCTATATCGCTACGATATAAAACCGCTGCATAAACATTCGGAATGCTTTAAGAGTTATTATAAAGGAAGTTTGATCGACAGTTTAATTGTATTATAAAAGACTTTATTTTGCCATCATCATCATCTGCCTAGCCTTTTCCCAACTATGTTCGGGTCGGCTTTCAGTCTAACCGGATGCAGCTGAATACCAGTATTTTACATGGAGCGACTGCCTATCTGACCTCCACAACCCAGTTAGTACTGGGTAATACGATACCCCTTTATTTTGCCATGTCGGCACTAAATATACATACACAGCTCTCGCCATGGTAAAACATTATCCACTTTTGCTAGTCAGCTAAGGAAATAGTGGGGCGCACTGAGTGTAAATACCCTACTTAAGAATAATTATTCAAGCTGACATCCCTTCCGTTCTCGAACCTGTTTAATCCTTTTCTAATTCAAATAAAAGCACACCCTTTAAAAACGCAATTAATTTAAAGCTTGAGAAATGATTGGCCCCCTTAATTAAAAATTAATATCTTCGCCCAATATGTGTTAGATTGCGCGCTCAGTAGAGGTGCTGACCTAATAGCAATGAGGTAAATGGGCGATGGATGAGTAGGATTATAAATTGGGTCGGCTTAAGTAGGGTTAATCGAAATTGATGGATAACGACACACCTGTGATTATGCAAAGGTATTTATTAACTAGCTTTTACTCACGGCTTTGCCCGGTTGGTTGTCGAATATACCAACTGTGTACCAACTGTTATTGTTCGTGGTGTTGGTGAAAACACGCAATATGCATTAAGTTAGGTGTCACTTAGTTTTCGTGAAAACGGCCATTAAGCATTAAATTAGGTGTCACTTAGTGATCGTGAAAATGGTCATTAGGCATTCAGTTAGGTATCCCTTAGTAAGACATCACTTGGTAAGACTGGCTGTAAGACCTTCAGGCTTCTGACCCGTAACGACTGTCAAAGATCTACATCAAAGAGATGAGCATATTTGCAACGCAATGTAAAAAAAAACAAGTCAAGAAACCACTGACTCTGCAAGTATGGCTTCTAAATAAACAAAGAAGAAAAGAAAAACACCCAACCTCCTTTATTCGTATCACGTGCGACGTGCACGCGATATGGCATTTGCAATAATAACGAGAGCCGCGGGAATGCGGGACACCTGGCTGTATTAGCTTTAATATTGCCTGCTGTTTAATATGGCAGAGGAGTTACTAGAGATAATATTTTGAGGGGAGTTGGATATTTTTTGTTGAAGGATAGTTTACCCGTCAAGCGATTAAATTAAAAAAACAAAGGAAATAAATTGCTTAAGAGCCTGCCACGACTCATCATGACACGATTTGCGAAGCTATGGTACGCATGGCGCCATTACACTTGGTAGTGAGCCCGTATTCGAGCGGTTAAATGACTACTCGAATTAGCGCACCCGATGCATTGATTACACTGGTCATCGCAATTAAATACGAGATAACGACTAAGAGTAGTTTGAATGAAGCAGTCAGACGTGTTTGTCCGAAGTCGGGCGTACTTAAACTCATTCATTTACACTTGGTCGTTTGCCCGTATTCTATAGGCAATCGGATTCGGGCAAACGTCGCAAGTGTAATTGCGCCATCGCGCGAAGATAACAAGTGACACATGCGCTTATGGCCGTTGATGTAAACGAGGTTTCACATGGGACTACATCCTGTGGAATGTAGATGTCCACTGACCATAATACACTGCTATCCCCTTCAAGGAACACAGACGAGATGTTACGTGTACCTCCCATGAATGTATGCTCATTACACATTTATATCTAAGTCACGAACATAACCAGATTCGAACCCGCCGCAATGCGCTTTACCCTTAAAGTAGCGTTAAGAAGCTCCACGCCTGCCTTAAACACGTCCCTTTCTTGATAACCATCAGTAACAGGTTGTCAGGTTGCCTTCACATACCAACAGGTTCGTTGATAGGCAGAATCAGATCAACTTGATGTAGATAACATGTTACTACAGAATTGTACAGAAGTTCCATACGTTTACGATTTAAGTCGCCGTCCCGCGCCAAAAGATGTTCTATGAGATTTGTCTTGCTCACTCATACCGTACACCGTTTCTATCGTTTTATGCGGGGTATATGAGATTTCGCTCATCTTTTCACTTGACACTTTTTCGCGCCACCTAAGTACGGTGGTGAAGGCACATCTATGGAACGTACATAGACACGTTTCACGTACAGCTAGTGCAAGTGCACTCGTGACTGTCATTTATTTTAGATCCTTTACGGACAGTCTCCTGTCCTAAAATAAGACATTGTCCAGGAGGGACCAATTCGCTTCGAATCGTTTGGGCCGAACTCATACGAGCGTTGGCGAGGTACTGGGCGCCAATACATCGCATCCACAGACATCGCGCGGCTACTGTATTACACGCGAGAGATTCGCCCTTTTCGGGAACGGCCAGCGCAACCCTTACACAACTCTTCATTGTTGCTATCGCTCAATGCGTGTCGCTTGACCGAGTATCTCGTGGCCAAGAGTTAAGTGATCGTGGAAGTGCGCCTGTTTTCTCTCCCGGAGCTGATATTCTGTACTATTATGTAACGTTAATGTGTTTAGAACTTTGAGTTGTGATATCTTTAGCAGTTTGTCGGTGGACGGTAGCGTTTTATTTTATGTGATTCGGTAATTAAGCTTGAACATCAGATATCTTTCCTACCTTCGGACATTATACCAAGTTAGTGGATTTCAATTTCTTGGAATTTTGGGGTCTAAAGTATGCCGGTTTCCTCACGATGTTTTCCTTCACCGTTTTGAGGGGAATGGTGATGAATTAAATTACACAAAATAATGCGCTTGCCTGGGTTCGACCCCACGACCTAAAGTTCGTAATTCGGGGCCGTTACCATTGGGCCACCGTTGCTCTGCTCGTTTCTCGCTAATGGTCGGCGGTGGGGCAGAGGGTTGACAAGATCGAGGAACCGGTTGATCAGTTTGTTAGTTACGGCACTAAGTATGAGTATGTAGTTAGTTGGATGTGGAGTGAGGTAATTGAATGGGCTTAGATTATGTAAGGCGGTACCTGGGTTATCGTATTAAGGCCCAGTATTACTTCGTTGACCTTGCTCAAATGGGCGTTACCGCTGAGAATGCCCCGCGCACCCCCACATCATAACTACGCGCGAAGCGATCACGAAATTTACGCGGGACGCTCGCATATAGTTAGGTAGCCAGTAGCATTATTTCAAAACAGTGGTTCAGAATGTTTTTAGTTATTACATTGTATGTTATAGATAAACAAATACAATAGGTAATAATAAATTGTTTGTAAATTATATATAATTGATCCACTATTAAGTCCTAAAAAATGTATTTTTTTTACAAAAAAAACTGGTTGTAATATTACTAAAACAGAAAATATTATCAATGGAACCGGGCGACGAAATGATATTATTAGGTTTTCACCGCGACTTCACTCACAAATAAAAGTGAATAAGTCAGTACACCTACTTACTTTAAAAAAATCACATAATGTAGCGAGTAAAAAAAAAAAATATCAATCAAATACAATACAAATCAATCTGCCGGTCATGTCTGTACCGCTTGCACGGAGGTCAACATTCAGTCGAAATTCCGTTTCAAAATATCGATTCGGGATTTTCGAAGGTAGCAAATCCATACAAAATCAAGCATCTAGCACACACGTACAGTAGTTCTCTGTTCGAAATGTTCTGCCTTTAAATTATTTTATATGGATTTGCTTCCTTCGAAATTCCGAAACGATATTTCGAAACGGAATTCCGACTGTATGTGGCCGGGATAATCAAGACTTATTTTAGACAGGTACAGGGTAGCCCAATTTTTTTGTGTAGTGAAAGTTGTTATGTTCAGACAGATAGAGAGCGAGAGTGAGAGAGAAAGTATATTGAATGTCAGTGATTGATGTTGGGATTCATTTTGTTCAGGTAAGCGTCATTGACAAAGTAAAATAAAAACACACATTCTAAATTATATCATTTGCTTTCAAAATTCTGAGAAGTTTAATTGTCTACAGCACATTCTTTTTGCATTTGATTCTTCTACATCATAATCATCAATGTCCTCTGTTACATCATCGTCGTCACTTTCATTTTTTTGTTCATTTTCCGGAGACATTGAAATCATTTCTTCTTGCACTTCTGTATCATGTGTACTTGTAGCATCCTTTATTTGTTCCATAATATTTTCTGAGCGCCTATTTGCTAGATTCTCTTTGTTTTCCTGTCGTTTTCTTTTTACTTCAATAGCACGACTTATGTATTCAGGATCTCTTATTGGCATTTTTCGTGGATGTCGAGGGTCAACTAATTCAGGTAAAATGCACTCTGTGTAAAATGTAATCAGTTTATTTTTCATAATTTTTTCCCAAAAGTTATCGTCCCTGTGTATTATATCTGTTTGAATTGCCTTATTTTCTCCCGACCATAGACCAAATAAACATTTTTCTTTTTTTGTTATATGTAGTTGGCCTTGTATCTGATAATACCAACTGTGATTCTTATTTATTATGAATTTATTATCTTTTGATTTTTTATAAAATGTGATTTTTTTTTCTATTATCGCCCTTTCCAGTCCTAATTTAAATGCACTTATAGGACATTTTATTTCGCAAATTGTAGTTTCGTCAATTATACCATCCGGTGATGCACCTAGGAATGGGATCTCTTCGTCTATGAAAAGGCCACAGGGATTAATTTTAATAGATTTTTCTTTTTCTAATTGATTTTTAGCGATACTTTCATTTTCTAGGCCATGTTTAATTGATTTGACGTGGTCTATTGGATTTTTATAAATTAGGTTCTTCACCATATTCGCGCAACTGATGTCATTGCGTTTTTTGATTATTTTACCAAAATTTGATGCTGTCAGTAAATTTCTTCTTAGTTCGAGCCATTCACTTGACTCACTTTGAAGAATTGTACCTCTTTCAATTCTCATTCTTTCATCTTCATTCTTCTCTAAATTTTTCAAAAATATTTTTTTTGATTCCTCCAGCATTTCCGTTGACATATCGGGTTTTGCGCAATCCGGTCCATAATTGACGGAAGAAGCGTTTTGATTTTCTAACGTTCTTTTCTTCTTCTTTGTATATTTCTTAGATCTTTTCAGTTTGTTTATTCTGTTTATTTCAAATTTATGTATTTGTCCTCTTGGACTTCTACCTACAATTGCTTTATGCAAGATGCTCAAAGGTTTCCTTGTGTTGTACGATAGAGCCGCAGTATTACATCTCATTTGATACTGATATTTTTGTGAAAAGTTAATTCTTTTACCACCTACGAATTTAGCAACAATGCTATGATATCTCTCCACAGAGTTACTATCGACATCTTGTAACAAACTGCGCGAGTGTGCGGCTAGATGTGATAAAATTAATTTTATTTTTTGGCACAGAGTGTTTGTAAAAAAGTCTTTGTCAATATCTTCGACTTCGCCTAGTTTGCCACAAAAGTATCCTTTACACGTGGTATGTTGTCCAAAAGCATGTTCTGTAGCAAGCATTATATCAGCATGGAGTTGCATTGCATTATCAGTATGCTTGTATTTTGCAATTGCAGATACTACTACTTTTCGCATGGCTAAGATTCTTTTCTTTGTTAGGAGTTTTCTGAAACGTATCAGAAATTTCGTGTCTGTTGTGAGACTTTGTAGCTTGTTGCAAAAATTCCTCAGCAAGTGGTTTCGGCATTCAACTTTTTCAATTGTAAAATTTTCATACGGCCTTTCTTGCAAAAGCTTTGAATATGTGTTGGCATCACCATCTGATATAATTCTTCCATATATCAAATTATGCGTTTCTATGCTTTTCTTAAAACCCTCGACAATAATTGTTGACTCCATGCCTGTAGATGGTCCTGTAAACCAAAACAAAAACTATAATAATGTAGCTTTCAATATACTAAACCTATATTACGAGTTTAGTTCTGTAATGTGGTTACTTCAACAATATACATGTATAACAGATGTTTAGTTTGATTTCAAAATAATAAGGTGAACCATTTACGTTTAGTTAATTTACAAGACAAACAAAAAAACATCCATACGTTCGCATTTATAATATTACTAGAATTTTTATGTACACACATAAGAAAATATTTACCGGTATAGTTTTTATAACAAATATGGTCCTTTGTCGAGATTCCTTTATTTACTGCTCTAGCGCAAATGGAGCAGAACTTATTTTTGACAGCCATGAACAATATTTTATTGGTACGTTTACCAAGTATGGCTGCTGCTCCTGACAGTGAGGAGTAGTTTTTCTTGTAGGATCGTTTTCCCCAACATCCGTCAGCTATGACATCAATTATCGGTATTCCCTTTGCATTCACTCTACCCTCTTCAACAGCAGCACATCTTTCCTCTTCAGCAGCTTCGTTCATGGATCTTAACGCTTCAGATTCCCATTTTTTGTTTACTATATCCATATGAAAGGTAAATAACTTTTGTGAGATCTCAGGAAGTCCTAAAGTTGACGTAATTTCCAGAAGTTGAGTATGTCCACATCCTGCGGCTATTGCACCAGCTACGGCACATGTATTTAAATTCATTTCTTCTGGGGTGTTGTCTCCCTCTATTATAAAACTCATGTTGCATAAACGACATTTCAGTTTTAATTTATTCATCAAACCTGTCAAACGTTCAGATACGATTTCAATTGACTTTAAACCGCAGTCCAAAGGTCCGTGACTTGATATTTCTTGGAGTGATTTAAAGAAATGACTGACGTTTACTATACGTCTACCAATCGACATTTCTTCAGTTCCCCTAAAAGAAAGCCAAATTTAAAATAAAAAAGTTGGTTTCATAGTAAAAGTTATTCAGTTGTATGGTCTAAAGCACCTCATATAGTTTATACTTAGAGTTAATTTTTTAACACTATATGTATAATTCAAACAGGCAGATTTTGATCAAACAAAATTCACAATGTCGAAGATTACCTTTCTGCTTCATAACATGTCGTTTGATTTAGTTCTTTATGTAAATTTACATCGAGTTCAATGAGTGATGATGGCTTTTCAGTAGTAGAACTGCAAAAACATAATAATTATTTGTGAAAACAATACACTGTTTTCTATGATAGGATTCATTATTTCAGAATATGTTGACATAATATCTCCCTCATTGGTTGTCTGATACTAATTCAGATTTGTTCAATACACCAGATACTATGATGATAGATCATACAATCAAACAGGAATAGATGTACCTGTCTTCTTCTTGCATTGCCATTTGATTTGCTTGTAAAATATTGTGAACAATGGATGACGATGGCTTTTCAACAGTAGAACTGGAAAAAATACAATATTTATTAAATATACACTAGCTTATGCCCGCGACTTTATCCACGTGGACATGGTGAACGGTTAACGTTGTTCTAATTTTAAAATATGATTTACGCTTATTACTTTATTACTTTAATTTTTTACTTAACGGTATTATTATGATTTGAATTTACTTTTCTCAAAACTTCATCTTATTAGAAGCTCCTTGTAGGTATACAGACTGTGTTTAAATACTATGTAATCATCTCATAAGGCCGGTCACATACAGTCGGAATTCCGTTTCAAAATATCGATTCGGAATTACAAAATGCATACAAAATAAAGTCGAAGGCAGAAATTTTCGAACGGAGAACTACTGTATGTGTGTGGATCCTGTATTTTGTATGGATTTGCTGCCTTCGAAATTCTGGATCGATATTTTGAAACGGAATTCCGACTGTATGTGGCCGGCCTTATTATTAGCTTGTACTTAGTATGACTCTCATAACCGGATGGGACGGCCTGGAAAGTCAAGAACAACATCTAAAGTTGCTATTCCCCGCGGGAATTGAACCCGCGACCTCCAGATCGAGAAGCAGCGCTCTCACCACTAGACCTTGGATGTAATCGATTGTGATGAGTAGGTTGGTACTTACTCAACATCCAATCGAGAAGCAGTATCATCCAGTTCTTGAGTAGCAATTTGCTGGTTCATCAATCTAAAATAATAAAATCATTGAAAAAAAATTGGCAGCACAGCTGACCCTACTGTAGGTACTTTTATAACTTTGTGGCCTTTCGTAAGCCTCAGGTGATGTGATTCGGTATACCAATTTCAACTTAGTAGGTACTGTAGCGGCATTGTTACCAAGTTGTATTTATTTTATCATTTTTTATTTAGGTAGGTTATAATTATAATAGTTTCTTACCGATTTCGGGCTATATTCTGCACATTCTTAAGTAAATGCTTTCGACGAGCAGCTTTCCATCTCTTCCCACTATTATCTTTATTTCCCATTTTTATGCGCGGTACAAAAATTAAAAATTTCACTGCGGAGCAAAGCGACACAAGTCCGTTCTCAATAACGTTCCGGAGAACACTGGCGCGGTGCGGGCGGTATGGAAATCAGCAAGCGTATGTCGTAAAAATACAAATAAAATCGTATAAAATTAGAACTTAACTATTTAATAATAAATAATCCATCACTGGATGTAGTTTAGCATTTGAAATGTTATGGTATATTTTGAATTATAATAATCATTGTTAATGAAGGGATAAACTGCTTTTAAAGAAAATTAAGAGGTATGTTTGAAGATTTTTTTGATGCATTAAAGTTTGTTAAATTATGTTTTGAGTTCCATCACTGTATGCAAAAAGGACTTGAAAATATCATTTTTTTTTTATTTGTCAAAATTATTTACGGTTTAAGAGATACACTGCATTTAAAAACCACCTTTTCGATCGTTTTCAAGAAATCTCCGCCTTAATGCCTGATTTCATCAACACTGCTGTTGGATTTTAATCTATCTGCGTTGATAATCCAACAGTGTGCATTTATTTAGGCATTCAATTAACGAAGCCGCGGGCATATGTTAGTCATTTCATGACCCTACGACCAAAATGTGGTTCAAAGTCAGTCTATTAAACACTGTGTGAACATATCGTTACACCATAGTTTGGTAATATAATCCTAAACTTGTTTAATAAACACACAAAGTTAACATAATGGTCAAAGTTATGCAATGCGTTCAGGAAGCCGCGTCATTAAGGATGGTCGTCGAACGACCGGGTGGACAAAACATGACGTCACGCCTGTAAGTCCCCGAAGGATTATGCAGAGGTGTACCAACTAGTACACCGACACTTCGTCAGAAAACGGCGCCAAATATGTCCCTATTATAGAAAGAGGGATTATTGACTTATTATTTTTAATTTTTAGCTATTATTTTTTAGCGACGAAGTTCCACTATCTAATGATGTAGTCCACACTCCACAGTAGGTAATTGCAGGTCTGCTATATGATGAGTTAATGTGGAGCGATCGAGTCGCGGCCGATGAGATTGACTGCGGTTGAATGAACTATTTATATCTTATGAACCAGTTGTAAGAGGGTTACGAGGAGACGGGTTAATTAGTGGCGACGGAATTATTTTTAGTTATTTAACATCTCGCCTTTATTCCCCGAAGGGTTGGGCAGAGGTGTCTATAGTACAGTCATTGACCCGCTTTATCTGACCCCTCTTCCCCATTTCTTCTATGTCATCAAAAATAAAATAAAATTAGAGTGAATATTAGAACGCTCGGTAGGCGAAAGGAAATTCTTACCTCTGCGTCCTGTCCGGTCCAGTTTGTCCAATGGTCATAATTAAATGGTTACAACACACGCAAACTAATAAACAGTGCCTTAATTTTATATGTATTAGAAACATGAGCTTCGGTTCGGAGATAAAATTGTATTAGTGTTTTTTTTTTTGTCAGGCCACATGAACGTTTGTTTGACGTTCGACTCAAAGTTCGCATTTCAATTCTGAAAGCGGCCTTCAGATCGTTCGACGAATTCGTCGAATTCGACAAGAAAAAAAAAGGGGGTGTAAGGAGGATTTGTCAGTGGCAGCAACCTTAGTGTAACGACACTGCCTCGTTGGTCGAAGCACTACTGCTGAGCATGAGGGCTGGTGTTGGATTCCCAGGTCGGGCAATGTGTTATTGGGTTTTTATTATTTATTATTTATTTATTCCAGTAGTAGTGCGGCGTTTGGATTTGTGGCATGGCTCTAAAACGTTACTGGTACAGTTACTGTGGCAAAGGTACACCTCTGCCTAGCCCTTTTTTTCCGGATGGTAAATCATCAAATGACCCCTCCCGCTCTGGGCGGACGGAAGGGAGTGTCAGATTCGTACTGACTAAAACCCACCCATGTACCATCTTAGCCCTTTGTGTTCCAGGGCCGCGGTATCTCTTTCGAACAGTCCCGCAGCTCCGGCACCTCTGCCTAGTCCTTCGGTAACATAATGTGACAGGACTCCAGGAAATGTGTGTTTTGCCCAGCAAGGCGTTGTTTTTAGCAATAATATAAAAGTGACGTTACTACATCGATAGATGGCCTAAGGAAGGATGTCCTGCTTTTAGGTCCTCGTCAGAAATGTTGTCCAAACTGAAAGATTAGCCTAACTATTCCCTTGAAGTGATTTTTTTTAAACATAAAAAAGCAACTCGTTCAAAATAACAAAGGGTTAAAAGTAAAATGTCCGGATTTCTTCGCAAATGGCCGGTTAATTTCAAAATGTTAACCCGTAAAGTACTAGGGCAACAGAAGCATACAGCACGTTTCGCGCTCACTGCCGTAAGCCCGCTAATTGCCGACGCTGTCCACTACAGAACGGTTTAGAGCGAGACTTTCACGACATAAAACGGCTTATTTGTCGAAGTTTCTATTAAGTAAAGGTGTTTGAGATTATTATGTAATTATAGGTCGGTTTAATTATGCGATAAGGAACTAAAGGAAGTAACTGTTCGGTTTTTAAGCCACATGGACTTTTAAAAGTATAAAGACAGGGTGTAAAGATCCTCATCCTCCATTGAAAAGGGAGGATCCTTCGACCAGACGGGTGTTGTCTGGTAGGCTACTACCCTGGGTTGTTGTATATCTTAATCTCGCGGATAAGGCTGGGTTTCCACCAGAGGTGAGCGAGGGTGCGTAGCGAGGGATGTCGGTAGAACTAACCAATCACATTAGCTAGAATAGCTCAAGCTGTGTAAAAGAAGCAATATCATTGGTTACACACACATCCCTCGCTACACATCCTTGGTCATCTCTGGTGGAAACGCAGCCGAACTCTGCTTGCGCGATGTAAGACTTTGCGTAAGTTATTAGGTATGATTTGTAGTTCGTATGTGGTGTTGTAGATGACGCCACTAACTTAAATACTCGGTGAATCAAATGCAAACGTTTCTTTACACGACATCCTCTATGTCATAAAAAGATAGATTCTCATTTTCACGGTTCCAGTTTATCTTTCTTTAAAACGATTATTAACAACCTTTTTTAAACCCCAAAACATTTAAGATAATCTTTGTGGTAACAATACAAATAAATACAACAAAATAGAAGCAAAATTACAAGCAAAATTATCAAAATTCTCATACGCCCTTCGGGAAATTAAAAAAAACTACAGATATTAAAACTGCCTTGGTAACATACCTATTACGCATACGCCTATGCATGGCTAAAATACGGCGTCATATTATGGGGAAATAGTACAGACTTGCCCACACTATTCACCCTACAAAAAAAACTTATTAGGATTCTAGTAAATATTGAACAAACGGATAGCTGCAAGCCTCATTTCCAAGAACAAAAATTTTTAACCCTACCGTGCCTTTACATCTTTGAGATCTGTAAATTTGTGCGTAAATATCCAAATTTCTACACAAAAAGAGAAGACATACAAACTGAAATTGCTTTAAGACATAAGAATAGATTAAACATACCTACATCCCGATTAAAAATTCATTCATCGAGTACTTATGTTATGTCGATTAAAATATATAATAAGTTACCGAAAGAAATAAGAAATATAAATAAATACAACATCTTTATTAATAAATTAAAATTATTCCTAATAAACAAAAGCTATTATAATGTGAACGAATACTTGAATGAAAGATGATAAGTAAATATAAACATATTTATCAAGAAGATTATTTAGTTTAACGTAATAAGAAATAGCTAGCTGCTTACCAAATAATAAGAATTATATGTTTTAGTTGTTTGTTAATTTTATGTTATTATTGTGTTTTGTGGATTATATGCAATTATTAAGTTTTCATGTTTAATTTTATTTTAATTTTTAGCTTTATACGACTGACATTTTAACGTTTAAGTATATTGTCTTTATTGATTGAATTTTGATTGATTATTATTATTATATATCTTTTTTTTTTTTCATCGCGAATCTGATTGTTTGGTTTCAAGTATATTTTAATTTTAAGTTTAAGATTGTACAAATTACACAAAATTTTGCTGTGCCCCGACGGGGTCTACAACGGCTCTTAGCTCTAAGCCTTTTTTAAAACACCATGTTTTTATAAATAGAAACACAAATGCATTGTATCGTTGATTTACTGAGAGAACGTGTGTGCGAATACGACGCGCGGTCACAGTATAAAAGTAACCAGTAAACCAACTAGGCTCAAAGTCAGACCATTTATTAAAAAAGTATCAGGGTTCCGTGTAAAAAAAATTAAAACCCATGAAATTGTTAACAAAATCCGATTCAAATAGGGAAGTAATATTATTTAATACTTTCACGCGGACGAAGGTCGCGGGCAACATCTAGTATCAAAATAAAGATGTAAAACCATAAATAAAATAACTGCTATAGGACTCTAAAACGTAACCACTTATCTCGATGCGACACCCCGACTTCACGAGAAACCTGTTACCTGAAGCATCCTGAACATTCGTATAAAGACTGTATGTTTTAGCCGATTCCGACCATTTGTTCCTAGTTAAAATACTGTAGGTTTAGTTGACTGTGGCGCGGTGCACCGCCGCCATTGTTGTGAATTATCGCGGGAAATACTGACGTATTTATTCGACGCCATGATTCCTGAATTTATTTATTGTTAACGAGTGGACACGTTGACTGTGTCTGTATATTATTCAATTGATGGATACAACCGAATTTAGATATGAGTAACTCGACGGCTGCACGCCCAAGCGACGTACGTGTTACAAGTGGGAATGCGTAATAGCGTCATCAGTCGATAATGTTCCTACTGCTAGGACACAGCCACACAGGCCTCCTCTCTATGGGAGGTAATGGTTGTAACTTGTAATCTACCACGCGGGCCCAGGGCGTGTTCGATGATTCCCGATGTCCACCGGGTGTGTCCACCAATTCTTCTTCTTCTTCTTAGCGTGTCGATGGCAATCTAAATTGTGTCGGCCCAGAACTGAGCTACTAGTTTGGCGCTTTCGGTGGATAGAATCACAACCTTTTAAGTTTGTCCCCTTAGGCACCACTGATGGACAACGACACCACTTTTTTTGCCAGCGACAGTATTCTTGGTTGTCCACCAATGGCTGGCAGTAACACAACTTATTAATATTATCCCCTGTAACCACTACTTTCAAGTATTTCTGTTACTTTTATCTGAAGATTAGTAATAGAAGGGATTTTAGGTGTAAGGTACTGAGATTAAAAAGCAAAAACCAAATTATATAAATATATTAAATAATCGATGATTAAAAAAAATATGTTTTTATGGCCTAAATTTGTTCTTCGCTTAATTTAAATAATTATATTATTTATTTATTTATATTACTGTTTATGTACACACAATGCAACACAGGAAAATTACATTTTAATACTTGAGTACATAGGTACTGCTTATTATCTAAAATGTTCCTTTGTAATTTTCGTAACAATTTCTGTTTGTGTTATCGATGACGATGGCGCAGTTTTTTTATGTTTAGTAAGTATAAAATTGGGCGCACTTCGAGCGATTTAATGTCTCCAAGTCAATACTGATACAGTCCTCTATTTAGTGACATCAAAATAGTGCGCGAGGATTTTACCGCTTGGTGAAAACTGATCCTTACATGTCGTAAGCCATGGCGAAGGGTTAGGCAGAGATAGGCACACACATTTCGCCAGGTATGTTATGTTAGGTCCCATGTAATATGGGGCTACTAAAGAGAAAAATGAAAAACCAAATAACACTTTTCCCGAGTAGTGAATCCAAGAGTACATGCTCAACAGCAGCGCTTGCGACCACTATACCACCGAGGTAGTCTTCTACAGATTGTTTCTAAAACATTACGATAGGACCTCGAGGGAAATCATTCACAGGCCCTTGTAGAGAGACGCTTGATTAATTTTATAACAGCCTTAGGATTTATTAATGCTAACCGCAAAACAGTAGCTAAGTGCTTTTGAGACCAAGCTTAGGTGTCGTTGTTGATATTTTAGATCTGAATTGAACCGTTTTGAAGAACATAAATTGCATTACGCGGTGATAATATTCTCACCATCTGTTTAGCTTTTCCCAACTTTGTTGGGATCGGCTTCCAGTCTAACCGGATGCAGCTGAATACCATTATTTTACATAGAGCGACTGCTTATCTGTCTTCAACAAGGCAGTTAGTACTGGGTTATACAATACCCCTTGGTAAGACTGGTTGTCAGACTTTCGGGCCACTGACTACCTGTAACGACTGTCAAAGATCTACAAAAGGCAGCCAGGCGGGACTAACGGCTTAACGTGATTTCTCGAGGAAACTCGGTCCCTATATGGATGGTTAGTCACCCATCCATGGACCAGCCTAGACAAGCGCGGCTTAACCTGAAGATCGACTCAAAATCAAAAATCAAAATCAAAGCATTTATTTCAAGTAGGCCAGTTACAGGCACTTTTGAATTGTCGAAACAAAGACAACAGTAAAAAATAGCTACAGTCCCAGTCACAAGGCACAAAAACTGTGAAAGTACTGTAGATGCCCATTCCCTAACGTAGATCTCTATGGAGAAGAACGGGCAAGAAACTCCATGGACACTCTTTTAAATCAGAATACTTTATCAAAACCTTGGTTACATCATTCATTTTGAGATGGTACATTATGTGAGAACGATGCAGCAAGATGTGTACGTTAAAAGTGTCCATAGTAAGAACAATTCAAAAATAAAATATTACATTCAAATAAGCCGTGGCAAAGAAGAGATGACCAGTCACAACACTCACAACTGACAGCGCCCGTTCACGAACATGACGCATGTATCAGCACCATTCAACTCAACCAATTTGAAGGGAACTAAATGATCCGACACACGTGCCACCATCAGCGAGACATTTGAGTGAGCATGACATACTCCTAATCGCCAGGGCACATTCAAGTCAAGAAAAGACGCAGGTTTCCAGCGAATGACAGCTTTCTAGTACATAGTACTCACACAATATGGGCTAGGCGGCTATATAATACAAAAGAGATTAAATCTATACAATGCAAAGATAGTTATACAATCTTCAGCAGCTCCAACATTACTATTTAATGCTATCAATTCAGGCGCCCCTGTTCTTGTGGAGCCGGACCGGCATTAAGCCAAGCATTTTTATCAGTGATATAATCGTCCAACTTATAATATGCTTTCTTACATAGTGTGCGTTTAATGCATGTTTTAAATTTCGTTTCATTCAGTTCAAGAATACTTTGTGGAATTTTATTATAGCATCTCAAACAGTACCCCATGAAAGATGAGTCTACTTTAGCGAGTCTGAAGCCTGGCTGAACTAATTGGTCTCTATTTCTAGTACTGTAATTGTGTCTGTCACCTCTTTTATTAAAAAGATGTAGATTTTTTCTTACATACATTATGTTTTCGTAGATGTATTGACAATGTACCGTCATGATGTTAATTTCCTTAAACAGTTCCCTTAGCGAATCCGCCTACGAAGATTATATATGGCTCTGATGGCTCTTTTTTGAAGAATAAATATAGACTCAATGTCCCCATATTAAAATGCCATAAGACATAATACTATGAAAGTAACTAAAATAGACCAGTCTAGCAGTATCTACATCAGTATATTGACGGATTTTTCTTATAGCATACGCTGCTGAACTTAGCCGCCCCGCAAGAGATGTTAAATGAGAACCCCATTGTAGCCTTGAATCTAGCGTAATCCCCAGAAAAAACGGTTTTATCTACAAATTCAAGTTTCTCTTTATTCAATACTATATCACAATCGCTACTTTTAACATTCGGTAAAGCAAATCTTACGCATTTCGTTTTTTTTTTCATTTAACACTAAGTTGTTTGCTGTGAACCAATTATGGACATTAAGTAGGGCATTATTCACGTCATCTAGATTTTGGGCCCGTCTATTTATCTTAAAAATTAGGGAAGTGTCATCAGCGAATAACACCATATTTTGAGGTTGGTTTTTCAATAAATAGGGGAGATCATTTATATATACTAGAAAGAGGAAAGTACCCAATATTGAGCCTTGCGGTACCCCCATTTTTACTTTTTAACCCTGTGAATTAACACCATTTATTTGCACATGTTGTTGTCTATCACTCAAATAAGATTTTACCAAACTAAGTGCAAGTTTCCCTAGTCCGTAATGCTCAAGTTTCAAAAGTAATGTGTCGTGATTTACGCAATCAAATGCTTTGGAGAGGTCACAAAATATTCCAATGGGGTCTTGGGACTCTTCCCACGCAGTAAATAAGTGCTTTAATAAGGTTACACCGGCGTCAGTTGTACAACGTCCCTTGGTGAAACCATACTGTTGATCGTGTAAGATTCTGTTGGTGTTAAAATGATTGAGCATTTGATTTAACATTACCTTTTCAAACACCTTGCTAAAAACTGGCAACACGGATACAGGTCTATAATTATTTGTATCTTTACTATCTCCGGATTTAAACAGAGGTATGACTTTACTGTATTTCATTAAGTCCGGGAAAACTCCTTGATCTACACACAAATTAAAAATTAAAGCTAAGTATGGTGCTATAGTCTCAACTATGGATGTACAAACTCTGATAGACATTCCCCAAAAATCTTCGGTCAGTTTGACTTTTATTTGCCGGAAAGCTTTAACAACTATCATAGGGTTTATGTGTTTAAATTTAAATTCAGCCGGGCAGTCAGACACATTCGCCTTTAATAAACCAATTGAGACTTCAGGAGAGGAATTAAGAGCCTCCGTAGTTTTTAACGGTATATCGGTAAAGAAATTTACAAACTCATGAGCTACTTCCTGATTAGAGCTTTTAGGACCACATGCTGTATTTAATGTGTAGCTAGTGTTACGTATTTTCTTCCTGTTAGTCTAGTTATTTATTACTTTAAAAACTGTCTTAATTTTGTTTTCTGCTGTTTTGATCTTGTTGCTAATGTGCAAGGCTTTGGCAACCTTGCATGTATTTCTAAAAATTTTTGAATACTTAGCAACATACTTGTTAAAAGTTTCAGAGTTTATATAAGGCTTAAGGCCATAAAGCTCAAATAGTCTTTCCCTACTTTTTCTGATACCTCTAGTTGCCCAATCACTAAATATAAATTTAGGGCAAATACATTTTGTCTTCTTTTCAAAAGTTTTGTTAAACTCAGTGTGAACTATTGAAAAGAAATTATCATACAATTGATTCATATAAATATCGTCCATATGATGGCTCATAACACTTACTTGTTCTGTAGGGAAATATTATACCTCTTTAAATTATTAGTAGTTATAGGTCTAAATTGAATCTGAACTTTTTGCAATGGTATGTTACACCTAAAAGTTACAGTTTGTCCGCTATGGTCAGACAGCAAACAATTTACTATGGCTTTATCTAAGTAATCACAATTGTAGAAAACATTATCTATACAAGTAGCAGAAGATGAAGTGACTCTCGTAGGTTCAATAAAAATGTTGGTCAAGTCAAATGACTTGAAAAGAGTTAATAATCGACTGCTATTAGAATTTTCTTCTAAAATATTGATGTTGAAATCACCACAAATAATTATAGGTTTATCACTGGCTGCAAGTTTTGCCAGGACATCTTCCATTATTGATTCAAATAAGGAAAAGTTTTGATAGTTTGGGGGTCTGTACACACACACAATTACATGCTTATCTAGCTCAACACAAGACAGTTCGACGCAATGTTCCGCCGAGAGACCTACTATGTCATTACGTTGCTTATATTTAACACAATTTTTCAATAATATTAGGGAACCTCCACGCAGCATAGATTTACGGTTAAAACAGCTACCCACCGCATAGTTCTCATAATTAATAAGCATTTGGTAATCCTTTAGCCAATGTTCAGTAAAACAAATAATATCAAACATACTTCTTTCTAAAAATAATTCAATTTCTAATAATTTGGAAGAAATGCCTTGGATATTTTGGTGGAATAATTTTAAGGTGTTCTGCTGAGGCCCTTTTTTAAAATTTAAATGAGTGCAAGAAGGTACCTTGATGTTGGTAGGTTTAACAAAATTGTTAATGGTACCTTCTGTTGTCTCACTTCCTAGTTTAAATTAATATTAATATCTGGAGTGAACCCCGAGACTCCCGTGCCATCACCGGACAATAAAATCCTATTACTAATAAACCCTAATTGAGAATTTTCCATGGTGACACATGGATCCTCCTCAGTACAATTTTTGTAAACATTTATAGCACTAATGCTATATTTATTTAAGGTCGCAGTGTTAATAATATAACTAAACTTCGACATACTACTTATGTCTGAGAGAATATTAAAAGCTAATAGCCGAGCTATTTTGTGTCTACATCTAATAGGTAGATACACTTTACCCCGAGTCGACTGAAGTTTATCAACAAAAGTGTTGATATCAAGATATATAAGTTTGTCACTATCGTGACCTACTAAAAAATGTACATGTTTATTTAACATATGACTCGAGCGGCTGTTATTGTTTAGCCTCGAGTTCCTCTGATATGACGATGTTGCTTATAATAATTTAGTCGATATCGCGTCCGGATGACTGGACCAAGAGAGATTTTGTTGTTTTGAACAATGCCAAGTTTTTGTACCGATTTACATTCGACTTAGGGTAAGAATATTTTATGCTAAGCTATAACTACTATGTTTTAATTAAGGCGAGGTTACCCCGAGCACCGTATGCATCAATCGCTTACCCCAGCCCCCGCACGGAGAGGCGATACGTAACAAATTACGCGGCGTGAAAACGCGGGCGCTTAGCGCACTGGTCATGAGTTCACGAACTCGGATAGGTACTAAGTTGCGTTACAGGGTAGAGCGATGCAATGAAACAACTTGAATTGAAATGTATAAGTTCACTTTGTTTTATTTTTATAGAAAGTATTGGTTATAGATAGATTAGGAACCTACGTATTCTATGAACGTGAACCTAATTACTAACAATTAAAATAAGTAGATATAATTAAAAATAAGAAGGTATACTTATTTATTTTTGTGAATAAGGTGAATTTAAAATCTGACTGACACTAAGATCATGAATACGGGTATGATTCAAAACAACAAGCCACGCGCCATTCGGTTTTTAAAAAAATTATGCTTTACTTTTTTTTCGGTTTTGTTGTCATGGGTTTCGTTTTCGTGGTTTTTGGGGTCGGATTTTGTCCTCATTTTCGTTATCAGCGACCCTATAAACAAAGAAACCGACACCCATGACAAAAAAAAAACCCGAAAATTTTCATTGGCGCCGTCTTGAATTTTAACTTTGACCTCATTTTCGTTATCAGCGACCCCGAAAACCATGAAAATGACACCCATGACGACAAAACCGAAAATTTTCATTGGCGCCATCTTGAATTTTAATTTTGGCCTCATTTTCGTTATCAGCGACCCCGAAAACCATGAAAATGACACCCATGATGACAAAACCGAAAATTTTCATTGGCGCCATCTTGGATTTTCATTTTGACCTCATTTTCGTTATCAGCGACCCTAAAAACAACGAAAATGACCCCATGACGAAAAAACCGAAAATTTTCGTCGGCGCCATGTTGGATTTTCATTTTGACCTCATTTTTGTTATTAACGACCCCGGAAAGCACGAAAATGACACCCATGACGACAAAACTGAAAATTTTCGTTGCGCCATCTTGAATTTTAATTTTGGCCTAATTTTCGTTATCAGCGACCCCGAAAACCATGAAAATGACACCCATGACAAAAAAAACAAAAATTTTCGTCGGCGCGATCTTGGATTTTCATTTTGACCTAAGTTTCGATATCAGCGACCCCGAAAACCATGAAAATGACACCCATGATGAAAAAACCAAAAATTTTTGTCGGCGCCATCTTGGATTTTCATTTTGCCCTAATTTTCGATATCAGCGACCCCGAAAACCATGAAAATGACACCCATGACGAAAAAACCAAAAATTTTTGTCGGCGCCATCTTGGGTTTTCATTTTGACCTCATTTTCGTTATTAACGACCCCGTAAACCATGAAAATGACACCCATCATGACGAAAAAACCAAAAATTTTTATCGGCGCCATCTTGGTTTTTCTTTTAGACCTCATTTTCGTTATCAGTGACCCCGAAAACCATGAAAATGACACCCATGACGAAAAAACCGGAAAAAAAGTAAAACATAAAATGCAGAGGAAGTAAAATAAAAAAAATTAAAGTGATTTTATCTTAAATATGTAAATAAGTCAACTAAATAAAGAAACTAGTAGGTACACACGGCGGCACATGAAGCTGTCATTTCCAGCCCATAAATTGCCCTCGTTTTGTATAGATTTCCTATAGAATGAGAGATCCGCATAAACTGGTTTTGTACAGCTTGATCGGCCGTCGTGCGTACAAAATACGATATCGACCACGACCATTACTCATTCTATCTCGTTCTCCCCTACATACTTTCTTTTTCTGCCCATGTCGAACTCGATAGTCTTCGGCTTACCGGGCTCCCTACAAAACTTTATTAGAACTCCTTACAAAAAAAAAAATAGTGGAATAAATGTTTTGATTTTAGTAGGCCAGTTACAGGCAGTTTTGAATTGTCGAAAAAAAGATAATAAAATGAAGCTACAGTCCCATTCAAAAGGCATAATAACTGTGAAAGTACTGTAGTTGCCCATTCCAAAGTTACCGAAATTTATAAATAATATTGCGAAATCATAAATAGCGACTTTTGCTACGACACAATAAAGTTCAATTCCGGCCGCGCAGCGCTAATTATCTACAGTTATATTCTCCTAGAAGCTGCCTCTCTTTCTATTGCGTAACTCTTATCTTCTACCTTCTGACTACGTTCCCTATTAGGTACCTACTGTGAACAAATAACATTTCAAATAAACCTAGGCTCGGTGTTCACTAAGTATTATTTTTTACAAACTATTTTTGGCTCAGCTCGTAACAGAACTTAGCGGGGGTGGGGTGGCGGGTTCGAAAAATTGGCACACGTCCGACCTCCAACGCGTTCCGCTCGGGACTGAAGCACGCGATGCGAGTAAAAAATGATGAAAACAGCAAATTTTGGAAAGGGTTGTTAAGGTTTTTTTAAATATTTCAAATTATGATTGCCGTTTACTGTCACATTTTTTACGACCTTTATAATGGTATAAGTTTTATTGTTAAAAACCTAATATAACTCAAATGATATAATATTAAAAACCATCATTTAGACTTGTCTTTGCGATTTAATTGTATGCAACAAAGTGCAAGTAATCGTGTATCGCTTTGCTGGAATATCTAGATCGAAGTGTGAAATATGTAATATGTTTTTTTCAGAATTTAAATCCGTGCTATATAGGAATAAAACACAATACAAAACGACGTTTATCTGGATAACCTCGCCTTAAGGATTGGGCAGAGTTCACGTAAAAAAGCAAAATAATGGTCGGTCATGTTTGGCTGTCCGCCATTTTATCAAGACTAATAAATTCTTTAAGTAATAGTTATGCATGTATATTATGTTGTTGCGTTTAAGAACTTGACTCATGTAAGTACATGCTAGCCATTCATGCTGAATTATTCTGAGGGTCACAGTAGATGAACGAATTCCCGACATTTTTTTATGCTTACGCAAAGAGGAGGTAGGTATTTTATAAGTTTATAACACAAAATTCCTTTGCAACTAAACGTTGTTACTCTGTCCTCCCTTACGACTCCTAAGTGAGTATACCGACCCCAAGTTAGATGGGCCAAGCGCATATTAACAAGAATACAGTGAATGAAACAATAAGGAATGCTTCTTTTCTTCGTACTTATTTCTCTGCGTCTTTGAATAGTGTCAAAGTACTAGCTTATGACCGCGGCTTCGCCCGTGTGGATTTCGATACCGGAATAAAAAGTATTCCTTGTGATGCGGAGGAATGAAGAAAATGTTGTGAGGAAAGTTTTGAGTATGATTGTGCATGGGTATATGAGTAGAGGAAGACCAAAGAAACGATGGATGGACTGTGTAAAGAATGATATGGCAAGAAAGGAGGTGTCTGGCGAGATGACGAGAAGTAGAGAAGTATGGAAGAAGAAGACATGCTGCGCTGACCCCAAATGAATTGGGATAAGGGCAGGAGAATGATGATGATGATGAATAGATTTTGTGGAAGACGAGACATCTGCAAATCCGGACTGGATGTGGTCTGCGTGGTGCCTTGTGTGTAAGGTCTGCAGCTAGGGGCAAATAACTTATAAACTAAGGGACTGCGCGCTAAGGGCACCCCCTGTGGGGTACGGACCTCGGCTTAGGGCGTCGCTGGCGGAGGGCAGCAAAAGGACAGACTGGATCTGAATGATATTATTATTTGCGGTCTGATTTAAAACTGGCTCAGCATCGCAGGCTGGCTCGAGCAAGGGCCGGGGGGGGCGTGAAACAAGGATGTCGGGACGGGCCTCGACGGCGAGGTCGGAATGACGGCGGTTTGTATGTGTTTACGAATTGTATTGGTTCCTCTACTGCTTACCTGAAGGAGGGGTGATAGGATCGTCGGGAGTGTATAGACTAATTATGCCATGCGTAGGTATTTAGTTTTACGCACGATTAATTATATTGTCGATCAAGCGCAAACATTCGTGTACAAATAGCCCAAATACCTATTCCGCCTAAGCCTGAGGAATGCATAGTTAGGTAGGTACAAGAATTCTCTAGATTGACTATAGATACAGCACCTAGGTAGCTAGGTAGGATGTCAGAATTCCGTGTACCTACCAGCTTTCTAAATACTTAGTAGTTGGGTCTGTTGGCTATTGTCAACACAATTGTATGAGCGAAACATTAAGTATTTGCGGAGATGGTAGACACGTAGTTTATTTCTGTAAGTAGGTAAGTACTATTTTATAAGGCCGCGATTCTTTTGTTTTGTGGCCCGTTTAGTTTCGACGGCTCTATTTGGGCTCTTGGCGTATCTAGCTATTTAGTAGCCTAGTAGGTTTTTGCACTTTTTCTTTGGATTTAAAGGCCCGTTTCTACCATTACTTACTAAAAGTATTTAGCGCGAAATACATAATAGATACTGAGGTGTTTATCTAAAACATGGCTCTGTTTCAGACTTTTGACAATGACGGCTATAAAATGATTTTTGAAATAAGATTAAATTTGCAATGTTTTTACTTGTTTAGCGTTAATTGTATTTAAGGTGGAAGCGTGTTTTATAATAGTTCAGAATAGTAATTCGCGAACATTATTGGCGCGTGGCGTCACGCCTTGCGCGTAGGCCGCGGACAAGCGACGCAAACGCCGCGCAACGGCCTCAAGCGCAGGTCACACCGCCAGTTAGCAGCGAGCGAACGAGCCGGGCGAGCCTGTTTTAATACTTCGTTTCGGTACTTTCGGTGGTTCAGGGTGTGAACCAAAGTATTAAAAGGCAAGAAACGTTGCCTCGCCCGGCTCGCTCGCTATCAGTGTGGCCTGCGCTTCACACTTGCAACCGCCGCGCCGTGCGGCAAAGAGAGAGAGCGATATGCCTTTGTATCGTAGCAGAACGCGACCGCGGTCCGCGGGCCGCTCTTAGTGGTCGACTCAAAGGTAACAATGTTTAATTTTATAAGTTGAGGCTAAGTTTATGTGAAGAAGCTTCTTTAGCCTGAAGAACAAGCTCGCAGAACGGGACTCCTCGACGGAAATTAAACTCTAAATTCCATTTTGATTCAGTTCTATTCCCAGAAAAACTATTTCTGTGGCAACAGCGCACACAATACTAAGCCTATAAATTAATCACTCTTAACTAAACAACTTTTAAACCATAATGAAAAGCTTTTGGAAGCTTTCCAGAAGTATTCCAATAGGAACTTGTGCCATTAAAGTTTATTATCTGTTTACAAAAGGAATTAAACCTCTAATTGACCCAAAGCAGTCAATAATGCTGTATTTATGTGCGTCGTTAAAATTTGAGGGCGGAGCGCTAACGGCGAAGCCCTAAATACAAGATCTAAGTACCTAGAACTTCAACTTAACACGTTTTGAAAGGACAGGCATTATGATCGAATGCATTGGTCACAGTAAAAAGAATAAAAAAACAAAACAAAAAAAGTAAATAAACCCTCCACAGCTCCACCGCTCGTTATTCAAGATTATAACAATGTACCTAAAGCTTAGAGCCGAGAGAAATCGACTCCAACTCCAAAGCGCTTCAACTCGAAATCATACATTCAAGTACGGTATTTAAATTACATCTAGATGCAATTTTCTGCATAATTAAAGAGACCCTATTATTAGCGACAGTTTCAAGACCAACGATCGATAGTAAATGGTAATATTTATAAGGAGCTTACCTTGAGCGTATGTAAACAAATGGAGACAGGCTAACAAGAATATCCAGTTCCCGACACCGAATTGAAACATCTCTGTCCGCCACATGTTGCAAAACACTTAAACAACACTACACAATATGTTTTAATTCATACGATTCACATTTTCACATAAAATTCACGAATATTTTGTGTTATATTTCACACAGATAAATGTCGATGTTGCTACCGATCCGCCATTTTCGAGCGAGCACCACCGCGTTCGGAAACACAACTCAATAATGAAAGGGCAATGCTCGGGTTTATGTTACGTGAAGCTTGCAGCGTTTGAAGGGTTACTTGCATTGAAGATAGGCGCAGTACTAGTGCTGCGTTCAATCAAAACGCCTTGAGTCGATATAAATCGGTAGTAATTATTTATTGGAATAAACAATAAGTGAATAATCCAAGATAGAGATTCAGAATCATTTAAGTTCAATATGGAAAATAGTCTAATGCCTACAATCAGTCTATAATGTACTGGTCACATCAGTGAAAGGATTCTAACTTTGATAACTAGATCGGAAACGTAACGCTTTATAAAATGTTGTCTAATATAAAACTTGTTTGTATTGATACCAGTTATTAATTAATACAGGTTTCTTGCGTTGTAGCTATCTTAATAATTAAATAAAATGGTGGAAGTTAGGTAGGCCAAGCTTCATACATAAATCTTACAACCTCTTTGATTCAGTCACCAGTAAAAATATAGGTATTTTTTAATTAAAATATCAAATTTGTAACGATAAAAAATTTTCATCTATCTAGGATGCCGCGGTATCGTACATACGGCAGCACATGAAGCAGTGCATTTCCTGTATAACTTGGCCTCACTTTGTATAGATAGCCTATACAACGAATTATCCGCATAAACTGGTTTCTATAGCTTGATTGGCCGTCGTGCGTACTTATTATTCCCACGAACAGTTTAAGCAAAAATCTGGTAACTATTGAGTACTCTTAGCAGTGTATCTGTGTAAATGAATGAACCTTAATAACTTATTAAGGACTTGATTCAGAAAGAGATACTCATAAGACAAAGCATGCATAGTCAGAAGGTTCCTTTATCTGGAGTTCTTATTACCTGGACCTTGTTTCTGATGCCAGTGGGGTAACCTATTTTTTTAATCGTTTTTTAATGCTTTTGTTTTTATTTAACGAAAATAAATTAAGGAAAATATACTTCTCAAGTTGTACGTTGCCGCAGTTACCAACAAGTGCAGCACCGCCGCGCCGCTGCCATATTAAAACATAAACATTCTAGATACCTAAATATTTTATCAAATAATAAACAATGTGGTAATGAACTGTGGTACCAATTTAAAATATCAGAATATCGCTTCATGTTGTGTCATCATTGTTAAATATCGGATCAGTTCGTGCATCACTAGTCTTCATTTTCCTTAAACTGTCAGTCAGTTTGACACTGACAGTAACTTTATTTGTCACAGTCATTAATAAAGCTTGCTTCATTGCTTGGTTGGTTGATACAAAGATTGTTGTTTCTAAGAAAAACTCGTTTAAATGCCTTATTACAATTAAAATCTGTGAAGCAACGAAATAAACCATAATGGAATTAATATACTCCATGAGGCGCAAGCCTTTGAAATGCGAGCCACCGCACTTTGAAAGGTAACAAACAACAACACAATTTGTTTGTGTTTGAAACAACACTACTTATTTGATTTAAGCCCCTTACATGTAAACACAACATCACACCTGTAATCCCTTAACGGTTACAGAAGTGTACTCAGTTCACCCACAGTCGACAGTTATGTTTAAGTCTCATGTAATAGGGGATGAGTCTAATGCCACCAAATGGGCACAGATCTTGACACTGGACTGCTACTAGGGAATCGAGTTCAAGACCTCATGCTCGCAAGCATGCATGTGTACTGCTGTACACAACAGTGCTCAGCAGCTCATTGTTTGGAAACCACTGTGTGGTTATCTTATAGCTGCTCCAGCATGAGATAAATGTGGCCACCACAGCATCCATTTAAGTTAAAGAGGGAAGCGCCAGGGTAGCCCACAATTGACACTGCAGTGTCAGGTTCTATGTTGATCTAAATATTTTTAGTGACCTGAAAAAATATGTACCTAAAGATATGTATGTTACAGAACTATAATCACCACTCTAAGTGTGTGCTGACCTCAAATGTAATCGTCACTATAAGTGTGTGCTGGCCCTAAATATCAAGTTTCCATGAAACAGTCATTCATCATCTGCCTAGCCTTTTCCTAACTATTTTGGTGTCGGCTTCCTGTCTAACCGGATGCAGCTGAATACTAGAATTTTAGGTGGAGCAATTGCCTATCTGACCTGTACAACCCAGTTAGTTCTGGGTAATATGATTCCCTTTCATAAGTCTGGTTGTCAGACTTTCGAGCCTCTGACTTACCTGCAACAGTGTATTTGCAATGGCACCCAGATTGTACAACAAAATACCGAAACAAATTAAAGAGTGTAAAAGCCTCAATGAATTTAAAAACAGACTTTCACAATTATTGATAGACAAAGTATATTACTCTGTTAGCGAATTTCTAAATGACAAACTGTTATAATGTTGACATTTTATTTATTAATTCTATTTGCTTATACATTTACATTAATACTTATATAGACATAGATGACATAAAGTTAGGTAGTGTTATCGTTTTGTTGTTTTATGTTGTGTTATTTGATTTTAATTATTTAATGAACCAAATTGCAGTGTTATTTATTGACTTTTTTATTTATTTTTTTGAAGCAATTTAATTGTATGTTCCATTGTTAAAAACATTTTGTATGCCTAATGGCGGGACATAGATAGTTTCTGAATTTTATATTTATACCACCTACTGTTTTACTTATGTTCACAAAATAAATGAATTTGAATTTGAACAACTGTCAAAGATCTACAAATGACAGCCAGGACCAACATCTTAACATACTTTCCGAGGTACAGAAGAAACTATAAACCTATGTAATGGGTGGTCACCCATCCATGGACCAACCCAGGCAAGTGCAGCTTAACCTAAAGATCTACCCAAGCGGCAGTTATTATTTAACCATGAGCTCTGAATAGTTCATGAAATATTCATTCAATAGATGATAATACTGTAAATTGACCTCATCATCATCTACCTGTGGGGTGTTGTGGTCGGCTTCCAGTCTAACCGAATACCAGTATTTTACATGGAGCAACTGCTTATCTGACCTCAACAAGACAGTACTGGGTTATACAATACCCTTTGATAAGACTGGTTGTCAGACTTGCGGGCTACTGACTACTGTAACGACTGTCAAAGATCTATAAATGACAGCCGACTGTGATTAACGGCGTATCTGACCTCCACATTCATTGCTTAATTACATATGCATAAACATAGCAAAACATATATTTATTTTCATGCTACTATGGCCCATAGGTATGCATAAAAATACAATTTGTGTTAGTAGATAAATACATAAATAAAAAGCTTGTGGAGGTGTCATGGAGATTTCATTGTCTAGTGACCTTATCATTTCTTCTAACTCTTCCGGTGTTTCAGTCAGCAGTACTATATCGTCTACCTGTGTTAGTCGATATAACCATAAAACTATGTTGCCACTGTGCATTCAAGTGGCACATGCCTGTGGAAGCGTCGTAACACCACTCCTTGCAGCTAAGTCCTTCTCGTCCTCTTCCAAGATGAGGTGCAAAAAACACATAAGCCTTAAAGTTTACATTTACATTGTGTTACAACTCCAGCAGCTGCATTGTCGCCAGATACATGGTCTTCTGACTCACACCTTTTTTGACCACGGGGGTAGGCAGAAACTACTATATGCCACCTGCTACGATCCGTCCATACTCCATACACCTTGTCCAGGTTCATACATCACTTAATTTATTCCATATTCTCCCCAGCACATCAGACCATGAAGTGGTTCGTCCAATCTGCACAATATCAACCTGCAACATCATTGCGTTCTCGTCACCAACTGAGCTGGAGGACACGGAAGGGGACACCTGGGGCGGCCACGTGTTTGTGTGCGACCTGGACACTCCATGGGACAGCCATAAAGTTACCAGCACTGCATATCCTGTAAGTGTTATTAGTTCTTTGAATAATTCGCTTTTGACTGCAGCTTCACTTGCAGTATTTTTTAGTTAACCCTTATTGTCCCGCTCCTGGGCGGTGGTGTGCTTCTCCTTGCCAATTCGCGAGGCAGACGTCCCGCCATCTTCTTCTCGATATGCCGCGACCCCGTCTAGCTGCATTATGTTCGGAAATGTATACCATGGGCACATACGTAACATTAGGCCTTGTATCCCCAAAAGGTTAGGCAGAGGTGTAACTAACAGTAAATCACAGTTTTTTTTCTTGGAATCAACCGGGCACAAATCCGGACTCTGTGGCTATTACTACGAGGACATGGGATGTTTTAAATATAGTCTTTGCCGCTTAGGGATAATGTACCTTCTCGTAAGTAAACATATTTTCAGAATCAGATCTGTGGTTCGAAAGAAGACAAAGAAGTAGTTCCAAAGATTACCCCCTACATCCAAGTTACAAGCTGTAGCTCTTTAAGATATTAGTATAGATCAAAAGAATGCATGTCGGCGACCTAGTAAATGTTGCACTACCCTTGTCGCTCTGAAATACAGTCTCTGCCAATGTGGGAAATTGTTACGCTCATGCTCCTAAGCATTTTACGCTTTAATGCTTTCGCTATTATTGCTTCAATACAGTCGTAATATTAAATTAAAAGATGTAAGTGTAAAATTCATTGCATAATCACACCTCGCCACATACACAGCCACATAACACTTCCAGTGCTTTGCTCATCTCTGTGACAGTAAGTGAGCAAAATCCACCACACCGCCCAGTGCGGATTGGTGGATGTCAATCAGACATATTATGTCTTCCAATTTGAATTAGGACATATGGCTGTCACTGTTTTCAGAGCAGTGATAAAGTAGTAACACAAAGTCGAATCAGCCACAATAATAAAAAGTCATTTATTAAAATTAGGCTGATAATTAATCAGCACTTTTTGAACGTTAAAATTTAAATGAGACTGTCCCGCAAAATGCCCGTCCTTCGCAACTTTTTAGTATTTTAGCTGGGACGACCTGCTGGTCGTAAGTTGGGCTCTGCGCCGTTACTTACTAAATGTTGCTTTTCGTCGTTATCTTGTCAGGTATCAGTATTGGAATGGGACATCGAAGGCAAGCAGCTACTTGTAGCGACGACCGTGGGGGAGGTGTCCGTCTTCACTCAGAAGGATTACCTGCTCAACGACTGGAATTGCATCTATACTGCTAATTTTCCAGGTACGCAAACACTTTTCACAAATGTAGGGAAATAAGTAAAAATATTCTTTAATGATTACACAGCGTGCATCAGAAATGTATGCTCATATTTAAGCGGGTGCTCACCCTTAAACTGAACAACTTTCTCCATGGGACGGGTCATAGTCGCGATTACTGAGCAGGAATGCCTTGATTCGATTCCCAGGTCTTTTCCATCAAGAATTTGTCAGTAGCAGCCACGGAGTGTAGATTTGTGCCCGAATAGGCAACAGGCACGCTGTTTATTACATGGGACTTATATAATGACTGCCGAAATGTGGGTGCACTATTAGGTACCTAGGTACCTAATTGTAACCCTTCGAGGATTACAAGACGTGATCTTATGTTTGACATGTTATCATCAGGAGAACACATAATACGCGCCTCGTTCTTCCACAACGGGCGCCGGCTGGTGCTGGTCGACAAGAAGCCCGACGCGCCCATCACAGAGAGGATCCAGGTGCTGAGGCCTACGCCCACTCTCAAAGGATTCGGGTGAGTACACATAATAATATCCTGCCGAGCGATTTTCGAGCAGGGCGGCCTATCTTAACTGAGATGACCCGAGTACGCAGGAAATGAAATTTAAGTAAATCCCTCATTTCGATATGTAACTTTTCTGTAATTCACGCAACTTCCTCTTTTTTTAACTTTATCCATTCTTCATCAAGTTCTAAAATGAGCCATACAAAATATTTCAGTGGCATAGCCTGCGAAGGTGCCTGCGTCATCACCGCGACCGGTCTGATCGGTGTACTGACTCCGCCCACGGAAGGGACGCGCGCACACGTCGCGACCGACTGCCTGCGGCCGACGCGCGACCACATCACCGCAGCCAGTATCGCACATAAGAGTGAGTTGTTCATATGACTGCCTGACTCCGCCGAAGGGACGCACGCACACGTCGCGACAACTCGCTAAATGCGTTATTTAAATTATCTTCCCACTACTGGGAGCCAGGCCTCCACCTCTCTACCACAGGGCGTGCGCTGTAATCCTCCACGCGGGCCCAGTACGGGTTGGTAATCTACACATGTCTTAGATTTTTGTTTCTAGGATGAGTCGGTTCCTTGCTATTATTATTTTTCTTTTTTAAACGTTGCCCCTCACTAGGAGTTCCTCCTGTATCGTGGGTGCGTTTACAAACAATTAAACTCACATAAACAAACAGCCAGACCCGGAACAACTACCTGTAGGTCATACAAATATTTGTTCCGTGCAACCCGACCGCGAAACGCAGCGCAGCAGCCAATCGCTCAGCCACTGCGCCAACCGTGCCGTCAATTGTTTGAGAGCAGTGATAATTATACAGAGTTACTGGTTACTCGAGTATATTTTTTTGCACTAGACAATTTTTTTATGAATTAATAGCAAAAATTATAAAAAAAATAAATGTTTGATTAGTGATCTTTGCTAAAGTTTTAGGCATTTTTGAACTTTTAATTATTAACAAAGATCTGCTACGGCATCAACTATGATAGTAACTTAAATTGCAGTACCGTCGCGCCGTAAAACATTTTGAAATTGGCTTCAAATGATTAAATCTGGGATATTTCATAAAAAATTTAAAAATCTTACTAACTCAAGAACTACTGAATTTCGGTAGATCAATTAGTGGCTTAAGTTGTTGCATTTTAGCCCTACTATGACGTCCTGCAAGGAATACGTTGGGTTACCAGTAACCCTATATTAACTAAACAAAGTAACGCGCCTGCCTAGGTTGGACCCCAGGACATCAACTTGGTCGTTACCGGCCACCACTACTCCGCGCAACTGGGGGGAGGTATATCTCGCAGTGGACTGTGGTAGGCTGAGCTAATTGGTTGACAGGAAATGAAATTGTAAAAAATCGTCAGCCCTACCCTTACATTAAGTAAGCTAAGCAAGAGGTCTTTTTTTTATTCCCAAGTCGGACAAAGTGTTATTGGGTTTTCCGACGGTTGATTTAAGCCTGCCCCGTTTACATGGGACCTAATCATAACTGGCGAAATGTGGATGTATTATTAGGTACAGTCACTGGCAGTAATAAGTATACACAATACAATTTGATATAAGACCTATTTCATGAAAGCATGGCTTCCAAAGTACTAAGCTTGTAAAAACCTAAAACGTTAATCAATACAGTAAGAGAAAATCGCTTTTAGAAGTTGTTTCGTGTACACAATACATATTAGTGGTTGTGACTGTACACCTCTGCCTAACCCTTCGGAAATTACTGGCGCGATGTTACCTATGAAGAAGTAACGTTAGTCCCAAACTAGGCACATTTTGTATCTTGTTCCTTCCTCTCTCACAGATGGCAGCCTAGTGATAGCCGCGCTGTGCCGCTCGGGCGGGTCGAGCGGGTCGGGCGGGTCTGGCGGGCGCTGGGCGGTACGCTGCGCATGCGCAGGTGTGACGTCATCGTCGCCGGCGCCCGCACTCTCGCTCAAGCCGCTGCCAACCATCTATCTGCCGCACCAAGACGCACCGCCAGGTAGGCCAAAATACAAGATGTAAACGGACCCTTCACGATGCCATCAACCAAGCATTCTGTACACCGAACTAAGTAACACTACGCAACAATTTATTGCTGGAAAACGACTTTTTGTTTTGGAGTGAATGATCACGGTTTACGGTAGGACTCAATGTACCGCACTCAAAACATTGTACTCATATCAATGCATGAGAGTTGTAATGTTGTCTGGATATGAGGGCTGGAAGGGACACCGACGCGAACACGGTAACCACGTACCACGAGTATGTTTCCTACAAAAGTGCAATACCTACACGGTCAAAATGTATGAAACAGCTGATAGTTTCAGTTCCTTGGTCTTAGATAGAACACGAATGTTGAGCGTTTAAGTTAAACCCTGCATAAAGGTATTCCGATGTTCAAAAGTCTCTTTTTATTTCAGTTTCAATAACGTGGTGTCAGCGGGAAGACACGGACTCGTTGCTCATCGCCGGCGGGACGCTCACCATGTGGAAGTGCTCAGAGCGGGCGCATCAGGTGCACAAGCTGTTCGCTAAAGGTATGCAAACAAACAACATTTAGACGCATTGAAAACGACGCAAAATAGGAATTGAACGATAAAGCGCAACGCACACCTCGGTCGGGCGCGGGACTGGTGACGTCTCGTCGCCCGATTGTTGGATGGAGAAGGGGAGGAAGACCTGAGACATGATGGATGGATTGAGTGAAGAATGATATCAAGGAAATAAGACTAAAAAACGTTACGCCGACCCCAAATAACATGGGACAAGCGCAAGAACATGGTGAAGTACAAATAATAATTCTTCGTCCGTGTCCGAATCCACCTCTCGCTACGTTTTGATAGCAGCCGTGGTCGCTGTCTAGTCGAGTACGCCTGACCCGCGCCCGACCCGGGCCGCGTTGTGTGTGAAGGCCATGAATAGCGCGTCTCATGCGACGGGCCCGACCTGACACGCGCCCGACCCGCGCCCGCCTTCTGTGTGATTTTTAACTAAATCCTAACGTAAAAGTTAGGATTTTGTTAAAAAACTAATTTTCCAATTATTCTGCGACACATACGGCTCCAATTCATAGATTGCCTTTAAAAACAAATTGCTTGTTGTCATCAAGGTCCTCTGCAAGGCAGCACAACTCCCGGGGGAGGTCCCAAGCCTGGAACTGATTGTTTCAATACATTGGTAAGTACTGTTTTAAATTCAGGTATTTTGGGACTAGCCGAGCGGCAACATGTTTCATACCCAAGTGATTATTTAAAATGGTACGGATTGACTCTCAAACTTGAATGAGGATTTTTAGTCACTATTTCCTTCAATTTGCGATGTTGGCCTACCAGAGCGAGGCAAATCTTCCATCACATCTCGACCGCTTTCGAACGCTTTGCACCACTCATAAGCACGTGTTTTTGATAAAGTCGATTAAAGCCTTCTGTAACATCTTCACGGACTTCGAACACGAAATTCCATTGGCGATGCTAAATTTAAGACAAACTCTTTGTTCGATGTTTTTGTCCATTATGAAATTCGCAATACACACTAGATATGATCTAACTAAAAACAGCACTGTTTTCAAACTCCGCGCCAAAAAGGAAAACAGTTGTGCCAATATAAAAAAAAATAATAATTTGGGACCATAAACAAATCATCCCTTCCCGATACTTTTTTGACTGAATGCTTATGTTAACTTACTTTTTACTACTATTATAGTGCGAAATTGTGTGAGGATGGATGGATTTCTGGATGGATGTTTGTTACTCTTTTATGCAAAAACTACCGAAAGGATTTGGATGCAATTGTGTACACACGTAGTTAATAACCTGGATTACACAAAAGATACTTTATATCCCGGTAGTACGATCCCGTGGGACAATTATCAAATATCACGCGGGCAAAGTTGTAGGCATAGCTGGTCATAAATAAAGTCCTCTCGTCCATGACTAGGTTTGGCAGAAGACAGCCGCGTGGGGCGTGGAAGGCGGCGAGACGGCCGTGTGCGCGGCCAGCAGCAAGCTGCCGGTCGGCGCGCCGCATGCCGTGCTGGCCACGCCGCGCGCGCTGCATCTACTGGCACGAGACACGCATCACTATGTAAGTGACACAAGCTGCCGGTCGCGCGCCGCATGCCGTGCTGGCCACGCCGCGCGCGCTGCATCTACTGGCACGAGACACGCATCACTATGTAAGTGACACAAGCTGCCGGTCGCGCGCCGCATGCCGTGCTGGCCACGCCGCGCGCGCTGCATCTACTGGCACGAGACACGCATCACTATGTAAGTGACACAAGCTGCCGGTCGCGCGCCGCATGCCGTGCTGGCCACGCCGCGCGCGCTGCATCTACTGGCACGAGACACGCATCACTATGTAAGTGACACAAGCTGCCGGTCGCGCGCCGCATGCCGTGCTGGCCACGCCGCGCGCGCTGCATCTACTGGCACGAGACACGCATCACTATGTAAGTGACACAAGCTGCCGGTCGCGCGCCGCATGCCGTGCTGGCCACGCCGCGCGCGCTGCATCTACTGGCACGAGACACGCATCACTATGTAAGTGACACAAGCTGCCGGTCGCGCGCCGCATGCCGTGCTGGCCACGCCGCGCGCGCTGCATCTACTGGCACGAGACACGCATCACTATGTAAGTGACACAAGCTGCCGGTCGCGCGCCGCATGCCGTGCTGGCCACGCCGCGCGCGCTGCATCTACTGGCACGAGACACGCATCACTATGTAAGTGACACAAGCTGCCGGTCGCGCGCCGCATGCCGTGCTGGCCACGCCGCGCGCGCTGCATCTACTGGCACGAGACACGCATCACTATGTAAGTGACACAAGCTGCCGGTCGCGCGCCGCATGCCGTGCTGGCCACGCCGCGCGCGCTGCATCTACTGGCACGAGACACGCATCACTATGTAAGTGACACAAGCTGCCGGTCGCGCGCCGCATGCCGTGCTGGCCACGCCGCGCGCGCTGCATCTACTGGCACGAGACACGCATCACTATGTAAGTGACACAAGCTGCCGGTCGCGCGCCGCATGCCGTGCTGGCCACGCCGCGCGCGCTGCATCTACTGGCACGAGACACGCATCACTATGTAAGTGACACAAGCTGCCGGTCGCGCGCCGCATGCCGTGCTGGCCACGCCGCGCGCGCTGCATCTACTGGCACGAGACACGCATCACTATGTAAGTGACACAAGCTGCCGGTCGCGCGCCGCATGCCGTGCTGGCCACGCCGCGCGCGCTGCATCTACTGGCACGAGACACGCATCACTATGTAAGTGACACAAGCTGCCGGTCGCGCGCCGCATGCCGTGCTGGCCACGCCGCGCGCGCTGCATCTACTGGCACGAGACACGCATCACTATGTAAGTGACACAAGCTGCCGGTCGCGCGCCGCATGCCGTGCTGGCCACGCCGCGCGCGCTGCATCTACTGGCACGAGACACGCATCACTATGTAAGTGACACAAGCTGCCGGTCGCGCGCCGCATGCCGTGCTGGCCACGCCGCGCGCGCTGCATCTACTGGCACGAGACACGCATCACTATGTAAGTGACACAAGCTGCCGGTCGCGCGCCGCATGCCGTGCTGGCCACGCCGCGCGCGCTGCATCTACTGGCACGAGACACGCATCACTATGTAAGTGACACAAGCTGCCGGTCGCGCGCCGCATGCCGTGCTGGCCACGCCGCGCGCGCTGCATCTACTGGCACGAGACACGCATCACTATGTAAGTGACACAAGCTGCCGGTCGCGCGCCGCATGCCGTGCTGGCCACGCCGCGCGCGCTGCATCTACTGGCACGAGACACGCATCACTATGTAAGTGACACAAGCTGCCGGTCGCGCGCCGCATGCCGTGCTGGCCACGCCGCGCGCGCTGCATCTACTGGCACGAGACACGCATCACTATGTAAGTGACACAAGCTGCCGGTCGCGCGCCGCATGCCGTGCTGGCCACGCCGCGCGCGCTGCATCTACTGGCACGAGACACGCATCACTATGTAAGTGACACAAGCTGCCGGTCGCGCGCCGCATGCCGTGCTGGCCACGCCGCGCGCGCTGCATCTACTGGCACGAGACACGCATCACTATGTAAGTGACACAAGCTGCCGGTCGCGCGCCGCATGCCGTGCTGGCCACGCCGCGCGCGCTGCATCTACTGGCACGAGACACGCATCACTATGTAAGTGACACAAGCTGCCGGTCGCGCGCCGCATGCCGTGCTGGCCACGCCGCGCGCGCTGCATCTACTGGCACGAGACACGCATCACTATGTAAGTGACACAAGCTGCCGGTCGCGCGCCGCATGCCGTGCTGGCCACGCCGCGCGCGCTGCATCTACTGGCACGAGACACGCATCACTATGTAAGTGACACAAGCTGCCGGTCGCGCGCCGCAAGCCGTGCTGGCCACGCCGCGCGCGCTGCATCTACTGGCACGAGACACGCATCACTATGTAAGTGACACAAGCTGCCGGTCGCGCGCCGCATGCCGTGCTGGCCACGCCGCGCGCGCTGCATCTACTGGCACGAGACACGCATCACTATGTAAGTGACACAAGCTGCCGGTCGCGCGCCGCATGCCGTGCTGGCCACGCCGCGCGCGCTGCATCTACTGGCACGAGACACGCATCACTATGTAAGTGACACAAGCTGCCGGTCGCGCGCCGCATGCCGTGCTGGCCACGCCGCGCGCGCTGCATCTACTGGCACGAGACACGCATCACTATGTAAGTGACACAAGCTGCCGGTCGCGCGCCGCATGCCGTGCTGGCCACGCCGCGCGCGCTGCATCTACTGGCACGAGACACGCATCACTATGTAAGTGACACAAGCTGCCGGTCGCGCGCCGCATGCCGTGCTGGCCACGCCGCGCGCGCTGCATCTACTGGCACGAGACACGCATCACTATGTAAGTGACACAAGCTGCCGGTCGCGCGCCGCATGCCGTGCTGGCCACGCCGCGCGCGCTGCATCTACTGGCACGAGACACGCATCACTATGTAAGTGACACAAGCTGCCGGTCGCGCGCCGCATGCCGTGCTGGCCACGCCGCGCGCGCTGCATCTACTGGCACGAGACACGCATCACTATGTAAGTGACACAAGCTGACGGTCGCGCGCCGCATGCCGTGCTGGCCACGCCGCGCGCGCTGCATCTACTGGCACGAGACACGCATCACTATGTAAGTGACACAAGCTGCCGGTCGCGCGCCGCATGCCGTGCTGGCCACGCCTCGCGCGCTGCATCTACTGGCACGAGACACGCATCACTATGTAAGTGACACAAGCTGCCGGTCGCGCGCCGCATGCCGTGCTGGCCACGCCGCGCGCGCTGCATCTACTGGCACGAGACACGCATCACTATGTAAGTGACACAAGCTGCCGGTCGCGCGCCGCATGCCGTGCTGGCCACGCCGCGCGCGCTGCATCTACTGGCACGAGACACGCATCACTATGTAAGTGACACAAGCTGCCGGTCGCGCGCCGCATGCCGTGCTGGCCACGCCGCGCGCGCTGCATCTACTGGCACGAGACACGCATCACTATGTAAGTGACACAAGCTGCCGGTCGCGCGCCGCATGCCGTGCTGGCCACGCCGCGCGCGCTGCATCTACTGGCACGAGACACGCATCACTATGTAAGTGACACAAGCTGCCGGTCGCGCGCCGCATGCCGTGCTGGCCACGCCGCGCGCGCTGCATCTACTGGCACGAGACACGCATCACTATGTAAGTGACACAAGCTGCCGGTCGCGCGCCGCATGCCGTGCTGGCCACGCCGCGCGCGCTGCATCTACTGGCACGAGACACGCATCACTATGTAAGTGACACAAGCTGCCGGTCGCGCGCCGCATGCCGTGCTGGCCACGCCGCGCGCGCTGCATCTACTGGCACGAGACACGCATCACTATGTAAGTGACACAAGCTGCCGGTCGCGCGCCGCATGCCGTGCTGGCCACGCCGCGCGCGCTGCATCTACTGGCACGAGACACGCATCACTATGTAAGTGACACAAGCTGCCGGTCGCGCGCCGCATGCCGTGCTGGCCACGCCGCGCGCGCTGCATCTACTGGCACGAGACACGCATCACTATGTAAGTGACACAAGCTGCCGGTCGCGCGCCGCATGCCGTGCTGGCCACGCCGCGCGCGCTGCATCTACTGGCACGAGACACGCATCACTATGTAAGTGACACAAGCTGCCGGTCGCTCGCCGCATGCCGTGCTGGCCACGCCGCGCGCGCTGCATCTACTGGCACGAGACACGCATCACTATGTAAGTGACACAAGCTGCCGGTCGCGCGCCGCATGCCGTGCTGGCCACGCCGCGCGCGCTGCATCTACTGGCACGAGACACGCATCACTATGTAAGTGACACAAGCTGCCGGTCGCGCGCCGCATGCCGTGCTGGCCACGCCGCGCGCGCTGCATCTACTGGCACGAGACACGCATCACTATGTAAGTGACACAAGCTGCCGGTCGCGCGCCGCATGCCGTGCTGGCCACGCCGCGCGCGCTGCATCTACTGGCACGAGACACGCATCACTATGTAAGTGACACAAGCTGCCGGTCGCGCGCCGCATGCCGTGCTGGCCACGCCGCGCGCGCTGCATCTACTGGCACGAGACACGCATCACTATGTAAGTGACACAAGCTGCCGGTCGCGCGCCGCATGCCGTGCTGGCCACGCCGCGCGCGCTGCATCTACTGGCACGAGACACGCATCACTATGTAAGTGACACAAGCTGCCGGTCGCGCGCCGCATGCCGAAAGTCTTGGCCAACACAAAAAGTGCCAAAGTCTTGGCCGAAATCGAAAGTTTCTAGCGAGCACCGAAATTGAACGAACTATACAAATGCACGAGAGCGCTATGGGACACATTTCGAATCTTTATTATTTTTGACAAGTTGCATGGTAATTGTAAAAATCTCGTCAAGTTGTTTATTTCGCTGCCTCAACTTTCATTAGTAAAAATACTAAAATATAGATACATAAAGTAGGTTTGCTTGTGGTACGCGCTATAGCCCATTCACAAATATAAACACGGTATAAGTAGATAATCAGCGAATTTCCAAGTGCTTGTTAAGGAAAAAGCTTTATGTGGCGATACCTGTACACGTTAATTAAAAACAAAACAAAATGTCTCTAGAAAAATCATGGTAATCATGACTACAAACACTTGTAGACCTGCATTACAGTGCAACTGAATTCTCTAACAAATACAAAATTGTCGGCAGTTGTGCAGTCGCGCAGTCGTGTCGCACGGAGGGGTGGCGCCGGTGGAGGCTGCGTCCACGCCGCCCAAGAAGACCAAGTACGGACCTAACACTGCGCCTGTAAGTATAGAGGACCCTTCTCGAAGCCGTTAGCCTAGCAGAGGGGTTCGTTCCCACTAGTTCCACTAAACAGTTCTACGGTAGAACTAATGGAAATATTTTTTCCCACTACTCCTACGATATACAAAATCGTAGATCTAGTGGGACAAAAATTCTCATTTGTTCTACCTGTTCCATTACACAATTCTACTTTAAAACTAATGGAGTTTTTGTTCTCACTAGTACTACGTTTTCGCGTAGTTGCCCGGAATTAAAACGAAATATTGCGCACACATGAAAAGCCTTCTTTCTTAATAACGCCTGATTCTATAAACCGTCTTAAGTAATCTGTTGTTCGTTCAACAGAGTGGCTCCGGTTGCGCCATCGTGTCGTGTGTGGAGATGTCTCAGCTGGGCGGTGTCGTGCTGGCTATCGACACGCACGCGCAACTGCATGTGTACAAACTGCCGCAGCCGTGGTGCGACATACGTGAGTATAATAAGCATTATACACTATACCTAACTCCCTACAACCAAAAACTTATCATCTGTGACAACCCTCCCAAGTAGCAAAATCATGTCATATAAATGGTACAATAACGTTTTTTATTTAACTTCCAGCCATATTAAAATGGTTTTATAATAGTTTTTTATACGTAAATATAACGGGGGTTTGGGCGCAGATTATACAACATTTTAATCGTGTAGGAGTCGTTTTGCAGTCGCGTCAGCAACAATAACGTTGAGTAAAAATCACGTAGACATTGTAAGTTTAACTAGTAAGGTTTATAATAGTTTCTAGTAATACTCTAATGTAACTATATCATCGTATTGACGTTTTCTTATGCTGGTGGTCGGTCTGTGGTACAAGCTAGACAATTTGTGTGACAATCTATTGTTGTTATAAAACTTAAAAAAAAGTACAAGTCAAATGTTTTAATATAATTTATTAATTTAATGTAAAGAAAGCTTATTGTGGTGGAAGATGACGAGCGGTGCCTTTTAGTTGGGAATTTAAAATTTTCGATGATATGTATGATTATCTTCGTTAATATTTTAATGGGCCTCCATAATATTGGTGTTTCAATATTATTTATAAAAATAAAATACATAATTGTCATCAATAATTTCCGCCATATTGCCAATAGACCTTGGGCGACTGCATTTAGACGTCTATATAACTATTGGTCTTATACATGTTTTTTGTATCATCTATGGCGTCCACCATGACGGTTGCAATTAGGGTTCTTAAGTTATATTAGAATAACGTTTCAACCTAAAAGTTACTTAAAGGTGGTATATACGACCTATTACGACGATTCTATAATAGTTAACTATAAAATCGTTATATAACAGTTTGTTATTTAAGTGTTGAATAAAAGGTTCTAAATTTACAAAACATGGCGACTCATCACTATTTTCTGACTGAAACGTTTACTCGACTTAACGTTATGTGACCGTCATATAAATTATTGAGATGACGTTTACAGGACACATTAATAAGACTTAAATTATTATAACTAATGAGTCGAACTGAATACTACTTTACAACTGTTTAGTTGCTGCAAAATTGTTATAAAGCCCTTACATGTCTGTTAGTTGTATAGTTCTAATATTATATAACTTTTTTGCTAGTTGGGCTAATATCGTTAACCATGTTAACCAATAGTTCCAAGACACACCTTCTCTAAAAAACAACATATTTCAATTAGATTGATTTTCAATTTACTGTAAAAATTAGATTTATATTTGCTTTGAAGTCAATAAATAGTCGACTCATAAATAATCTATGTACCTCGTTTTGACATCTTAAAAAAAGTACGTCGGTTGATTGGTGGTGCAACTACCGTGTTGGAAAACCAGCTGTATTAGGGTTGTGTTACTAGTCTACCCGAATCATTATTCTCCATAATAAAATAAAAAAGACATTTATTTCCCTAAAATTTGGCAATTTTAATTTTCTTAATCTTAAAATATGAAGGGGTGATGTGTACGCATCCCCACTCGGCGGGAAGCCCCGCGCTCTCGCCCGCGAGCGCATGCCACGGTGGCAGTAACAATCGAATCTTATACCAGACGGCTGTTAGTTTCATTGCGCTCTCGTACCTACATATCAAGGGGTCATCCATTTCTGGATGAAGGTCTCCTCCATCTGTTACCATCTATATCTATCTTGGGTCTGTTCCACTCTATCCCTACCAGTGCGGCGATACCATTTATGTTTTTCTTTCAAAATCAAAATATTTTATTTCACATAGACCTAGATGGGCACTTATAAAACGTCGACAAAAAGGTGCACGGTTCAGGTAGGTTTTTTCCTATGGAGAAGAACCGGCAAGAAACTCCATCGTTACTTTCTGTCTTTACCTGGATAACATCTTCAAGTAACCTTTTGTATAATTGGCAGCGACTCCCATAGCAGTCCAACACGCCACGTCCCTGCTGGAGTACGCGCTGGTGTCGGGCTACGACTGCCTCGACGTGCTGGTCGCGTGCACCGGGGCCGCCAAACATAACATACTGGAGCTCATGTATGAGAGGTAGCTAAAACAAAATTATTTCAGTCTACAGTCCATAGTTTTGTTAGTATTAGTAACAATCTGGTGCTTCAGTAAATAGATTAGTGCTGTTAGTGTTTACAATTTTACGATTTATTAAGTCTTATGACTGTTCCCACCCAGTATCTCTGAAAGGGGCAGTGCGGTCTGGCTGCGATCACTTTCAAAAAGCTATTTATTGCCACTGCCATGCAGGCGCTGTAGTAGGATGCCGCTTTAAAAACACTTAAATAACAAAACACAACAGAAGAAGTAGAATGCAAATAAAGTATTGAGTATTGAACACTTACAAAAAATATCACTCTGTATAATTGCACGAAAGAAAAACATGCTAACCTGTATTATTGCATTAAAGAAAAATATACCACTCTGTACAATTACTCAATATAGTACAAATTAATTTATGTTTCACCTTCAACCATTTATAAGTAATAATAACAGCCGCTCGGGTCGATCTTTAGGTTAAGCCGTAGTTGCCTAGGTTGGTCTGTGGATGGGTGACCAGCCATTACATATAGAGTTTCTTTCGTGCCTCGGAAAGCACGTTAAGCCGTTGGTCCCGGGTGTCAGTAGATCTTTGACAGTCGTTAGGTAGGTCAGTGGCCCAAAAAGTCAGACAACCAGTCTTACCAAGGGGTATCGTATTACGCAATGCTAACTGGGTTGTGGAGGTCAGATAGGCAGTCGCTCCATGTAAAATATTGGTATTCAGCTGCATCAGGTTAGACTGGAAGCCGACCCCAACATAGTTGGGTAAAGGCTACTCAGATGACTAACATTCCCGCATTATATTTGGACAGTCGCGGGCTATAAAACAAAACAATACCTATGCTGCTTTCGTTTTGATTTTCACTTTAAAAAGTCCAATGTCAAAAATTCATCCTGTATTTCTACTATTATTTATCGAACAATTAATAATAATTCATTTATGGACTCAGACGTGTAGCCGAGTGCAATTAGCCAAAAAATACTAAACAAAGTTTATAGTGGTCGAATTTTCATGGGACTTTTTATTGAGGTAAATCTAGAAATAAATCTACTGGAGCAGTTTCTAAATGTTCTGTCACTGATCATGACATAGCGATGGCTGCTACCTGCCTAAAAAATAATAAATCCTGCTCCATCAGACCAAAATGGAAAATTAAAATAGATAAGGAAGCCGTTGTCGCCGAGTTAAATAGTATTTCATGGACTGAAGTCCTGAACCAACACTGCACCAACTCTGCCGTTAATATTTTTATTGAAATCATTACGACATCACTAAAAAAACACTCACGCAAAGTCAAAGTAAGCAGAAGTAATTATAACATCAAGCCCTGGATTACTCCAGGCTTAATGAGATGCATGCGCCACCGCGACAAACTGCACCTAGCCTCACATGCGCACCAAGATGATCAAATGAAAAGAGTAATTTACACGCGATACAGAAACTTTTGTAACAGCCTGCTGCATAAGTTAAAAACCAACTACCACAGTAAACTAATCGAAAATAGCCAAGCTGACCCGAAAAAACTTTGGAAGACAATAAAATCTATATACAGCGACAACAAAAAGACTTCAAATGACTCCGATAAATTAGTTACCAGTAAAAACCCTACAGAATCACTTGACAAATGCAATTCTTACTTCACTACACTGGGAAACAAACTGTCTGACTTAATTCTCTCAAGACTCTCGGAAACACAAGCTTCTCTTGCCAATAAATATACCCCAAATATAACCTGTCCACACACATTCTTCTTACACCCCACAGACGAAACTGAAATAGAAAGCCTTATTACTCAACTCAACAACGACAGCGCTCCTGGGCCCGATAATCTTAATGTAAGACTAATAAAAAAAATCAAAACCGCCATTATTCACCCACTAACTCTTATATTTAACCTTAGCTTAGAATCTGGAATATTCCCGGACATATGGAAAGTTGCAGCTGTCAGCCCAATCCACAAAAGTGGTGCAACAGATATCCCAGATAACTATCGACTAGTGGCTCTATTGCCTATTCTATCTAAACTACTCGAAAAAGTTGTAAACAAACGACTTACGAGTTTTTTAGAGAAACAACATTATTTCCAATAGGCAGTTCGGGTTTAGGAGGGGTAGGTCAACTGAAGATGCAGCCAGGCTTCTAACAAATGTTGTGTCAACGACTGTCGACAAAGGAGAACGTACTTTGTGCGCTTTCCTAGACCTGGCTAAAGCTTTCGACACCGTTTCAATAGATCTCCTTCTAAAGAAGCTGGATGCAGCAGGTATACGCGGTACTCCCCTAGAATGGCTTATAAGCTACCTGTCCAATAGAAGGCAATTTGTTAAACTCGGTGATGTCTCTAGCAGCCTACTTCCTATCAAGTATGGAATCCCGCAAGGTAGTACGCTTGATCCGACGCTTTTCTTACTTTATATGAATGATATCTTAAATATATCTCTCGCCAGCGCTGAAATAATAGCTTATGCAGACGATACAGCGGTCATATTTCATGGCAAAAATTGGGACCAGGTGTACAGCATTGCCGAAGAGGGTCTACTCGCAATAGCTAATGCTCTTGATAGGAAATTACTAACCTTAAACGTTAAAAAGACCGAACGTTAAGATAATTACTTTCTATAAGACCATGACATCAAGACCCCCCCCAACACCTAACTCTCACATTTTATTCTTGCTCCCATAACCCTAACTCTCGAACTGCGGGATGTTCGTGCACTGTGATTGAGCGTATACAATCAATGAAATATTTAGGAATTACTTTAGATGAGAACTTATCTTTTAAACCACAAATACACACACTATCCGGCAGAGTCGAGAAACTTATCTACATCATGAAAAAATTACGTGAGTGCACACCCCCTCCTATACTGCGTACTGTTTACTTTGGTCTCTGCCAGTCCGTCCTTCAATATGGTATTTCTGTCTGGGGAGGTGCAGGCAAGGCCACATTTATTAAAGTCGAGAGAGCACAAAGAGCGGTCATTAAAGTAATGCTCAAGAAACCGTTACTCTATTCAACTGACAATCTCTATAAGGATTTCCCGGTCCTCCGTGTCCGACTGCTTTTTATCCTAAATGCAGTACTACAAACACACAGAAAATTAAAATCCAGACCAGATTACACAGAGATAATCTCAAAACGTACATTTAGGATACCCATCCCCCAAACAAACTCTCTTATGACAAGACGCGCTCCAAACTATTTATATCCACGCATTTACAACGAAGCTGTTATGAACTGTAACATAATAGACCTCAAAATATCCCTGTGTAAAAAGGTCATAAAGGACTGGCTCCTAACACTCCCACGACGAAACAGAAAGGATTATTTACAAATAGCTACATAAGAAGTAAGACTACACAAACTGATAGCGCTCCTTATCTCACTCTGATACACACACGCACACACACACGCACACACATGCATACACACACGCAAACACACACGAACGTACACGCCCACACAAACCCACGTACACACACATTTAAGTTGAATCTTGTTTGTGAATAAGTATTGTTCCTAAGTTTTTGTTTTTTACTCTCTTAATTATATTTTTCCTTATTTTTACTTTAATTTATTAATTTTACTTTTAGTTTAATTTTGTTAATAATCACCGTATACGACATTTTTGTATAATAAAACGAAAATGTACAACTCTGATCCCCAAGATACAGACTAACGTCTAGTTTGGGGATCACCGTTCAAATTTCTATGTTTAATGTACATGATTATTAATAAATAATTTGAAAATTTGAAGTTCCTAGAGCTGTGGAAAACTTAAATATGCATTTCATCGACAACAATGAACAAATCCGAGCACTATAAACTTCGTTCCACCTTTTTGTCTAACTGCACTCGACTAGTAGGCTAAGCAAACGGAGTGAGTAAGCATCGTAGCAGTATTCTGTAGCTACCGTCTGGAGTAGGCGGAAGCTATGGGGATAAGACGCGAGTTTATGTTGGTATGTACGTAACAAGTGGCTTCATTCGTTTCCAGATTAACAGACTCATTCCAGCGTCAACCGGCGGCATTCCAACAATACTACTTCCATAGCTGGTTGAAACTCAGGATTGCACTGTGCAGGTATGTCTACGCATAATGTGACGCTCGAAGGGTTAGGCAAAAGCGTAACTAATAGTACACCCACGTTCCGCTAGTTATGTCAAGAGGGCCTGCGAGGAATTTAAAGAAATTATTGCCGTCGCGCTGCGTCAAGCCAGCCCCCGTAGGGTGCGATAGGGACAGCTGCAGCTCAGATCGATTATATCACAAAAAATATGATGAGATCGACGTTTCGTATTCCCCTTTTTTCTCCTCGAAAACAGCCGATTCAATTATTTTTGACATTAAAATGAAAGAGTATGTTCCTATCAATTTCTTTTACGTTAAAAACTTTTAGAATTTGTCTAGTACTCCTATAATCACGGCCGTAGAAATGGGGCATTTTTTGTAAATTTTGGAGGGTCATATTTTCTTTACTTAATAATTGCTGACAAAATGGAAATGACAGGGACGTGTCTAAAGTAGACCTAGATTTTGTTTAAAAAAGATGATTGCTCTAACTAGCGGCATTATTCAGGAAGAAAAAGGAGAATACAAGACGTCGATTTCTTCAAAATTTGTATGGAGAATAGCAGCCCATAGTTCATCTTTCCATCAACTGTGCGCACAAATCCAGACTCCTAAAAAAATCTTGAAGGACCCAATAACAATTTACCCGACCTAGGACGGTACAGTATCCCGATCGGGTAGGAGTAGTGTGGTGGACTTGCACAACCTAGCAACTGAACCTGAGGTCCTCATGCTAAATAGCAGCGCTTGTAACCACTCGACCAACGAGGAAGTCCTTATTCATTGAGGATAGTGTAATCCACTATAAGGTTGCAGAAAAAACAAAGTCTGTATAACTTTATAATCACTTTTTTAATCAGTGGATTACACTGTTCTGAATACAATTAACACTTCTTCACTCGACGAGTGCTCAAACTCAACTGCCATACTCAAGTGACCATAGACAAGTAATCTATAATCGTTTGACAGCTAGTTGCTGACAACCGGCAACAACTGTTATTTATTTATTCAAACTTCATGTACAATAGTGATACATAGGCGGACTTAATGCCACAAGGCATTCTCTACCAGTCAACCTTTGGGTTAAATAAGAAAACATTGTGATTGGGTACAAAATAAATATATAAAAAACAACTTCTTGCTTTCTTGTTATTCAATGTTATTTCACTTGGGCACATGGCATCCTTGCAAGATAAAACAAATGAAGTTATAGGAAACAGCTATTTGTTTTCAATAACCGACGAAAAATTGCAATGTCCCCGGAGTCAGAATGATTTACGGAATACATGGTATCCGTTTTAGCGTCTGTTTTCCTTCCACCTTGTATACAACATACAACATTTGTTTTAGTATATACGAAACCTGAAACACCTGTCTAGTATTTTTATGTAAAGAATTTCAAAGTTATAAGCTTGTTCTGTTACCTGGTCGTCCGCACAAAAAAGTGGTCACCACGTAGCGCGCCCGCGTGCTCACCTCCAGCGTCATCTTGAGCATATTGATAATAATAATAATTTGGCAGTAGGTACCTAAATTATTGCGATAGGTACCTACTTAATGTCGGTCGGTGTCCAACTTGTAACTTTTTAAAATATTTTTGAGACAAAATATAACATGGTTTAAAAATGATTGGAATCGATTCAGTTACTTATTCTGAACAAACTATATTCAGGTTTCGCATATACTAAAAATAATGTTTTATAATGATTATGTAGTACCTATTGATTTATTTAGACAGTTCAAAAGTTCCTACAACTGATTTATTTCAAATAAATGGTTTGAGTTACAGACTGACTGTAACAGTTATAGTAAGTTTTCTCCTCCAGGCTGATCCCGTCGGCTCAAACCAGTCTATCCTGGCTGACATGCCTCCAAAGCCTGCAGGCGTCATGGGCGGCGGTCTCGCTAGCACTAAGACCGGACGACAAGCCTGACGCCGCCCCTCTCGTCGCCATACTTGATGACCACACCCATGAACATGATAAGGTGAGAAACATCACGTACCTTTTCTGGCATGGCTGGTTGTCATACTTTCGGGCTTCGGCTACCTGTGACAACTGTCAAAGAATTACAAATGACAACCCGGCTTAGCGTGCTTTCCGAGGCACAGAGTGGTCTCGATATGTAATGGGTGATCACCCATCCACGGACTGACCTCAGCATGCGGTGCCTAACCTAGAAGATCGACCTCTACAGCTGTAATTATTTAGCCATAATCACGATAATCGGAAGCCTGCAGGCATCGTAGGTGGCGGTATTCTTCGGCGGCGGTAAACCGTTGCAAGTACTAGGTTCAGACTATCCTTACCTGCACCGGTCATCTAGTACGACGGCGAGATGAGCGGTGTGGCGTAAGTTGAGGTGCTAAGGAAGGTCAACCCGTGGATGGGTGACCAGGTGGACCAGGATGTGAACGTGGCGATAGGAGTATGTCTAAACCTAAGCTGAACATAGCTTACACACAGGGGGGTGGAATACGTGTTGAGGTTTGGATTGCATGTTGCATGCTTATTTCGCTCTGCTCGCGATCGTACTTAAAGACCATACCGTACTCATGAGCATGATAAGGTGACAATTATCATGTGCCTGCCTTTTCCCAAAGAAGTTTAGGATCGGTTTCCAGTCTAACCGGATGCAGTTGATGACCAACACGTTGCATGGAGCGACTACACAAAACACTTGTTGAGTATTGATGTTTGGGTTGCATGTTGATTTTCGCACATTCTGCTTTTACAAAATGTTACGGCCGGGCGGGCGCTGAATCCCGCATCCAATTTTGCAGAATATTTAGTAAATGCGAAACATTTTAATTCTGAGCTAGGCTTTCAATCTTCTTCATTAGCTTAAGACCTGAACATATTCTTTGTTTGTATAAAAAACCGCGCCAAATACACTGCCTCAGCGGCACTGGTGGCGCGGAAACGTATGCATATTACCTCAGGATGATTCTTAGGAAAAAGTGTAAGACCAATTTTTGATCTACAATTTTATCAATATAATCAGCAGAACTAAAACGGAATACTTCTGGATGTTCTGCGATTTCGGCGGTCTCTCCAGTTCTGGAGCCATAGCGCTAGATGGCACGTTTCTTCCTGTCTGCTCCGACTTTATCGGTATCTCGGTTCACTCGTGCAAATCGATGGCGAAATAGATCGTTGTGTAAAGCACAGAATTAACACGGGATGGATGAAATGGCGGCAGGTCACGGGAACAATCGGCGACTCCCGCATTCCCCTTAAACTTAAGGGGAAGATTTATAAAACAATGGTTAGACCTGCTGTCTTGTATGGATCAGAATGTTGGGCCACAAAAGGGATGACCGAAAGGCATTTGCATGTGGCGGAGATGAGAATGCTAAGAGGGATGTGTGGTGTTACGCGAATGGATAAAATAAAAAATGAGTATATAAGACGAAGTTGAAAGTGGCACCGATGACTGAGAAGTTAAGTGGTAATCTGTTGTCGTGGTATAGGCATGTGATGCGGAGGAATGAGGAAATTTTTGTGAGTAAAATTTTGAGTATGAATGTGCATGGGTATATGAGTAGAGGAAGACCTAAGAAACGATGGAAGGACTGTGTAAAGAATGATATGGCAAGAAAGGAGGTGTCTGATGAGATGACGAGTAATAGAGAAGTATGGAAGAAGAAGACATGCTGCGCCGACCACAAATGAATTGGGATAAGGGCAGGAGAATGATGATGAATTTTTGTCCGACCTATTTTTATGATAAAACTTACCGTTTGGCTGTAAAATGCAAAAGACCCATTTTTGCGAACTTTTTTATTTATGATTATTTATTTATTTATTTATTTATTATTAACTTACACACACTATCTTTACAGGATGACCCCAATACAATAGTGGTTACGAAATAAAAACAACTTACGGCTAATACTTAAAAATCTAACAACAAAAATCTTAACACAGAATATTAATATCTAAATATAACTAACACAATTCAACAACACTCTTGCGAATTCACTCAGATTGCACGAAAATATGTCAATTCTCTCATGAACTTCGTTTATTACACATATTGTGCGGGTGAGGGGTGTTTTTGACAGCAGATTGGTTCTGGCAGCAGGCACGGCCAGCAGTGGCGGTCGCCGCCGCCTCCATACATACCGGTCTGGCACGCACAGCTTCAGGTGACGCAGCACACCCAGGTTATGAGCTGCTCCACGCATGAGCCTTAGAGCATAAGCCGCAAGCGTAAATTCCCGGCGCACTCTGAGTTCGTTGTACCCCACCATACCCAGAACAAACAGTGTAGGATACATTAGCGGGTAAAATGGGTACACCCCATGAAGTTTAAAATACAAGTGTCTTGTAAATTTGTTCTGTACTCGCTCCAGCATGACATTGTATTTCGCTTCATGAGGAGCCCAAATCACCGCACTGTTCCAAGTGACTCCTTACCAAAGCGTCATACTGCACCCTAAGCGTGTTTAAGTTTGTGAATCCCTGCGACTGTCTCAGCACGAAACCCAGGTTTCTGTACGCCTTTTTGAAAATCTTAACTATATGATCCCGGAAAGTTAGATCCGGGGTAAGCAGTACTCCTAGATCTCGTACCTGAGACACTCGCTGCATCGGCGCTTCCTCTACTTTGTATTCGTAAGCTAAGGCAGTCTTCGCGCGCGTAAATGTCATCACTGAGCATTTCGTTGTGTTGAAATAGAGTTTATTTTTATGGCTCCACTCTACCACCCTATCTATGTCTTCCTGCAATCTCTCACAGTCCGACTCACCCTTGACTTCGAGCAGCAATTTGAGGTCGTCTGCAAACAATAAACATAAACTATGTTTGACTACGTCTGGTAAGTCATTTATCATTAAAATAAATTCGAGTGGACCCAAATTGCTGCCTTGGCTCACGCCTGACCTGGTGTAGTATGGCTCGGATTCGAACCCATTGTAGTCAACGTACTGCTGTCGGTCTTTCAAGTAACCGGCGAAGAACTGTAGTAGGTGCGGAGTGCAACTAATGTTTGCCAGCTTTAGTAGCAATACATCATTGTCGACGGTATCAAATGCCTTTTTAAAATCAAAATATGCCACGTCTACCTGCACACCAGCAGCGACGGCCGGCACCACCCTCGCCATAAAGTTAAGCAAATTAGTGGCAATGCTGCGCGCTGGCCGGAACCCGTGCTGCGCAACCGATAGCTGTTCGCTCACTTGAGCCTGCACGCAACGTTGGATGGCAGACTCGAACACTTTTGCAGGTGTCGACAACACTGCTACCGGTCTGTAGCCATTTACCTGACTTGCCCTTGGGTACCGGAATCACTCGCGTGATTTTCCACCTAGGCGGAAACGTTGCTTGCTTTAAACAAGTATTAAAGATATGATGCAGGGGCTCAGCCAGCACCCTGCCACAGTCACGGAACAGAAAAGCTGGAATGCCATCGGGGCCAGATGAGCGCTATGGCTTGAGCTTTATGAGCGCCTCCCTTACGTCTCGAAGACTGAGGGTCTCGATGTGAACCCGCGCACTGTTCGCTTCCGCCTCCGCACCCGCCGCCCGCGCCTCCAGCCGCGGCCGCTCTTTACTATACACCGACTCAAAAAATGACTCAAATTCTCGAGCACCCTCCTCATCCGAAAGATGTTGACCATCCTTTATGATAATTAGCCTGTTTAACCTACTTCGTTTGGACCTAATATAATGCCAGAATGATTTTGGATCTTTTGAAAAGTCACGCTTTGACCTTGAATATATTTTTTTGTAGATGTGGAACCGTTGGGGACACTTCGTATTTCATAATGGTGTTCCTAACATTTGTTCCTATTTCAGCTCTATGCGAATTATTGTAGCCTTCAATGTCTATTTAGACCGTACTAGCTCGTCTGGCTGTTCACAATGGTGTGCTATCCATTCTTAAAAAAATAAACCAGTCTCTTGGACTGCACAGTTTTATCGCACAAATAAAACTGAAGGTGTGTGGCCCCTATAAGGATTTTATGTACCTACAAACATAAAGTCACGCTTTTTTTCTATGGGTGTAGGCGGAAACGGAAAGAAAGCCACCTGCTACGATCCTTTTATACTCTTTTTGCCTCGTCCACCTTCATACATCTGGTCATACACGCACGCCGGTTGCGAGTCCTACGCACCTGACCTTTTTGAAGAACTCCAACCACCAATAAGGTCGATGAATGTCCTTCTAGGGCGTCCCGTCCCTGCGTTGCCACTCACATCTGTCTTGTAAATACCTTTTGTCAGTCGCCTTTCACTCATCCTCTCCACATGACCAGACCATGTAAGCATACTCCTTTAAATGTTTGTCACTACAGCTTCTTTTGTACCGCAACGTTTTCGTATAACCTCATTCCTCAATTTGTCATTCAGAACAGTCACAAGCTTCGCAAGGAATGCATTTCCACAGCATTAATTCTACTTTCATGCCTCGTTTGCCACACTCAACATTCATGCATAAGTTTAGGCACCAGCACACCATTGTGAACAGCCAGACGAGTTAGTCTGCTCCAAATAGACATTAAAGGCTACAATAATTCGCATAGAGCTGAAATTAGTAGAATGTTAGGAACACTATTATTAAATGAAATACAAGAAGCCCACATCTGCAAAAAAATATATTCAAGGTCAAAGTTCGCAAAAATGTTTTTATTTCGCATTTTTCAGCCAAACGGTAAGTTTTATCATGAAATTAATTAACATAAGTACTAAAAACAGCTGTACCCGGTAAGACAGGAAGCTGTCTCCGACATAGTTGGGTAAAGGACAACAGATGATGATGATACTACGAAAAATAACTTTTTCGCTTGTCACTTCGTCCGGCCATGTTTCACGCCATAACGTTATGTTACAGAGCCTCCTAGCAATAGAAGCGAAGCCCGAAGCGTTGACCGACGCGACCTCCCTCCAGCCCCTCCGCCTGTCTCTACAGCGGTCACTAGACATCGGGCTCACCGCGCTCCTGTCCCTCGCCTACCAACACCAACAACCCGCGCTGCACCCGCCGCAGTACTCGCTGTGGACGGACAGCGCGGCCGTCACCCTCCTGCGCAAGCTGGCGGGCGTGGCGCGGGGCGCGGGGCGCGCGGCAGAGGCGCTGTCGCGGCCGCTGGCCAGGCTGGCGGCCGCGCAGGCGCCCAAGCAGGAGCTCATCGGTACTGTGTTACTGTTACTGTTACTGCTGCGCAAGCTGGCGGGCGTGGCACGCCACTACGCGCTATTTTTTGGAACCAGCCAGTATCATAATCCAATGCTTGGATATGGTTACATCATCATCTGCCAATAGTTTATAACCTGGATTAAGATGAGATACTTTGTATCCTTGTAGTGTGATCCCGTGGTACAATTACCGAATACACACCGGAAAAGCCACAGGAATAAGCTAGTTGGCGTTATAACATCACGCTAGGACCCTGAGCAGCTGAACAGCAGCGAGTGAAACTGCGAGGCAGGCTTGTGTTTGATATGCGACGTGTTGTGTCCTCAGAGGAGTGCGCGCTGCTCAGCACGCAGTGGACGGGCGCGCGCGTATGGGAGGCACTGCCGCGCTGCAGCGTCGCCGCGCCGCACGGCCAGCAGTGGCCGCTGTATGTGAGTACTACTTGTGTCCTCAGTAGACAGCAAGGGTTCTCATTTTTTTTTCTAAAATTAAAGTAGCCAAAGGTACTGCTTATAACATCATCTATCTGCCAGTAATACTGCCGTCAAAATCGGTCCAGCCGTTTCAGATTAGCTGGATCAAATAGACAAACCGACAAACACAAATTTTTTTTTTTGACACTTATTTGACATAGAAAATGTCAAATACAATGTCAAAGCAAATTAGTCGAAAGTTTAGTGAGTGAACTATTATTTTTAATGTCATACTAAATTAACTAGCAAAACTTGACAGCCATGACTGGTTTCAAATAAAATCATATAAAAATACGATCAGATGCCTTTTTTGGGTCAATCACCCATCAAGACTGCGGAGTTTTGCTAACTAAATTTTTACAATAAGTACTGACATAAAACCACAGGACAGGACATAAAACCAAAATATTTAAATATTAATGAATAAACCTTTTATCTGTTTCTTTTCACTAGTTGGAGTACGGTGTAGAACCAGAAGCATTGCGATACAACCCGGAGCCGCCGCCGTACGCGCAGTGTGAGACCACGCCCTCCATCACCATGGACGCCATACGGTAAGTATACCTACACCGGCTGGAACAGACACTGACGACCAAGCTGCTGTTACCTTGAATTCAGTGCAAGATTTTAACAAAGTCATTTTCATCGGTTGAAAACAAAATGCCCTTTCCTTTATTTTGACTGCCTAGGTATTGCACTTTTGTAGGAAACAGCAACATTACATAGTTTTCTATGCTTGCATAGCAGCATTTTTTCTTCTAGTGAAACCTTTGCTGAACTTAAAAAATGATGTGTTTCTAAGCGTCCTACAGACAAACTGAAGTGGTTGTCAACAAGTGTGACGTCTTAACGCTTGAATGCGCGGCGCCTTGCACACCGCATATTGTTGCTTAGCGATAACGCTGATTTTGGCGGGGCAACACCGCGACGCGTTTATGTGTATGTATAGGCTCTTAAACCGTAAACCGCATCATGAGATGGGTGAAAGTAAAATAATATTGATAAAATGTATCGGCCAGGTACATGTACATAGGCGGCGGGCTGCGGCCGGCGCGCTGGCGCCAGTGCGGGCGCTGCGGGTCGCGCGCGCTGGCGGCCTCGCAGCCCAACAAGCACCCGCTGCAGGGCGCTTACGACGCGCGCTTCCTGTCGGCTTGCAGGTGACTAAACTGACTTATGACACACGTTATATTCCTTCATTTATTTCACATTACGCATTTTATACATTTTTATAACGTGTGACTCGTGTTGAGTTTGATTTGATTTGACGCTCCAATCGATCTATCACAATTGACATTGTGGTAAGCCTGACGGCTTACTGGCAACGACTCCTGTAAGTGACGATAGGACGATCCCTATACAACACGATATTAAAATCATCGAGAACTGGGACGGCGCATACTTATAGTATGGCACTTCTGATTCCACAAGGTTGTACTTCAAAGCAAGTTGCTGGTGGATAATCTTGGCAACGAGATTGTGTCTATGCAAATATTCTCCGTTAGCTAGACGAGAACACCCAGACACAATGTGTCGGAACGATTCTCCCGGACGGTGGCATGCCCTACATAATGTCAACCGTACCATCCTACACAATGTATTTCCGTTAGTTATTCGTCATCATAACTTCATCCATAATTGCACATACAATATTGTTATTATTTCCTTTATTATCAGGCAGGCAGTTGAGACAATGATATCTGTGGGTGTCCTGTCGTTCCACACTAGATTTTCTTGTAATATTGCTCGTATATACGAGGTGTATACGGACTCTTCATGAAGCCGTCAACCAAGCATTCTCTACATAGGGAAAGAACCTCACGTCCCAGCCGCCGCGGGAGACGCCCTGGGCGTCGGGGGTCACGAGGTGGCTGCCGACCACCTGCGGGCGGGCCTGTGGACGGCGAGTTATGGGCTAGCTCGCCGTCCGGCCGTCTTATGACGACGGGCCGTGTCGACGGCGCGCGAGTGCACGCGCGCCTCAAAGAGATGTCAGCAACCGAGTAGGGGTCCGCATGGGCCGATGCCTGCCAGGGCTGCGGGACTGTTCGAAAGAGATACCGTGGCCCTGGAACACAAAGGGCAAAGAAGAAACATGGATGGGTTTTAGTCAGTAGAAGTCTGACACTCCCTTCCGCTCCGCCCAGAGTGGGAGGGGTCATTTGATGCTTTCCCAACCGAAAAAAAAAAACATTCTCTACATCAAACTAAGTAACTCTACGCAAAAAATATTGCAGTAAAACTATATTTTTGGGGTGATAAATCTCGTTTTACGGTGGGACTCAATGTAACGCTTTCAAAACATTGTGCTGATGGATACATTTGAATAGTACGGGAGTACGGGGGTCGTGGGCGTGTTTAAAGTAAAGTCATAACATTAAAAACTTGTATTAAAAAAAAACTTTGTTTAAAAATTTTGAACTTTGACCCCCAATATCTCCGTAATTAGAAGGTTCCCAGGTATGGTCTAGAACAAAAAAATGATCGCAATTACGGGGAGAGCAAGTGTCTTTTGGCTTCGTTATGGGTACTTTTACACCTATTATTAGACGTTTTTCTGGTGGATTTTTAAACCGGTTTACATTTAGGGCTGAGACTACATCTTCTGAGAGCTTATTCCACGCTCTGACTGTTCGGTGGTTTAGAAAGTATTTGTGACTGATTTGCAATAAATAGAATTTATATTTGATAGCCTAATTTTTTAAGAAACAGCGGGTGAAACCGCGGGGCACAGCTAATCTAATGATAAATTAATTATAATAAAATAAATAATACCTATTTCGAGGAGCTCGTGGCTAAATAATTACAGCCGCACGGGTCGATCTTTAGGTTAAGCCGTGCTTGCCTAGGTTGGTCTGTGGATGGGTGACCGCCCATTACATACCGAGTTTCCTCCGTGCCTCGGAAAGCACGTTAAGCCGTTGGTCCCGGCTGTCATTTGGAGATCTTTGACGGTCGTTAGGTAGTCAGTGGCCCAAAAAGTGACAACCAGTCTTACCAAGGGGTATCGTATTACCCAGTACTAACTGAGTTGTGGAGGTCAGATAGGCATGTAAAATACTGGTATTCAGCTGCATCCGATTAGACTGGAAGCCGACCCCAATATGCTTGGGAAAATGCAGATGAGATGATGATGAAATAATACCTATTTCCTTTTGTTACAGATGCGGCGGAAAGTGGACATTGTTTTCTAATATATAAACCTCTGACTAGTTTGTAAGCATTATGAAAGTTAAATAGTATTAAAAGTATATATAATAAATTAATTTTTGTACCATAACGTCGTCTCTTTTAGTTTTTTTTTACCTAGACCCTGACAAATGACGTCCGGACAAAAAGTTCCCATCGTAAAAGATTTAGAAACCAGAGGCACTAGCACGAGCGGCGCGGTGTTAACGTAACGAAAATACTTCGATTTTTTAATCTAAAATACAATAATCCTATAGAATTCTAGTTAAATTGTTTGCAACAAGCACAATATCATCTATAGACATGAATGAATTCTTAAATATTATGAAAATATATGTGAAACGAGTATTTTCAAAATCGACGCAATTACGTTAGGTTTACACCCCGCGCTCATCCCTCTGGTTTAAGATCTTACAATCATACTTTACTGCCATCTCTTTCTCTCTCTCTCTCTCTCTCTCTCTATCTCTCTCTATCTTTTTCACTTACACGAGGCGACACCTAAAGCGTGTTATGATGCACAACTACCAGGGCTGAGATGACCGACGAGAACCCCCAACGACGCGCTATTCCTCAAGCATTAATTTGTGAATTGCTTGGTGTTCGTGGAAACCAGTATACAACACTGATTAACACTATGTGATCGGGTTCCTGGCAGAGATCGCAGATCACTACACGACCTGCCATGATTGATTATTCCTTTGCAGGCTCCTCCAGCCTGCAAAAGCAGCAGAGCTGAATGTGTTCGGCTCGGCTTATTTCGGCACAGCCGGGCGGCTCAACTGAAAATACAGGGAATAAGAGGAGCCATCGCAAGACATCAACCAAGCATTCTGTTTCTGTACATAAAACTAAGTAACACAGCGCAAAAATTATTGCTGAAATGACTTTTTTTTGGTATGCAAAATCACGGTAGGTAATGCTCAATGTATTGCACAGAAAAGATTGTGCTGGTAGATACATTGAATAGTATAGGTATCCTATAGTTATTTTTAATATCTAGTTGTAACACTTGTAACATCTAAAACAAGTATTTTTAAAATAAAATGCGTGAAAAAATTAGAACTCTGTTTTGAATATCTTTGGAACTAGAAGGTTCCCAGGTTTGGTCTAGATATATGCAATATGAGAAGGAAGTGCCTCTCGGCTTCGTTAAAGTGGTTTTATACCTATTATGCAGACATATTAAAGAAGGGAATATTTAAGCAATACACATTGGTTGGGATAGGCAAGCCACCATGTTTGCTCATGTAACCCAGATGAAAGAGGACACCTAAACATTGGCCGTTTGGCTTATGACCTGCAACAACTTTATTTAGTACTCTGTACATGTTACTCGTCCTCTAAAAATCAAATCAACACCTATAACATAAAATGGAACTTTATTAATTCAGTACATAGCAATCCCAAGAACTCCAGGAGAGTTCTTGGGATCAAACAATTATTGGAAACTGTGTAATGTAAAGTGAAAATCCATAACAGCCTTGAATGCACCGCCCCCACCCGCTGCAATTCGCGCATGTCATCCTGCAATCAAATGCCACCGCCCGAAGATCGATCGATTGACGACCAGATTTACGAGGTCAATTAAGGACGTTGCTGTGATCAAATGTAAATAGTTTTATTTATAGTTTTCGGAAAGGAATCTGGTTAGAAGAGTTAAATGGAGTCTTTGGTCGCAGGATTGATGGGATATCCTGAAATATCCATCAGTTAACTGGACATTTATTTTTAGGTAAATTATTATTTTCTACTCAGTTGTTCAAATTGGAAACCAGGTTTTAGCTTAGGACTAAGGCAAAAAAATCAGAGATTTGATTTAGGAAATATGAAAGAAAAAACACGAGTTTCAATCTCAAATCACAAGTAGGCAGGAGGCCTATGACCTAACCATTTTTAATTTTTAGTATTGCAGCACACATTTTATTTCCTGTAATTTATGTGACTTTAAAAAACCCAAAAAATATTTCAGAAATTGTTTCTCAATCAAAATTATTGTTCAGGCAAAAATTAAAATATTATAATCGTAATCGACTAAAATAGTTTTAAGTCGATCGCCTGACAATGACAGCACTATTGAAATCACTAGTTGTCGTTGCGAGATTCCTGCGAAGAGTTTGCTGCGACTACGTCCAAGTTTAATTGCGAATTTCCTGTAATTCTCGCAGCCTAACACAAAATATTAACGTTTTGACTAATATTGAAATAGTTATCATATAAATGGCAGACAAAAAAGGTATGTAATCTGTTGATTTATTATTTTCTTTGTTCTTTTCTTATAATACGTTCTGACATGGGTAACGTCACGGCAGGGCCTTGAAATAGAAGTTTTCGCTATTATAACAATGATTTAATCCCCGGACGCGAGATTATTGCGTCGGACGGGGGTTATTTTGCGTTAGTTTAGCTGTAAAATTGATATAAAATAGTTGCGCGGTAGATCGATACTCGCGATAAATTCAAGATGGTCGTCCACCCTTAGATTTGCTAGGCGGGATCTATTTGTTCTAATTTTAGGTCCATTCATTACTGGTACTGATTCATAAGCCCTCGTTACGGAGGCCGAGGTTGTCTTTCAACATAACGATGATATATCGCAAAAATTCGCTATTATGACGAACATCTGTTGTTCATATTTCATTATTAAAATACCATTGTAGTAAAAATACCTACTAGAGTATCACCCTGACGTCTTCAATCGATTTTGTGGAGTAAATATTTTATCCCCTGGTGACCTTTCCAAAACTAGGTCAACTAATTCTACAACTGTATCAACATAATTATTCAAACAGCCATCTGCATAGAGTTAATTATTCAAAATAATGTGTCTGTTTGTATCTGAATACCCTTGATTGTTCTAAGTTGAGAACAAGGAAATGTGGTCCAATTATCCAATATTCTGATAATATCATCATCATCATCATTTCAGCCGAAAGACGTCCACTGCTGGACATAGGCCTCCCCCAAGTGTCACCACATTGACTGGTCACGTGCGTCTCGCATCCAACTGATTTGAGTGAATTGGAGTGATTTTGCCGTTCGGTATCCCAAACTGATAGTCTTATAAAAATATGTCTTATAAAGCCATGATAAAATAATTGTGGGGAATGGGACTTATCTTCTGCACATTGACTGAAAACTTAACACAATTTTTGATGCTGTAATTTGAAGGCCTGATTTTGAGAATACATTTCTTACTCACTAGTTCCAAATATGGATTTATTTTTTTTGTATAAGCTCTAGTTATTTGAAAAAAAAAAGTTTGAAAAACCACATTTTTTATTATTCAGAATACAAAAAGACGTCTCTTGATTGATTTTTTTGCATGTTTGTCCTTTGGGTTGGGTCTCGTTAGAGCCCAGCAGTAATTGTAGGTATCCCATCTATCCTAGTACCGATTCTCTATGACTTTGATGTCTTGATGAAACCTCTCTCCTTGTTCTCCTTAAGTCACACCCAGGTTATGTGGGAAGCAGTCACAAATGGCTGTACATGTAATGAACTTTGCTCATATTACATCCTCATCATCAGCTGCCTAGCCTTTTCCCAACTATGTTGGGGTCAGCTTCCAGTCTAACTGTATGCAGCGGAATACCAGCTATAGCACATCCAGCTGCTCATATTACATCCTAAGTTTTGAAAATATAAAATAATTTGGTTTTTTGGTTTGGTGAAATGTAAAACTGCACTAATGAAAAAAAGTTTATTTGGTATCGCCCCACGCATATATAATAGATTACCCAATGTTATAAAAAACATGACTGTATTAAAATTTAAAAGGGCGCTAAAGGAAATTTTAATTATGAAAAGCTATTACTCAATTGACGACTTTCTAAATGATGATTCACTGACTGATTGATATATACCTATTGTTATTGACCGATTTATAATATATACCTACTTTTACTCCAATTGACATATTGTTATTCAAGTTGGCATAATACTATTCTGTTTGACATTATTGATAATATTTTAATTTTTTTTATTACTTTGACCATATCAACATTTTTTATTTTTCTTTTCTTTTATTGTATACAATTCCAATGACATGCCACTTATTTTAAATTTATATTTGTGAACAAATTATTTGCATGCCCATGTGACGGCAAAATGTGGAGAACCTCATTATAAAAGAACATCTATGCCCTTAATACCCATGTTTGCAAAGAAATAAATGATTTGATTTGATTTTTTGATTTTACAAGAATTTTGTAATTTACTGCCTTTTGATTACAGAGTTTTTTTTAATCACTAAGTCTTAAGATTTCATTCAGCGAGTTCTGTTTCGTTCATAGATATTGCAAAGATATCATCTATAACTAACTGTCTTATTTGAGGACTATCAAATATACCAGCCTTGAGTTTTTCTGTACTTAAAGCTGAAAGTGCCCTTGTAATGTATTGAAAGTATGTACTCCATTTGTCTAATGCTTTTACAGATTGTTTCATTAGACCAAGTTTTGGAAGAAGTTTTATTCGCTGATAGTATATCTGGATATGTCTTTTTGTTTTGATTTTTACTATTAATCCAAAGATCCTAACCAAACAGAAATAGCAGTTGTCTAAGTGATTTTGCCTTTCTCTCCAAAGATCCTAACCAAACAGAAACAGCTGCTTGTCTTTGCATCACCCAAAGGTTGACTGGAGAAAATGCCTATGGCATTAAGTCCGCCTCTGTACTTCTGTGCTTGAAGTGTTAATTAAATAAATAAATAAATAGCAGTTGTCTAAGTGATTTTGCCATTCTCTCCAAAGATCCTAACCAAACAGAAATAGCAGTTGTCTAAGTGATTTTGCCATTCTTTCCAAAGATCCTAACCAAACAGAAATAGCAGTTGTCTAAGTGATTTTGCCATTCTCTCCAAAGATCCTAACCAAACAGAAATAGCAGTTGTCTAAGTGATTTTGCCATTCTTTCCAAAGATCCTAACCAAACAGAAATAGCAGTTGTCTAAGTGATTTTGCCATTCTCTCCAAAGATCCTAACCAAACAGAAATAGCAGTTGTCTAAGTGATTTTGCCATTCTCTCCAAAGATCCTAACCAAACAGAAATAGCAGTTGTCTAAGTGATTTTGCCATTCTCTCCAAAGATCCTAACCAAACAGAAATAGCAGTTGTCTAAGTGATTTTGCCATTCTCTCCAAAGATCCTAACCAAACAGAAATAGCAGTTGTCTAAGTGATTTTGCCATTCTCTCCAAAGATCCTAACCAAACAGAAATAGCAGTTGTCTAAGTGATTTTGCCATTCTCTCCAAATATCCTAACCAAACAGAAATAGCAGTTGTCTAAGTGATTTTGCCATTCTCTCCAAAGATCCTAACCAATCAGAAATAGCAGTTGTCTAAGTGATTTTGCAATTCTCTCCAAAGATCCTAACCAAACAGAAATAGCAGTTGTCTAAGTGATTTTGCCATTCTCTCCAAAGATCCTAACCAAACAGAAATAGCAGTTGTCTAAGTGATTTTGCCATTCTCTCCAAAGATCCTAACCAAACAGAAATAGCAGTTGTCTAAGTGATTTTGCCATTCTCTCCAAAGATCCTAACCAAACAGAAATAGCAGTTGTCTAAGTGATTTTGCCATTCTCTCCAAAGATCCTAACCAAACAGAAATAGCAGTTGTGTAAGTGATTTTGCCATTCTCTCCAAAGATCCTAACCAAACAGAAATAGCAGTTGTCTAAGTGATATTGCCATTCTCCAAAGATCCTAACCAAACAGAAATAGCAGTTGTCTAAGTAATTTTGCCATTCTCTCCAAAGATCCTAACCAAACAGAAATAGCAGTTGTCTAAGTGATTTTGCCATTCTCTCCAAATCGTCGGTATCCCAAAGTTCATACATGTTCATTTGCAATTTGTCCATTGCCTCAAATGTCCACTGCATGTTTTACACACAAAATGAGGCACCCAAGGCTTTTTTTGATGCTTAATACTCTGGTAACGCAGTAAGTTGAAGTAAGCGAAATAAGCTTTTTTCACAAGTTCTGTTCGCGATTTTCGGTATTCCTCAGAGGTATATTTGCCGCGTATGTAACAAAATGCACTTATGGTCAAACAACATCTTTAAGAGAACATCATAATGAACCATCACAATCAACATCTTGAAGAGCTCACCATATCACAAAAACAACAAAATTGTAGAAAACATAAACCTTGTGATACTTTGTTGAAATCAAAGTAAAAGAAATTTTAAAATTAAGGTTAGTAAGGTGAAATTATTATCCTAAAATTTTGCATGCTATGTTCTATCTTAGCTAAACAGTTGAGCTATTTTAATTTTATTTAACACTAGTGTATACCATGTTTTATGCAAAGAATGATTTATGTTTATGTTGGGCTGATACAAATATGACAGTTATAGGTAAGTCATCAGAAACACGTCTAAAAACAGTATCTAAACTAATTTTAACTGCACCAAAAATAAAGTTTTTTTTTTGCAGGCTAGTGTTATTTTTAGTGTTGAGAAAACATTAAAATCATTTAGTATGTTTACATAAAACATAAAAGAATATCAATTAAAATATAACCTTGGGTGGCGTTACAAATGTCAGAACGAGCGTCCAAACTCCATAATATAAGCTTCGTAGTTCATTATGTTTCCAAATATACAATAACTATGTATATTACGAAATCAGACACTGGATGTATGCAGAAATACATGTGTCATTTAAAAAAATATATTAAAAATGTAAGGCCTAAGGTTGGCTGCAAACTCTCAAAAGTCTTAAAATTGGGAAAAATGTTGGAACCAATTTTTATTGGTAACGAACCTTGGATATGCAGAGAAATCTCATTCATATTGTTGACTTGACATTTGCAAACATAATTAATGACTCAACGTTTTGAGCTAATAAGGTTAACGACCCTGGTGTAGTTGGAGATCAAATAATTGAAGATTTATTTTTTTGATATGCATTGTTCTGGCTTTTGATACCCTTTTTGGATGCTTCTTGTTATTTTCTTAAGATTTCCAGCCACACTAGCTTTGATAATTTAGAATTTGTCGGAAATAAGGGTGAGGTTTCTCCCGCACAGCGTGAGGCAGCGTTGACTCTTGCGCGGCTCATAAGACATGATGATAATACAAAGTTACCCGCACCCCCTCCCCCCCTCCCAGCTGCCGGCCCCCCTCTACAGGAGCCGCGGGCCCGCCGCCGCAGTCGCCGCGCGGCAGTCGACTAATCGCTCTCATGTAATGAAATCATATAGAATTTTTCTTTCTTTATTTTTCTTTTTTTGGAAACATAGTTAAAGAGAGACAAATATATGATATGTGCGTATCGGCGTGTGGACGATCGTATGTGTTATTAATTCGATTGTAACCCGTTCGTTTGGGGGCTAGTCTGCTGTAATCAGTAAAGGATAAGAACTCCAAAACTATCATAAACATACTACTGCCCAGTTTAACTAACACAGCATTTACAGCACAGTGTTTTTTTTTGTACGATAAAAAGAGGCGTTGAGGGACTTTCTTGAGGAGCTGGGGTAGATCGAATGATCATTTTTCCCACCCATACCCAAAATACGCGCATTGGAAATGGAGCTGCGGACATCACCTCAATGTAGAATACAATTCAATTGCACGAATTTTAATGCTTGGCTTAAAATTCGTGCGTTATACTGACACTCCTAGAGTTGAAAATCAAACAGCAGTAATATTTAAATATTAATTTGTTAGTGGAAACAGACAAGGGAATAATCTTTCCACTCAGATTATATTGAATAAGGAAAGGTCTCAAAGACAGCCATCTTCTGAAAATAAACTTTTTGTAAGTTAATTTGAATAAAAACTCAACCTTGAAGTAAATTACAGCAGTCAAGTCCCCATTATGTTTTTCTATACGAATCAGATGAGTATCTATGTTTGAAACATATTTTTTTGCAATGTTTTTGTAGTAATGGTAAATGTTTTAAAAAAAAAACAAAAATCCTCATGGACTATTTGACATGAAGCTAAATGGTTGGCTGTACAGTAGATGTCTTTGGCTTGAAACTATTTGTATAGTGTTATGAATAAAGTCCAGGATTTGGTGCTAGAAATAAAAAACATAAATACTCGTCCGGTTTCTTAGTTAACAATGTCTTAAAAAAATAAGTTGTTCTAAGTCACAGAGTACCGTCTAATAAAAAAAAAGAAGTTCTTTTTACCAATTTCTTCATAACTATTAAGATGGGACTCTTTTATTTAATTATAATATGTGTCTTAGCTATCTGATTATTTTTCTTTGTTTTTTTTTTCTGAACATTTAGTTTACAGCTTATTTTTTTATTATTTTTTAACACTATAATTTTAAGTTGGGATAATTACTGGTGTAAAATTGAATTTTTCTTAATTTTTTTTACAAAAATAATTACATATTTAGAAAGACCAGTAATGATTGTTGCTAGTTTTGTGCACCTTAAATAACAATGAGACAATGTTTTCTATTTAAAAAAAAATTAAAATCTCTATCGTTGTCTCATTAGTTATTAAGCTTCCCTATTGTTTTAAAAAATTACTAAATAGGGATGTCTTGTGTTTGTTTTGTTTTTTTTCGTTTTCCTTATTTAGATTAAGCTAACTATTTAGCATTAATGTTTATCAAAATGAATGACGAATAAAAACAAATATATTAAAGTATGTTGTAATTTGTGAAAAAATACAAAATAAGTAAGTGAATATAATGTTATAAAATCCGTCATTTATTTTAGTTTGTTCTGGATTCTTAAAATAATTTGGAATCTATTACAAATGGCACAAAAAAGCTAGCTATTTTTGTTACTGACAGCTAGATTCGACTTTTACTACATAATTTAGATAAAAATAAAATTAAGATATGGTTTATTAAACGTAAAAGTCGCGTCTACTAATATTTAAGGTCGTGTCTAATACTAACCGAAATAAATGCAAAATAGTAACAGAAAAAAATCAAACAAAATGGTTGGATTTACTTACTATTTTGCATTTTTAATGTTTACAAATGTATGTTTGTAGACATTTTAATGTAAGGTGATGGTGAAATTGACACTAACGAACAAAGATACCTTTTTAAATAGGTTCATAAAAAATTCTTTGTTATTGCCAATTTTTCTAGTTGTATGTTTAATTTACACGATATGTTTAACAAACGTTTTAGATTTGGTATCTTTTTTATAGTGATACAATATCTAAAATGCGACGTTTAATCCTTGCTGAGGTTTTTCTCATTTTTTTATTTTATTGGACCACTTATGGGCTTGAAACAGGAAAGGATTTCAGGTCAACACTGACTCAATATGTTAACAGGAATGACACATTGTTAGTGCGTGTGTGAATAGATTTAAGATAGCGAATACATACCACCCGAAATATAAGAAAAAATTAAAACAAATTTTTACTTATAAAACCTTTTTTTGTGAATAAATTGTTGATGAAAAATCTGGTGATGTGAATTTGTTTAATGTTGCCTTTACCATTACAAAGTGGTACAGGCATCAATGCATGCAAAAATAAGCTTAATTGAAGGACAGGGAAGTATGTCAGTTGTGAGGGTCTCAAGTAACACAGGACGGTTAGAACACTTTAAACTTAAACCACGGACTTAATATATTTCAACACCATTTCTATAGGAACCACATTCTTTTATTATTATTTTTTTTTCTCAAACTTCTTTTTGGTCTTCTCTATGTCGGTTCTTTCGAGTCTTTTACAGGGATCCAGAGGCTCAAAATAAGTTTTATTAACTAAATTTATTCACAGCAGTCGTAAGCGATCTTCAGTTTGCTTTTATATCTCACGATATGGCAGTAAACTCCCCCTGCTTGTTGCAATTCAATTATAAATTAAGCTTTTACAACATTTGACAGTATTTTGTGTCAGCCATATTGAAAAGTTTGCATATTTAACAGCAAGTTAGAAAAGAACTGAAGTATAATTGCAATCTTTTCAGTAAAGGTTATAATTTAGTAATAAATGTTTAGGTGATGGATGTTACCAAGTTTTTTGTGGTTTTCCAACATCCCTGTATATGACAATTTTGCTGTTTCTTAGCAGCAGAGTTCTGTTTTATTTGTGACAAGCATGCGTTGCCGCAATTTTGTTTTCCTCGAAGCTTTTCTAGTTGTTTATCGTTTGATGTTTTAGTGTTGCTAGTAATAGTTTTTGATGATGCATCTTTAATAAGTAGGTAGGTACTTAAGTTTTTTTTTGTAGTTTGTCGTGTTTGTTGGTGCATGTTTAGAACTTTGTGTTGTCACAACAGCATGTTTCTGTGTCCTTCAACGCACTGATATCATTTATAAGTTTTTTTTTGCTTTTCCTGCATCGAAATGCTTTTTTAGATTTGAACAGCAAAATATCGTATATGAAAGTGATAAAATCAACAAAAAATCTTGGTACAATTGTTGAATAGTTAGTAAATGAATAGAAATGAATATATTTTTTTATTTCAAGGAATGTTCACATGTACACGTTTGGTCGTCTATTTTGGCGATCAATTCTTATGACTCTGAACTTGGTAAAAATAATAAACATGCTAACAAAGCTGATATGAGTAAACATTGTAAGGAAACAATACTTTTCTCATTGTTACTTTATTGTCACCCTACATTGATAAAATGGGGCCGCCATTTTGTCAATGTCACATCCAAAGTTCATAGTCATATTATAAATAAATATTGTACTTTTTAAAAGGTTCCTTATCGTGTGATGATTGTTTGTTATTTAAGAATTTTCTTAATGAAAAGACGTTTGAATGGTCACACTAGCTACTTACTGCACAAGGCTTGAAATGATCTACTGATTATATGGATTTTAGCGCCCCTTTTATTGTATTAGCTTAGTAATACAAAATGAATTCTGACAACTGTCCATTGTTTACCATAAATTATTGATACTTAGTTGGTTGATTTTAAGAGTTTTTCTAACGACAACCGTCCAGCGTTTACAATGAATGATGGACACTTAGTTGGTTGATTTTAAGAGTTTTTCTAACAAAAATGTCTTCATATAGTCAGTCCAGCTAGGGTGACCATTAAAAATAAGGAATGCATTGTAAATAACTAATTTGGTAGGCTTTCAGCACTCACAAACTGTGTTGAATCATTAACTCGGCCTACCAAATTGACTGTATTTTTCTTTGGCTCGGAAAGATGAATATTTTTTAAGGAAAAGAAAAGATATTCATTTTTGTGGAGCCGAAATGTTGTCACCACACTGACGGGTCTTTCAGAATGGTATTTTTAGTGTTAAATTTTTTTGAAAGACTCAGTTTAGTGGTAACGCGTTGTATGGGCATCGCTTGTCGTTAACACTGACGTATGTGAATATTGCATGGGTGAAATTATTAAACAATAAACTAAAAAAAAATTGCCTAATAATGATGGTTCAGTTTTTTTTGGAGATATTTCAAGAATGGTTCTATTTCACCCATGTTCTGGTCATGCTAAAAGTATTGCTATAGTTTTTTTTTTTTTTACTTATTTTGTCTTATTTTCACATGTAAAACGAGACAAAATCGATCAATTATTATATTTTTTTTTACGTTCTTAACAAAGACTTCATATTTTTTTTTCTAAAATCTGGTAAGTATAACAAAGAGGTGTAACTATAGCAGTATTCAAGTAAGCATGACAACACCGCTGCGTCAAGCGTGAATGCTCGGGCTTGGGTTGCGGCGCGCCACCGCGCGACTACGCGTGCGATACACTGACTTACTATCACATCACTTTATATTTTTGGGTATTTTAATTAAAAAAAAAAGAATCTTAAATTTATCTGTCAAAATTGGAAATGATAAAAAAAAAAATTAAACTACCCCCTCAATTTATTTTAATTTTCAAACGCGTGTTGTCGTGTTCAGCTAGTGATGTGGTGGATCAGTATGCCGTGCGTGTGTAACCGTAGAGTGGGGCACCGTTAGAGCTGAGTGTTGTTGCAGTGACACCGCCGCTGGGCGCGTACCCTCAACCTCAGCCGCCGCAGGGACCGTTCCTGCCGGCGCCTCCGCATCAGGCTGCTCCGCAGTATGGAGGTTAGTATAGCGACGTTATTTATCATCATCATTTCAGCCGAAAAACCAGACTCTTGTGACATAGGCCTCCCCCTTCCGTCGACACACCGACCCGCCCTGGAGGCCTACACGAATGACATTCGCTTTCAAATTGTTTATATTTTTCCAATGACTTGCAACGGGATTGGTAAAAGCTTTTCTTTAAGTTATGTTAAGCCGACACATTTTTGTGTCGTCCATTGAATGAAAGAAGAGTGTCACTTTGTGTAGGCCTTCAGTTCTCGCATCAAGCGGTTTCCACAGGCATATTTTAATAATATTTCTCAATACTGTTTAAGAGTCTTCCAATTCCAGGACTGGATTCAATGTTTAGGATGCATCTCGATTTGAAAACTGACTTGAATGTAGTAGTTTCGATTTTGTAATTTGAATGCTCTTGTCGACCCGAGGTTTGGCAATTCTTACTTGTAATTGGAGGGTTCCCATTTTCATCGATAAGAGCGCCTTGTCGTGTGCAATGCAAACCAATAGAACGCATTAGGCGCTGAGATAGCCGCGCCCAATGCGCGCGCAGCTAGTGAAGGACCGCGCCCTCTTGCAAGTTTTTCATCTTCTCTCAATGGCGAACAAACGTTCTGATTAACACGATTTATTCCTCCACCGGTAATTGAAGCTGCTGTCTTAGGAGCTATTCAAAGGCAGATTTTTAGCAGTGGTTTGTACATGTCCATGAGTACTGAGATTTATGGACCAAACAGACAGGCCGAGAGCAATTAAATTAGGATAGAAGTGAGATGGAGATAGAAGATGGGGATAGAAGGTTTAACAGTTATAATGATGATAATCAAATAATTAAATAAAATACGGTAGCAGTACTCACTCAGTCCCGTAATATACTTAGAACTAAGCAAAATCTTTACTTACTTTCTATTTCCTGATATTAATATGTTCTATTTTTTGTCTGTTTTTCTAAATAAGATTGTTACCGCACAGTCGCCGGTGGGTCGCCTTACGGGGTAACTTTCGGGGGAGCGGGCGCGGGTGCCGGGGGGGTGTATGCGCCCCCGCCTTATGAGCAACTCCAGCACCATCAGGCTATACCGGCGCTTAGCCAGCAGCTACCGGTAAGTAACAATAAAGTGTGTATTTTTTGAGAGGTTAGATGAAAAAACGGAGTTTCGAAAGATCCGGATAGGATAATAATATGAATCATGTGTCAATGGCCACAGACGCAGTTAATATTATGAATTGTCACTTTGTGACTACGAATTGTAACGTAATACATATTATTATCCTATTATGGCTCTGCTAAAGCGGCCATTTTAGACCCCCGCAGTGGCAGTAGGCAAACCACGTTTTTCAAGGGCCCGATAGATGATGGAGCAAACCTATCCTGAGTGGACACCTCGTCTTAGCAAGCGTAGTGTTGGAAGCCCCCCTAAGTTGGTCGACGATCTTAAAAACGAGGCTAGGTCAGACATGCAGAAGGTGGAGGACATGGTGTTGCAGCGCAGCTTCAGAGATAGATGCCCATGTCCAGCACAGGGAGCGCCACACAGCTCTTTTACATTCATTTATTTATTCACTGGTTGGAGATCTCGGTGCAAAATAATCAAGCCAGGATAAGAAAGAAGAATCCGCCCATCCTTACTATCCACCAACTTGCACGGGTTGAAACCATAATAATTCACCACCGTGTCCCAGCTGTGGTAATTATTTGCCACTACAATTTAAAAGTGTTTAAAACAGTTCGCTAGTTATTCGCATACGTACCACTAGCAATAGCTGTTTCTTAAACCGAAATGCCAACAAAATTCGATGGCCTCGATTACTTTCCCAGCAGATGTACAGCCCCGCCGCGGCGATGTACGCGGCTGCGGCCGGGTACCCGGGCTACATTGGCTACCCGGTGCAGTACTACCCGTACTACCCGACCGCCGTGCAGCCCTCTATCCAGCCGCTGCGGCCCACTATCATGATCCCCGTAAGTATACACTTGATGTCTGTTTAAGTTTTAGTTATGGTTTTAGGCACGCTTACACCATAAACTCACTTAATGCTGTAAAACGCGGTTCTGTTTCTGACAAATGTTTGAAGATACAGAGATAGGACGATGTTTGAAAGACGTTTAGCGCTAAACATTTGTAGTTATTTGTGGTGCGAATGAGCTTGGTTTAAATCTTGTAAATTGAGATAAAACATTTGAGGATATGCCATGATGGCATATCCTCAAATGTCAAATGTGCTTACAAAAAAAGTTGCATTGATTCTGTATTTTGTACATAATTCGATTTTAAGGCATGAATGAGATCACAGAGATGGATATTCGTTTCAAAATGATTTATTGTACATATTATATGCGTTCTAAGACCTAACCGGGGCTTTTATTTGTGTTAATCAAAACAAAGATGGTAATTTTAACGTAAAATAAACGATTACCGTATAGCCTAATTTGTACTACTGTATCTTTCAATGATTTATTCATAAAAAACAAAGACAAACATCTTTTTTTTTTAACTTACCATAAGGCACAATGCTATGCCCTCTACTACTCCTAACTTAACTTCTCTCCATACAGAACGGCTTCGAAGCTGGCGGTAGGTTCGAGGGCTTAGCGCAGACACTGCTGCCGCCCGCGCCGCCCGGTGTGCCGCCGTCGCCCGCGCATCTCGCTGCCATACAGCCGCATCAAGTGCTGTGAGTCTATAGCTAGCTCTATGTTCTTATTACTAGGTTCTAAACAAGACTTCGTCTGACGAGATAAATATGATCAGATCAGTAACAGGAATGGAGTAACTACGATTGCATACTGTCCTCTCCCCACTGTCTGATAATTAAGTACCAACACTGTAATTTGACTACATTGTTAAACCCCTCATCATCTGGCCGTTTCGGCTTCCAGTCATAACTGGATGCAGCTGAACACCAGTATTTTACACGAAATTAATGCCTGTAAATGGGTTATTCTACACACGTTCATGCATGCCTGTACATACAATACTGCACATGCATAACCTATCGTATATGGCGGGCTTCAGGCTCGCTAACCTAGTCAAACTTTTGAACAGGTACAAAATACTACAATATTATCCTTCACTCTTTCAGTTGGCGCTAAACAAATCATCTCAAAGATATCCCGACGTCGGACATCGCACTACGTTACATTGCTTATCTTAGAGAGTGAATGAATTCAGTTCATTCACTCTCTAAGCCGTTCACAGCTCGGTCACTGAATGAGGCGACTGATACAGGTACCATTTTCTTTACATTCATTCACTTAGAGTTCAGAATATCCGTCAATATTGACAGGTTTTTGGAAACTTTTGGAATATCTAAAAAAAATAAACTTTAAATAAGATGTATTTTAAGTTGATTTTAGATTAAAAACTCTCGAACATGAAAACTGAGCTGTGTGTATAAAGGTAGCTAATTTTAAAATGATTCGTAATTTATGTACAAGTAAAGAAATAATGTTCTAATGTACTGTACAAAAACAATGGTTGCCTTTTCAAAACCAAAGGGATGAAAACAAATTGAACAAAATTAATCTATTTTTTTTTTTCAGTGATAGTATTATTTAAATGCTTAATTTTATTTAAAATCAGTCGCCTCGCCAAAAGCTGTGATTTTCCAAAATTATGGAAGCAAGTCATTGTACGTAAATGTACCTTTTTTATTTAAACTATATTATACAATGTATTTTAAAACTTAAAAAATACACAGAAGCTATACTTAAACATTTATCTGTATAATGCATACAAATCTTTGTATAAATTATACAAAGATTCAAGTATGTATAAAATACACATGTAAAGTTAGTCTATTTGTGATTTGTATGTAATTGTGTTAGGTTTTGATGACAATTATGTTAAGGAAATGTACACACCACCCCTTTCAACTAAAACTAAAAGTCAAGTCACTTGTCAGGCTTCTCAACGTAACATCTCGCCAGTGTCCCGCCAGTAGTAGGCAGAGGTGTATGTATAGTACATCCACATTTCACGAGCTATGTTTAAGTCCCTTGTAACAAAGCACGAGCCTGTTGCCATGATGCAGTCACAAATCCAGACATATATTATCTGTGTATATTTTCTAACATTGTTGTATTAAGACTAAGCTATATTTAAATATATATTACGATATATAAACATATATATTTGGCAGTGCGTGTCACAACGTCGGTATCTTAGCCTGTTATTTGACTGTGATGTCGCGTGCGACCGCTACGCTCGCCGCTTCTAGTAAATCGACCTAAAAATCAAAGAAAGTATTAATTATAAGCAACGACGTAGGAATACCTACTTTGTATCTCGAAATTGAGTATGAAATTACGTGGAAAGTGATCTGAAGTGATGAAATATCATTTTTATAGGTGTAAGTGCGGAAACTAAAGAAAATATCATATTTTGATCTGAATGAATGAATGCTCTCTAACTTAGTTTAAGTCAAAAGATCTTAATTTACACATTGCTTTAAGAGTCGAAACAGAGTCTTCTAAAATCTCAATTTACGTCAAAAGCATCACATTTATCGAAATTACGTTACGTGTCCGCCAGAGGGCGCTATTTTCCTGCAGACTTGTCAGTGTAGTCGCGGCGAGCGAAGCGAGTGGACGCGGGAACAGCCGCCGGCTGTCAACGTTCTAGTATTATGCCGGTGAAACGCCGGACACACGAGTAAGACTAGTTTAGATGCGTCGACGGCTGTAGAAGGGGAGACGGAGAAAATTTAATTTAAATACTCGATAGGCAGAATATCTGCAAAAGAAGTAAGCGGGGATGTTTTTGTGTTTGGTTCTCGATGCAATGGAATTTATTATGAAAATAATAATACAGGGAGCTTAAAAAAATGTTTTGCTTCTAGCAAATAAAGTTTTCTATTCCGAAATTTCATTTTATAAAACTACAAAACTAACTGAAAGTGATATTAGTATGGTTTTCATTTAACAAGTAAAATTGGAGTTAAAATACACCCGGTTTTTTTTTAATAAGTTAAATTAAAATCTAAAAATTATAAATAGTTTGACTGATTTTAAGCCATTAGTTTGCTCAGCTAATGGACAAAGCACAAAATTAAAAAAAAAAAATGAAACACGAGCCGTCGACGTAATTAGTTATTATAATAAATAAAAAATATAAACAAAAGCGGTTGTGCGTGACGCAAGAGTGTGAGAGCGAAACGGTCATATTTCTGTTAGTTACGTTTGAATAGGGCGTGTTGGGGGGAGGGGAGTAACGAAATATATATCAGAAAGTTACTAAAACGTTAGACTCTAGTCTCTCTCTAGATATTATAACTTATTTACTAGTCTTTTCACCGACTATGTTGCGGTTGGCCCATGTAGCCATCAGAATGTTACATGGTGCGACTGCCTTTTTCACCTTACCCTGTTTAAAACGAAAAATGTTCTATATTATAGACATAATAAATATGTATCTGTTTTCGGGGAGCTTCTGTTAAAAAATTGGTCTTTTTTTGGTGAAACACTGTCTAAAATAGTCGAAATAATAATATAAATGAAATATTTTTAGTTCCCTAATCACGTCCTTACGAACGCAGCTACGATATAATATGTATATTTCAGCATGAAAGGCATTATTAAAGCCAATCAGTTGTTCGTATGATTGGTCCGTCGACTGCCAGTTTTTACAAATGGCAACACTCGTAACGTGTTACCAGATTCGACGAAAAAAAGCACAACTTGAAAAAAAAGTATTAAAAAATAAATCTTCTAAATATTTTTACTATACAATGCCAAATAATTTACTGGCAACACAGTTGATTGGTGTTGCCATGTGTAAAAATGTATCTGTTAGGTATATATCCAGTCTTAGTCTTGGTTTGTAAGCATGTGATTCTGAGTAGATGGGCGGTAGGAGAATCTCACTTATATTATTATTATATTAGTATAATAAATAGAAAAATCGGTTTGTTTCTTGAAAAAGTACCAACTGGTTAATTTCTACTGTTTTAAGAACACTTCAAGTTAAAATAAGGAATCTCATATGTATGTTTACAAGTTTTCAGTGTGTTACTTGAACTTAGTAACTTGAAATATGTGAACAACCAGTTGAGCTGTTAGCCGAGTGGCTATTTACATGTTTCAAGGTTCTAAATCACGCACTAAGTACGTGTAACAGAGCTTAGATGGATAACTTCAAGTCAATAATGGCATCTTACTAAGCATTTAAACTATAAATAAATTGAAATCAGTAATAATTTCTGTGTTCATAAGCTTTATATCTGCCTACCCATGTTATAAAAATGTCAAATCAATGTTGATAGATATTATTTTTTAGATTGTAAATAAGCGCGTAATACACATGCCTGTAAGGAGTGTTACATCACACATTGTTTGGGCTGGAACATTTGATTTCGCAGTATATTTTTTTATCAACAAAGTCGAACTGTAGCAATTACCGCAGAGGTTCCATTTGGCTCATCCCGATCGATAAACTAAATTGTCATTTCGTCTCATCACAATCTAACTGCCGAGTAGCTCTTTACCGAACGTACACCGGGTGCCGAATTTTGCCGTGCTGAACATATTGTGTGTAGTACCTCTTATAGACAAAATGTGTATCTACGGCTTTATTCGACATTGTAAGTTAACACCAAAACAGAATTCAGTGGTTATTTTCTCGAAAATAATGTTATGAAGTTCAAATGATGAATTTGAAAAGCATTTTTGTGCAGTTACAATTTTCTTTAAGAATGTTCCAATAATTTGTTGAAAATGAAACATATTTTTGGTCACGCATTTGTAATTTGTAATATACACTGGACTAAACTGTGGTAGATTAGAAAGCTTATATTATCATCTACTATGTTAGGGTTGACTTCCAGTCTAACTATGATGCAGCTGAATACCAGTATTTTACATGGAGCGACTGCCTACCTGATCTCCACAACCTAGTAACTATATAATCAGATATGCCTTTTTAAGACTGGGTCTACTTTACAACTTACATATGTGTTACTAAAAATTTGCAAACAAAAAGCATATTCCAATATGCATGATTGTTTTAAATGTGAGATTCGTGGGCAACTATTATATTGTTTGCTTTGTTCTTGGGCGATCTGACCATATTTGCCCCCACAATGTTCTTGCCATGCCTTCAAAAATATCCAGACTTTAAGTCTAAACCATATCGGTAGACATAAAAAAGTATTTTATGTAGATTGAAATAGTCTATGGTCATCTTTTTTTCTTGAGTGGGGTAATCTTGGTCACCTTGCCCCAAACAATGTTTTGCCCAACAGTGGGCGTGAAAGATCTTTTTGTACTAGTTTATATACTGAGCCTTTTTGATTATATTGCATTTTTGTTGATGGAATCATGTTATTGTGTGAGTAAAGGAGTCTGTGGTTGTAAAGCGATCTTGTTAGTGATTATAAAGGGCTGACATTCGAAAATGAAAGAATTTTGGACGAATTAATAAGAAAAAATCTGATTTTTAACCATATTTTCTTAAGTTGGACTTAGCTTTATGATATACTAAAGTAGATCTAAAATGACAAAAAAAAAAAGAAATTAATCGAAATTATTTAACTTAAAATTCTGATTTTCAAAGGAAATTATTTAAAAACAGTTTTTATAATCACTAGCATAGTTGCAAAGGAGAGTACCCATTGCGGTAGATATTAATTCCCGGTAAGAAAGGGACAAGCGGCTTTGAGGGCATTACCGTGGCACTAAATTATGTCAGGTCACGACAAATGTTATGGCATAGTATCCTCATCATCTGCCTAGTCTTTCTCCAACTATGTTGGGGTCGGCTTCCAGTCTAACTGGATGCAGCTGAAAACAGTATTTTACATGGAGCGACTGCCTATCTGACCTCTACAACCCAGTTAGTACTGCGTAATACGATAAACTTGGCAAGATTGGTTGTCCGACTTTTGGGCCTCTGACTACCTGTAACGACTGGTAAAGATCCAGAAATGATATAGTATCTTGTCACGATATTGCACTCTGGGCCGCCTGATTGATTGAAATAACTTTATTTTACAAAACCCAATTTCAAAATAGTTTCCAAAGCATGTATTTAACGACAAGAAATATCGTCCGAAGATTTTGCCTGTGCATTTTTTTTTCTTTAAAAAATAACAAAATTTTTCGGCGGTAATTCTTGTTTGAATCTTATGAGCCAAACATATGTGATGTTTGGGTCGCCTACAGCCGGCACAGCCGGGCGGCACAATCTAATGTACATTTTGCTGTCCAGCTCTGCCGCATAAGACGGCCCCGGACGAGTCATGCCTCACTAAAGTTGATGTTTTTTGTATTTGGTTGATAGTTTTCAAACTTTGATTTATTTTGGTTTTGTCAAATCAAAAGAAATCAGCTTTTGTAAAAATTATATTTATCATTTTACATCTTAACTAAAGTTGACTTTAGTAATGAATGATGCCAACAAATGTTTAGTTTCTTATAACTTTTTGCTAGAGAATGAAATGTTATTGTTTCAATATCAGATGTTTTATATTCATAATGCAAATTTTAAAATATCTATAAAAGGGATTTTCATATTCATTTATCAATAGTAAAGATTTCTATTTTTGAACGTAACAAATAAAATCTCCCTTTCTAAAAAGATTTTTCTGTAACGAGTTATAAGAGCAATATAAAGAATCTTTGTGGTGAATATTCCATAAAACAGGCATCTATATAGTCGAAATAATTGACTGTCAATATAAGTATTATCAACATAAATCTACTTATATTCTCCATAAAGTTTCAAAATTAGCAGTTTTAAAGTTAAAGGGTTTAGAACCGAATTGGCGTAGTTATCTTATCCCCATATTGAATTTTCTGCAAAGTGCCGAGATATTTGGAATGTAATTCTCATTGCTTGCCGACGTGGCACTGTAGAGCATATCCCAGGACAGTTCTTTGTTTAAGTGTCATAACATCACGCCTGTTAGGCACCGAAATGTTAGGCAGATGTGTACCTAATAGTACACCCACATTCCGCCAGTGATGTTTTTCAAGTCCCGTGTGATGGGGTGGGTCCTCGACCCATATATACCAGTTCACAATTACGATAAGGTGACTATGCCAGCTTCCACAGTAGATAAAAGGTTCAATTATCGTTTTGTTCGCACCACTGCATACACCGACAGCTTTCGTTTGAATTGTGTAAAATTAAGTGAAAATGGGTTTTGCTCAAAAGAATGTATCTAGACTAGCGAGTCACGTGCAATATATAGCATAATTATTATTATTTTTGTTTTGAAATAAAACTTATTAAAAATCGAGTTTTGCGTTTGTTTTTCATAACCTTCCTTGTGTAAATACATTCACACTGAAGTTAATTTGTTGAGCAACGTTTTCAGGTGTTTGTGGACAACAACTAATCACAAAATGTTGCTAAACAAAATGTTACATCGGTTTGATTGTGACCACCCGCATATCACCTGAAAAGCTAACACACGGTCACAATTACATTACGTCCCGGGGAGTGTCACTAAGGACAGTTGAAATCAACTTCGTTATTTATGGCGTAATACGTCGTAAGAGATTTTGCAGAAAACAAAGGGAGCTCGGAATTCATATGCGACGATTACGTCGTCAAGCCAAAAAGGAACTGATATAGTGATTAAAATGATCTTGCAATTTGTAGAAAATAATAACACTTGCGAGTGTGACCCCGCTCGTCGCTTCTTCCATCGGGCTCCTGCGCATTCCGCTGTTTGTTTTGATTTTGGCACTTGTTTATACCTTAGGCCTTAGGTTTCGGCCAAAAATGCGGCCTTTTTGGCCAAAGCCGAATTTTTCATTTTATTACATACTAGGGTGGGGGGAAATGTGGGTGGACTATTACGTACACATGGTGGCACATGAAGCTGTACATTTCCAGTATAACTTGGCCTGGCTTTGTATAGATTTACTATACAATGAGAGATCCGCATAAACTGGTTTTGTATAGCTTGATTGGCCGTCGTGCGTACCTCTGCCTAACCCTTCGGGGATTACAGGCGTGATGTTTTGTTGTGTAGAATGACGCACATCTCATCACGAATCTTTAAAAAATCTTTAGATTTAAGAGGCAAAGAAAAGAGCTTTTTTCTTGTCGAAAGGATGGTTATAATATAATAAAACTACAAAAAACTAACAACAATACCATTTATTTGGTTATACAGATTTTTACATATAGCAACAATAATAGGATAGTTTTACTAATTTTGTCTCACATTATAAGTGATCAAAAAGTGAACAGTATATTGCGTCTAAATGCTAAACCTTTCGAAACACTAGTATATAATAAATACTATTATATCTATTAATTATATATTCATACATATTATATAAAAAAAAAAAACAATATTTGCAAAAATGGAAGACTAATCTTGGAAGACTTCGAAACTATAAATTTATATTATTTTGACACTGAAAATATATTTCCTTTAATATTAATTATACATAATCTTACAAACTAAGCAATTTGGAAGCACTGCGATTCAATTGTTATAGTGACACCTATCAGTAGAAAAAATAACTACTCTGCTAGCGTACTGCCATCTGTTATCGAGTATTAGAATGAAGATTCTATGAGTAATTTAGTCATAAATATTACTTTAAACTAAAATACGCATTAGAAGCACAAGTAGCTCAGCTAACGATATTCACACGCTACATATTTACACATTACTAATATTATAATTTGACTGATAGTGCCATTTTAATTTCGAAATAAATATTACTTAATAATTGCTGCTATTGGCCGCTAGAATGCTAACTCAAAACAATTTTGCCAGAAACTATCATCTTTTATCTAATATTACCACGAACACGACACCTATTAACTTTAACCCGCCCTCGAGATTGTTTCTCCGTCACAAACTATTCTACTCTTTCTATTGTCATCGTCACATCATATTTTTCGTATATTTACATACTTATTATGTACTTAGTAACTCAAGATCAAATAAACGACAATATTATCATACAAACCAAGTACCAATAATAAATTAAAGACAGATTAAAAATTGTAAACAGAATAGTATACAAACAGAATTATTTCAAAAATATTGATAAATATTTATTTAATTAAAAACAATAATGCCGACAAGAATATTAAATAAAATGATAAGTACACCTATCCTAACTTATACCTGAACATCGAGACACAGACCTAATACCGATAAAATAAATAAATATAATTTATTGCAATATTACACATGAAATTATTCGTCCTAACATTATTTAACGCAGCGCCATCTTTTGTCAAAAACATTGGCTTAATCTACTCGTCATAAGATGGCGCTAGTTGTTTCTTTTAAATTTTTAATGTCTCCAAGACGTGCCTTTGGCGGTAAATTAAAATATTTGATTTTGTAAATAAGCACCGAAAAGCTGTAAACTACAACGCGTTTTTACAACATATAAAATTTAACAATACTCTTTAATTGGCAAAACGGGAGATATGTTTTATAAAATGTGATTTTGATCTCAATCAATATATATTTATTTTATACTTAAGATACCTAAACAAAGTGAATAATATAGAATAAAATTTTGATTAAATTAAATATGTATATACAGGGTGGCCAGTAATTAATGGATAACCTTGAAATGGGTCATCATAAAACTACTGGCCAATCAGAAAAAAAAACAAAAACCAATTTGTATTCGTTAAAATATTTTTTTGTCGAATGTTAGGCGTAAGCTGGTTTTAAATAGGCTTTATTTCATTATTACTATGCGACACTAACGTCTATTAATATTATTTAAACCCCAATGATCAGGCACAATTAATATTCCAATATTGCAAACTTCTTTGTTTAACCAAAATTTACTCCTTTTGAACGTGAATTACAATAACTCACTTATCACGTTAGGCACAATAATGACGCACATATTATTTTAAAATTAATGGTCACTTTTGTTTCTATACTTTTTTTATAATAAGGATGCTTAAACTTGGTCAAAATGATTTTTATTACGTTTTTCACTAGAACAGTAATTCAAGTATTTTTTTAAAACGCCGTGACATAGCAGTCATACTTTTTATTGCTTATCTGTCAGGTCAGTTAAAGTTCGTTACTATAACAATAAAAAACCGTTGAAATTCATTAATTTGTGGTATTGGTATACAAGAATGTAAAATAAGGTAACTAAAAACATTAATTATTACTTGTTTTTTTTTTAATTTGTATTTTTTTTTCAGAATGGCCCTTAGTTCTACGATGACCTTTTTCAAGGTTATCCATTAATGAGCGGACACCCTGTATATATTTTATAATGTAGATATTATTCACTTTGTTTCATTTGCGTTATAAATATATAAATAGTCAGCAGATATAGTACATTTTGATATAAATGGGGACATTTTGTTACTACAATCGATGCGGAATTTACACCCGACCCGTAGGCGACGTTGTTATGGAGCCGAGAACTGCAGTAACAAATGCCCACATGTATCAAACGACGTTTTTCAATACACTTTCGAAGAAATAAAATAGAACGAAAAGTATTTTTGTCATGAATTATTAGGGACCTGTGATTTAATTTGCGTTTTTCCGCGCTTTCCTTTCGCCAGGTTGAAGAAGAAGCAAAGGTATGAAGCCGCGAAACAGCCTAATATGAAAAATAGAAAATTCAAATAATTTGAATTTTGAACACAAATAAATGTCATGTAATTTGTTCATAAAAGTTTTTTTTTAATAATAATTATGTTTGTTTATGATATTCTATTAAAAATACAATTTATATATTCAAAAAACATTTACGCCGTCAAGACGCATATCTCTTTGCCGAGATTAAAAAAAAAAAAACAATTACCGCCGACTATAGGAATTGAACGAATTTGGACTTAGTTTATTTAGTATGGTTATCTGCGGAAATTTTTATTTCCGCACATATTGTGATAAATAAAAAAACAACCTACGTGTGTGAAATACATTGGATGTTGAGCCTAATCGTAGTGCCATAAGAGCCAGTTTTCGAGGAAGTGTATTGAAAATAAAATTATAGCTCTCCAAAAACAGTTTCTTAGTTCTATTGTAATCAACCATTGTTAGGTATTTTCTTCCAGGTCTCTAACTTTTCTTCTTTCATGTCGATGATAAGTATTGCCATACTACTAAAGTACTTTACATAACATTGTTATTTCAGATCAATGATCAATGCCTAATTTAGTTTTAATACATAAATAGACGTTTAAATTGTAACTATAACTACACACATAATATCATCCATATCCATATCATTTACTACACATTAAACACATACGCACATGCATCATCTTTTGCACTCACGCTCACCCTCTGACACAATCTACACAAACATTTTTTCAACAACATTGCCATAAATATTCAACAGAACTGACTACATACGGTCAACTGACCAACTAGACAATTTGAGCTTTGTAATCTCATTTTTTTGTTTAACCCTACTTTAACACTATTTGAAAATACATTTTCAATGTCAATATTTTTTAAATATATATTATAAAATATATACATAAATATTTATGTGAAGGGATCAACATTTAATAAATAGGTATAATATTTATTTTATAATATTTTAATGTAGAGATGGCTCGTTACATTTCTTTTTTTAAAATCATTCTATTTTTTAGAATTATTTAACGTTTAGGGAATACAGTGGACCGCTAAGAAGAGATGAAGAGATTCATGTTTATTCTTAAAAATAGTATTATTGGAATTGTCGAGAAATATGCTTAAGTGTTCTGTTCAGATTAATCCTAAATATTTATTATTCTTGTCCGAAAAGTCAAGTCAAACATTACGAAGATTCGTAAGAGAAAAAGCGGGGATGTAACTATTTTATATTTAAAAAGTAAAAAATGTGTCGTTGATTTTACTAGAAAAACTAATTTCTATACCGACTTATCCGTTGAAACTCGTCGAGATGCTAATAAAAATCAGAAATCCTAAAGATGTTCTAAAATTAGCTAAAACTTTTAAATTACTTATTCAAACGAACAAGACACACTCGGCCAATTTATAAATTCATTCAAAAACCAATCAATTCCATTGTTTTGTAAAACTTTCCAATTCGACAACAAAATATTCAATTTTAGAAATTACATGAAACTTAGTTTAGCTACTCCTCAATAGATGGCGATAGTGAAGCTTGTAGTTAGTAGTTTTTATTTTAATGAGTGATTATTTTATACTCCCTGGCACACCTAAGATTGCTATGCATTTTTACAGCAGATAACATCTAGATAAATAAATCACTAGATCTTTTGATACAAGTATGTAACATATAATGTTTATAAGTACATAATATTTGGTAACGGCGGCGAAAATTTCTTAACCAAAACCACATAACGTTAAAATGCACATTAATAAACACTTTAAAGGAAAACGAGAGAATATTTCAAAGTCACATTTAACACCTAGAATTATTCCAAAAATCTCTAGAAAACAAATAAACAGCCAAATACGGACACCCCTTCACAACTTCCCTTCCTTAACCAAATAAAATGTCTCCGCCGTTACCCGATTCATTTAAAGCTTTAGTCAACGATGATGTCCTGTCCGAGACGGTCCATCTCCGCTAGCATGAAGTCCACGTCTTTCTCGGTGACGGCTGCAGACGAGATGATACTGCGGAAGAAGTTCGGGCGACGGTCGTCGGGCTGGTAGGCGACCATCAAAGTTCCCGACTGCATCATTTTGCCCTTCAGTTTGGCGCACACCTGAAATTTGTAATTGAGCTATTAGGTACTAGGTGGCGCTAGACGTGTTGACAGTGATTGTGCAACATTGATATTTTAGTCAGTTTTTTCATTAATTGCATCCTGTTTCAGTAAGTATTATTATCGTGTGCTCCGCCAAGTTATCAAAACAGAAAAAAACTTAAAATTATTTATTTATTTTAATATTATTTGTTCATCACAGCTTGCAAAATTAACAAAAATATAAGTAATATTATATTCGCACAGTTAGAGGTATTCCTAAATCAAGTCGAAATTATGGTTACCCTGCTCTAACGTTGTATGAGAAAACATATTTTTCACGCGTTGTAAACTGTTCTGAGGGTAAAACGATATGTCATTCTAATGAGGTTAAAATACTGAATACTCACTCCGAAATCCTAGCAATTATAGAAAATGAGATATCAGCGTACAAAGTAACGTTTCGATCGCGCGGCCACGTACTTTTTGTTTTGGACTTATTTCGTCTGTTTAACAAATCTTTAGTAGTATTTAATGCTTTCGTTAGTTTTGACAAATTAAGACCTTTCTTCTTGTAACAGTTTTAATGTACGAAGTCTTAGGTTTAAAGAAATAATCAACAATAAAGAAACAACAAGTGGAGGATTGCGCGGCCATAACTTCATAGGTGAATATTTCGTAAAATGTTGATCCAGAGCTTATAATTCTTTTTTCGACAATTATTGACAAATTTAGTCTTCAATTGACAAAAAGAATTAGATCTCTAACCCAAGTAGTTGCTGAGATATCCATGGCCGCGCAATCCTCCACGTTACGTTCGCGCGGCCAACTTAAAACCCTCATAACTTCTTTATTTCTACTTTGACAAATTTTTGGTTTGTACCCTTCGCTTTTGACAAATTTCGACAAATTTTTTGGTGAAGTTTTTTTCTGTTTTGATAACTTGGCGGAGCAATCGTAACGCACACTTATTATCATCAAACAAAATACAAATGTTATTTTAATCAATTTGCACAATACTAAACAACAGTACAAATGAAAACTAAATGATTAGTTAATTATTGTTTCACAGTCCCAATCCCAAACATATCAGCTCAAACATTATTGAATCGAGCAATCTTGAACTTCCTTAATCTTTATTTATTTAATCGACTCTACAAGATCATATTATAATAAATTACCTAGTTAGTAAATCGCAGATATCGAATCCCGTTAAAACGAAAAAAAAAATGATTTCGTATTTTGCGATGAACAGCCGCTGATACTGTAGTAACTTGAATATGAGTTGAGAAAATGTGTTACATCTTGTTTATCCTGTATATCAATACGCGTCGCAGAGCTCAGCTAGCTAATTCAATCTTGTAGATATAATAAAATTAATTAAACATAAAAAACTCCATCAGCCCACCTTCCCCAACTTGATCTCCTTATGTGCGTCATGCGGCAGACCCCGCAGCTGCTTGGGCAGGTACCAGAAGGAGACGTTCACCATCTCAGGCTCCATTATGAGGTGGAACTTGTCGGGCTGCTCCTTGATACGGCGCACCTGGTACTCCGCCAGCTCCATCAGACGGTCCATGTGGCGCTCGAAGCCGGAGGTGCCCTGGGACGAGGGTAGGGGGTTAGGAGACCATGATAACAACAATTAGTAAGTCAGTAAGAAGGTATTTTAACAAATTGTAACACAGAGCCAGAAGTTTTGAAACTGATATCCAAGGTGATATTATTGGCCTTATTGCAAGTTACCTAACGATTTATTCAATTAACCTAACCAACTTTTTTTATGGAATTGATTCTAGTTGCCGACTCAGTAAAAGTAGAGTAATGTAACTAAAATCAATACTTATCCATATACTAATTTATATTCATATTATAAATGCGAAAGTAATTCTGTTTGTTTGTTACCTTATAACTACTAAACGGCTGATCGGATTGTAATGAAATTTGGCAAGGAGATAAATTATATCCTGGGCCCTTCCCCAGGATATAATCTAACCACGGGTCAACCAATAGATAGTTCCGTGACTGAAGCTACGCTCAAATAAGGCTAGTTGCCGCTTCAGTGCAAAAGTTCATATAAATTTAAAAAACTGATATTGGAGCGTTTCTGCAATGTGGTTGCTCAAACCTGTGTCTGCGAGCCTTCGCATTTCTACCTAGCTAACACACTAGCACGTGGTAAAGGGCTGTCATTTATAACATTTGAGATGCAAACGATGAAAAAGTTTGTCTATTTGGTTGCCTGTACTCCAGCAGGACATACCTTGCCGCGCCACTGCAGCCACAGCTTGAAGATGTCGTTGTGTCTGCCGCACTGGATGACCTTATCCCCGGTGTCGAACTTGGGATCGTAGATCTTGTCAGTCATGAACAGATACTCAGCTGACATCGCGTTGCAGTTCAGGAGGATACCCTGGAAAGAGAACGAGGCTGGAGATCAGAAATTCCATAATATTCATCTCAGAAAAATTGATGAGACTTGCACAGACCAGGGACGCATGGAACAAAAGAGGAAGCGTGCACTTTGCAGTGCTTAGAACCAGGCTGTTCATGATGATGATGATTAGGTATCTGTACGAAATGTTCCCCCTCCCACTGCTAGCACAGGACACAGGGCTCCCCTCTGTGAGGGGAGGAGGGGGTCATTGTGCACCACTAGTTTACCTTGGCATATATTTATGTCCTCGAGTTTTGGTTGAATAGGACGTTTCATCACAATTTCTTCATCGTACTGTCGAGTGGTCGCAAGCTGATGAGCATGAGGATGTGGGCTCGATTCCCGGGTCGGGCAAAGTGTTATTGGGTTTATCTATCAGGAATTTCTCAGTAGCAGCTAAAGAGTCTGGATTTGTTGCCCGGCTGATGTCAATAGGTTCGCCCCCCTATTACATAGGACGTAAAACATAACTGGCGGAATGTGGACGTAGTATTAGGCACACCTCTGCCTAACCCTTCGGGGATTACAGTCGTCATGCTGTTTCTTCATCAATTTAATGCGTATCTTGGTTGCTTAACACCGCTCGGGATGCTAGGACACTTCATACCGAACCTGAGACCCTGCGCTTAGCAACAAGGTACTTAATCAAAATCACGATCAATGTAATTCGATAATTTAATTGTTGATAAGATTCCACATTTTGAGTTAAAATAACAGACTTATCATTCAACACACACTTCTCTATCGAAACCCGTGCACAAATTCAAAATAACACAAGCTAAACTCCTCAATCTGTGTATGAACAGGACCATAGAGTTTGTAAAGCATTATGTAGATTCGTTATCTGTCGCACACAGCTGTTTGTCGGTGGATTTATATGCTAAATAGACACACCCCTACTCGAGTGATAGGGTAGTGTTTGCGGTGAATTGGAGTACCTAGTCCGTATACGGTATGTATACCGTATAGGCGTATACTCATGCAAAGATTTATTACCAGATCTCTCAGCCAGTTTCTGCTAAATAGTAGCTGTCTAAATTATACACGATCAAAGTAAACTAAGTCAAGAAATTCCTCAGACGAGATGGGTGTCACTGCCCATTACTTTGCTATCAGCGGCCGTAGACGTAAATCATCTGTAATCGTTATCAGTTTATGGTGTTGACTAGAAAAAACCTAAAACCCAATTTACGTTTCACCGACGTGAGATTCGAAATCAAGAACTCTTGCCCGGCATTAGAGCTTGCGGCCACTAAAACAACGAGACACGCATATCAGTCTAAAAACAAATAACGAACTATACACTGAATATGCCAAGAATAACCTTATTCCATTAAAGTAAGCCAAACAATTTGGCTTATAAATGGTTGTAGCCTGTCAGAACAATATGCTTCATGATAAATTCCTGTGGACCCCGCCTACACTCCATGTTTGAGGTTAGGGGTGGGACTGAGTCGGTATCGATACAGTCGTTATTTTATTCAAAAATAGTAAAAACAGGCTCTGAGCTGGTGTCTTTTTTGGGACAAACCCACCACACTTTTCCCAAATCACTGCAACTCTTGAAGCCAGAATCAACAGTGGCGACCACTAGAAAAGAGCCGAGACAATGAAGGTCGACGAAGTCCCAGGGGACAAACAATTTAAATGTCTTAGGTCCTGCTACGAAATTAATCAGAAAAAAATAGCGGAGGAGTAGCAAAAACTTAATTTCCACTTCACTGATCACTGAGCTGGTGTTATGAATATTTTTTCCTATCCAACTTTAGGGTTCTCTACCCGAAGGGTAACCAACGGGACCCTATTACTAAGCCACCGCTGTCCGTCCGTCCGTCCGTCTGTCTGTCTGTCAGTGGGCTGTATCTCATGATCCGTAATAGGTAGACAGTTGAAATTTTCGCAGAACGTGTATTTCTGTTGCCGCTATAACAAAAAATAATAAAAATAAAGGGGGCTCCCCTACTACGATGATACGGAACCCTTCATGCGCGAGTCTGACTTGCACTTAGTTTTTTATGTACCTGTAGAGAATGTCACACAGGTATTTGTGACTAAAAATTCGATGTCAGCCAGTCTGTGGCTGTTAGTTTTCTTTCTTTTCAGATAAAACTTTTTGCGATCCAATATTAACATGAAAAGCCTGGACTTCAATTCAATTACAGCCACCAATATAAAGTGTGCCAATGCCTTGTAAACACTTAAACATTGTACAGCGTACCACACGGCGCTGCGCAGACGACGGGCTATTGTCCCTGCGCAGAAAGGATCGCTGCGTTGAAATGAATCCTGTCCATTGGTTGCCAGTGTTGCCACGTTGTTTTTTCATCAATTGGTTGATGCACATTGTCTGCGGGCGAGTTGACCATCACCTACTTAGAGCTCAATGATCCCTTCAATTTGAATTTTATCGATAAACCGCAACCACGTTCACGTCCCTACCCTGTCAGGAACGCGGTACATTTAATTAAATTCCTCTTTGCGACACTTGCCAGCATATGTTGCCAATTTGGGTCTACCCTTATCACCACTACAGATGAAAACCAACCTTATTTCCATTTGGAAAATCTCAACATCCCTTGTGCTGTTGTTATTATATTTTGGTAAGAATTACTGGCTTGTCGCGTAACGGAAATTGAGCTTTGTCACAGCGTGATAAGGTTGGAATTGTTTAAATAAAGTCGGTAATGTTCAGGAATTTCGATATTTGTTCTGTTAGCGAGTGGCTTTCCATATTAGCTACTTTGCGAATATTAATATTATGAAATGCTGTTTTTTTTTTCACGGAATTTATGAGTCTAATGTTCGAACAATCTTGCATTCTGGAGTCAGAAAATTGGTGATAAGACGGATAAGTTTTACAAGATATTAATCCTTCCAGCAGTAATTTATCAGTGGCAGCCTGGGGCCTCTATCTGTGTCTGGGACTTTAACATAACTGTTGTACTATAAGCACATCTCTGCCTAACCTTTCGGGTATTTTTTTTAAGTGTTTTATATGATTTTAATTTTCAATTTTTCTTATTTTTTATTACCTGAAATCCTGAGCGTTTCCTCAAAAGTTTCTATATTAAAAATAATAGCTGTTCTAAAACTCTTATCAAATAATGTAAACTTATGATCGCTCCACACTCATAAATCAGAATCACCCTGCTATAACATTGAGCCACTGCCATTACACGCAGACGTTTACTGCGCGTCTGCAAATAATTGCTCAGCTTTTACTATTGTCTGCCATAACGATAACAGAAACATACTTTGTTATTTCGTATAAAAACGAGGACAGCAACTTTCTATTTGGCAATTGAAGACGATTTACCATTAATATTAGGTACCTATAAATGTGAATCTCTTTATGGCTGCGTATAGTAATGGATAAAAGGCGACATAAAATATCCCATAGGCAAGACTTGGACAGAACGTAAACCGAAATAAAACAGTTTTCTTACAGAGTAAGCCTCAAGTGAGCGGTACGCGCGTTGTGAGAACGACGACGGCTAAAAAGCTATAGGCTTTCAGTACTCACCTCATACTTGAAGTGTACGGTGGAGCATTGCAGCAGGGTACCCATCAGCTTGTGAGGGTTCCACGTCACGGAGTCAGCCCTGAGGACAAACAAAATACTCGGTTATAGAACTCGTTATCACCTGCCTGCTTTTTCCAAACTAAGTTGAGGTCGGCTTCCAGACTCAACGCCTACAGGATACCAGAATTTTACATGAAGCGACTAACTTTCTGACCTCCACAGTCCAGTAACTGGGTAATACAATACCCTTTGATAATGCTGGTTGGCAGCACTTTCGGGCTTCTAAATAGGTACCTGTAACTTCTTTCGATGATTTACAAATGACATCCCAGCTTAACGTACTCTCCGAGACACGGAGGAAACTCAGAATGTAATAGATGGTCACCCAGTCTCGGACAATTCAACCTAGGCACGCGCTGCTTAACCTTGAAGATCAACCCGTATGGTTGTTATTAGTTAGCTACGAGTCCCTCTAATCTATCTTCAAATAAAATCCCAAAATTATTATAGAAATTAAATATTAAATTCAATGTTGAATTTTGACAAACCGAAGGTCACTCAGCTAGCCCGGGGTGACATCGGGCAATTTGCATAATGCCGTAATCAATTGTGAATCAACGCTGATGCTACCCCTTCTATTTGCTTGTGGGGAATTCATTCGCACTGTGTGGGGAGATCAGGGGAATAGGGTAGATAGGGACATTGTGTGATGAGCTAGAAAACTGCTGTGGATTATGATTTTGAGATTATTTTTTTTAGGGTCATTGTGTTTTTGTGAAGTCACTCTTTGCGTTTGTTTGATTGATTTATGAAAATGGCTCAAAAGTGCTTAATCGAATAGCGATACTGAAATGTCTTCGTGGGATGCATCAATTAGCCCTACATAAAAAAAAATGCTGATGATTAAGACAAAAGTTATTGATGAGTACGACGAGTTACTGGTCATTTGCTGGCTAACTTTGTTACAACGCGATGCATATGTTTAGTGCATAATCAAAAATCAAAATCAAAATCAAAGCATTTATTTCAAGTAGGCCAGTTACAGGCACGTTTGAATGGTCTTAACAAAGACAACAGTAAAAAATAGCTACAGTCCCAGTCACAAGGCACAAAAACTGTGAAAGTACTGTAGTTGCCCATTCCCTAACGTAGATCTCTATGGAGAAGAACGGGCAAGAAACTCCATGGACACTCTTTTAAATCAGAATACTCATACTGGCACGAGGGAGACACTCTTAGCAACGCAACAACAGCGGCACGGTTCGAGCTTGACAAAGTCTATCCATCGTCGACCATCCATAGCATCCGGAGCCCCAAGCCCCAGAAAGAACGATAAGCTTTTGGTCTCGGCTGGCATCTTACAGTCAGATTCCCGAAAGGTTGACAATGAGTTTTACCACGGGGTATCTTGTTGCCCGATTACTAAGCTGAGGGTGTGGAGACCATATGGGTACATCTGGTAGCTACATCTAGTTAGGCTAGAAGTAGACCACAACACAGTTGCGGGAAGTGTAAGTACATACGTAGATGAGATTGGCGTCGTCAATTAAAATTAAAGTCACCATTTAACTTTTTTTAGTATATTTTACGCGACTGCCCAAAAATGAGGGTAACGGATAGTTCAGAAGTTTGAATACAAACAAAATTGTATACTACCTAAAATGTGAAGAAATAAACGTGTCCTCCTGTTTTACCTACAATAATCCAATTTACTCCAAGACTCCACTCGACACCTATTTACCTAAGTAATGCAAAACAGATATAACTTAAAATTCATGAGCTCGCAGCAGTGTAAGCACAAAGTGAAACAGTACGTATCGTATTGACACAGTCACACAGTGCTGTATTGGCGCGAGAGGCGCGCTCTGGCGGGACTTGAGGTAATCCTCTGTGTTTACAGCTTTGGGGGTCGCATGCGGCTGCGTTTACACCGAAGTGTAACGAAAGGGACTCAAGGTTTATTTTTATGGAAGGCTAATTTTTGTATTTATTTGTTACCCTTTTTTGTGTTTCTTGTACTAGAGGTTTGTGTGAGCGCTTTACCCAAAAAGCTAAATTTAACTTTTCTAATAAACATTCAAAATTGAATTGGCTTTTTCTACTTTTTGCGGTTGTGAGACGCTAATTTTGCTACAAGTTCATTATTTGAATGGCATTTAAGTTTCTTCTACTTTACGGTACCTTGAATGGACTACAAGTGCATCAAATCCCCTTCAAATAGAGTACCGTACACAGTACACCATGATACGATCAGAAAAAACTTTATATCCACGCAATAAAAGCGAACAAGACTGCATCAGCCTCGTTTGTGTTAGGTCCCACAGTTGCGGGCCTAGGGGCCCAAACTACGGCAAGCCCATAACACAAGCAGACTGCTCAGAAACCCTAACATCGTGAAGAGTAGTAGTTTATAAGGGCAAGCCAACCTTTTAGACTTTTATGAAAGTACCGCCACGAGGTTGACGAAAAAGAGTAACCATGGAGTTTCTTGCCGGTTCTTCTCCATAGGAAACGACCAACCTGAACCGTGCACCTTTTTGTCGATGTTTTATAAATGCTCATCTAGGCCTAAGTGAAATAAAATATTTTAATTTTGATTTTGACGTGACTTGACACCGAACTAAATTCGATAAATATGATCGATGGAAACCGATTTCTTGCCGTTAATTTACTCTTTTAAATTCGCGACGGTGTAACTGTGCCTTAACTTTAAACATGATAAATGAGCTGCGCACAAGTGCAGACGTATGTACGAACACTTTTTGTTACTCACCGACTATACCCACAGTCCTTCCGTATTTGTTAACCTCAGACAACTACAGTCTAATAGCAATCTTACAAGCGTTATTATAAGGATCAAGATAATTTTGTCAGCGATTCTAGGGTGGAGGTAAAATATTTTTTGAAAGGACCCTGGATACCCTGTGTCGAGGGAGACTTTTAATTAATCTTAAAAGAGGTTTAATAGCACCGCTTCTGAAGGGAGGGAAGAGGGATTGTTCTTTTTTTTTGAGAGTTTTTTTTTAGCTTTGTTGGAAGAATGGCAGTGCTAATTGTTTTCTTTTTTGGCGAAGTTTTTTGTAGATTTTTGCCTGCAAAATAGGAGTAACCTCAGCTATACAGGGTGTAAACAGACCCTTCACATAGTCGTCAATCAAGCATTCTGTACATCCAACTAAGTAACTTTACGCAAAAATTATTGCTGGGAATCGATTTTTTTTTTTGGGGTGAATAATCACGTTTTACGATAGGACTCAATAGAAGGACTCAAAGCATTGTGCTGATGGATGGAATGAATAGTACGGAGGTCGTGGAGGTGTGTAAAGTAAAAACCTTACATTAAAACATGTATTTAAAAAAAAAACTTGTGAAAAAGTTGGAACTTTGACCCCCAATATCTCCGTAACTAGAAAGTTCCCAGACATGGTCTAGAACAATAAAATGATCTCAAAGACGGGGAGAACAAGTGCCTTTCGGTTATGTTAAGGGTCTATTTCCTTTATACAGTCGCGTTTATCCGGAGTATAAGACGCAGTTCCAAAGATGTTTTTTATAAGATTTTTTTTTCAGCTACTAATGTGCGTGTATGACCAGTAATATGACCGTGGACGAAGCGAAAGGGGTATGGTAGGGTCGCAGCAGGAGGCGTTCTGTAGTTACTGCCTACTCCAGTGAGAGAAAGGCGTGAGTTTCTGTTTCTGTTTCTGTTATTCGCCTTATTGCGGAATTTGAAGTGGTAGAAACGTAACCAGTTGGGGTCGTCTTCAGGTGCCTTTGCGTTTCTTCTAGGCCTGGAGCTGGATCTTGATCTGGATCGGGACGTCCAAGGTCTATCGTTTTGTGAGCGACTTCTGTAGCCGTTCTCGATGTTGCGTAATCGGTCGCTCTATTTATAAATTTCCGCCAGTACTAGATTATCTTTGTCCGATGGGCCTGGTTTTTCCTTTACGCAAGCAACACTGTGTATTGGTGTCATCGTCTCAGCGACCTTGTCTGCAATGGATGCCAATTTCACCATGTTTTCCTCGTCAGTAACTGCTAAAACGCCACGTACTGATGGTGGTAAATGATTTTTCCACATTACCTTCAGTGTGTCATTGGTTACTTTTCCTCTGGCTAGGTCCCGCATTTTTCGTAGGAGGTGCGATGGTGGTTGATCGCCTAACTCCATTTCTCCAATTAGCTTCTTGATTTGTCGTTCCGCTGACTCTTTGTACACCGAAACTAATTTTTGCTTCAAGGTCTCATACTTCTTTTCTTTGGGCGGATCTAGTAGGATATCCGCGACTTGTTCCGTGACCTCGAGGTTCAATTTGGATAAGATAATCCGATACTTGGAATCGTCGAACATCTTCTGAGGGTTAATGATCGCCTCTGCTTTGGTGAACCACAATTCCGGAGCCCTGGGCCAAAAATCTTCGATCTTGTCGGTTATGGAGACGGGTGAGAGAAAATATTCGTCGGCAGTCGTTTTTCCTTCCATTTTGCTTGGTTACACGAGAGTTTATACACTATAGAACACGGTTGAGTTGAGTTGCCCGTTCTCGATCACGTACACACAGTTTGTTTCACGCCGCACTGATAGATCACGTCGGGGTCACCAATTTAGTGTGATGGCATATTGTTGTTGAGGTGTGTGTACGGAGAGAAATTAAATGCGGAATTTACTTAATTGATTTTATTCACTCACTAACATATTTCGTGGACGTACTTGGTTTGTATTAATATGCGCGTCTATAGGTTGCGACGGTGTTGGGCGAACTGCCCGTTCGCGGGGCGCTGCACATGGTTGTGAATACAGAATTTCTGTGTCAGCGTTCCTACAGTATGTTCAGACATCATTCATTTTATGGGTATAAAAACAACGAAACATACACAATGACTTCGACATTCATTTTGACATTTCAGCATTATTTACATTGCATGTTACATGTTGTCGCGCAGTTGAATTCTTCAAATATATGAAGGAAAGGCAATTCTGGATACTGAAATAAAGTGTGGTACTTTATTGGGATGCGAGTCAATCATGGAGATCTTAATCTGTGGCATGTTTAATTCATTGATCTAATTCAATGACAGCAATGGGACGAGGAGGAAATAAAAAACTTTTCTGTCGTTACTTATTTAAATTAATGTACTGTACCATTTTGTATTTTTTTTAATTTTAAAGTAATTATGTAAATATTTCAATTGGGATGCGAAGCCTTTATGAATAAATAAATAATAATATTAGTAATACTTGCCAAATCTACACTTTAATATTATAAAGCTGAAGAGTTGCTTTGTTTGTTTGGTTGAACGAGTTACTCTCAGAAAGTATGGTTCGGATGGAAAAAATTATTTTAGTGTTGGATAGCCCATTTATCGAGGAAGGTTATAGGCTTTATAACATCACGCTACGACCACCAGGAGCGGAGCATCAATGAAAAATGTTGCAAAAACGGGGAAAGTAGTATTTTTTTATAATAATTTTACGCGGACAAAGGTCGCAGGCAACCGCTAGTGAAATATAACGATAAAAATATGACGTTACATGCCATAACTATCTACGTCATCGTCTGCCTTCCTCCAACTGTGTTGGGGTCGGCTACCGGTCTAACCGGATGTAGCTGAATACCAGTATATGATATGAAGCTACTGCCTGCCTGGTTGTCAGACTTTCGCCTGTGACGACTATGTCAAAGATTTATAAATGACAGCCGGGACCCAACGGCTTAACGTGCCTTCCGAAGCACGGAGGAAACTCGGTATGTAATGGATGGTCACCCATCCACAGAACAACCTTGGCAAGCGCTGCTTTACCTTGATTATTTTTCAGTGCGGTTGTTATTATTTAACCACGAGCTCCTCCTTAAATCATAAGTAAAACCTTCATTTGTAAATAAACACAGCACCTCTCAGTCGACTCCCGATCAAAGCGATCAGCTGGAACGCTTACCCCGGATTGAGAGCTACGAGATTGACATGTGAACTCACGGCCTGCTACGGGCTACGCGCCTACGCGCTACGGCGTAGCAACGCAGCGCTACATGTTACGCGTAATCCTTGACGTGGAATGTAAGGTTGGCAAGTGGGAGAATTACTGAGATATTATTTTAGGAAAATTATCTATACTATACAGAGGAGGAGGAGCTCGTGGCTAAATGATGATGATTTGTCATAGCGGCAACAGAAATAAACATTCTGCGAAAATTTCAATTATCGACCTATTACGGATTATGAGATCCAACCCACTGATAGATAGACGGACGGACGGACGGACAGCGGAGGCTTAGTAATAGGGTTCCGTTGGTTACCCTTTGGGAACGGAACCCTAAAAACCAGTAGTCCGGTAGGAGACAGCAGATTTTTTTGAGATCTTGTTGATTTTGTTTTGATTTGGTTTTAGATGGAAGACTTTTTCGAGTACATAAGGATTCAGTACATATTTACAAAATCATCATCATTCTCCTGCCCTTATCCCAATTAATTTGAGGTATGCGCAGCATGTCTTCTTCTTTCATACTTCTCTGCTACTCGTCATCTCAGCAGGCACCTCCTTGCTAGCCTATCATCCTTCTCACAGTCCATCATCGTTTCTTTGGTCTTCCTTTACTCTTATAGCCATCTACATTCATACTCAACATTTTCCGTATTCCGCCGCATCATATGTCCACATGTCTATCCACGATAACCGATATACAAAATATACATATTACAAGATACCTTCATTAAAAAAACTCGTTTCTGCCACCCCTACCGTTACTTGTCACACGCTCCAGCGCCTACATCTGCTGCATTTAGCAAGATTTCCCCCACCACCCGTACAGCGCTCCCCGCTCCCCACGCGGGGGTACCTAGCGCGCGGCTTACTCCGCCGGCATTTAGCACTGAACACTCATGATTGATGGACGTTAATAGCGCGCGGATTAATAAGGGATAATAAGGAAGTTTGGGTGAAGGTAGCTTGTTTTTAACCGACTTCTGTATAAAGGGGTTATGTATTTCACCAGAATCTTTGGATTGTATTGAGTAGGGTAGCAATTAAGTGTAAGGGTATGATTAAGGGTTTTAGGAAAACTATTTGGAGTATCTTTAAAAGCGTTGTTGTGGCTGAATTGGTAATCTCTAAATTAACTTTGAACCCAAGTCGGCCGGAGCAAATACAATGTCCACATGTCCAGATGGAGGTACATGGACAGCTTAGATCTTAAGTGCGTATGCGGGGTTACCCCACAGCCACACACAATGGCTTTTTTTTTTTTTTTTTCGTATGGGAAATCATTAAATGACCCCCCCCACTCTGGGCGGAGCGGAGGGGAGTGTCAGACTTGTACTGACTAAAATCCATCCATGTTCCTTCTTTGCCCTTTATGTTCCAGGGCCACGGTATCTCTTTCGAACAGTCCCGCAGCCCTGGCAGGCATCGGCCCATGCGGACCCCTACTTGATTGCTGACATCTCTTTGAGGCGCGCGTGGAACACGAACGCGCCGTCGACACGGCCCGTCGTCATAAGACGGCCGGACGGCGAGCTAGCCCATAACTCGCCGTCCACAGGCCAGCGCCTACGGTGGTCGGAAGCCACCACGTGACCCCCGACGTCACACACAATGGCTTACCATACAATGAGTTTTAACTGTGGCGGCATGCTCTGTCAGTTGTGACCTTATGACTGCATCAATGAGGGGAGTTCGCGAAGCTGACTTTTTTGCCAAATACATTTAAGCTTTTTGCTATCGATTACACTAAGAAGAAGAATTTGGAGTGTGTGTAGTATTTGTACTATAGGTCTCTTCTGATCAAAATCAAAACTTATTTATTTATAACCTTCAAAAATTCCATCGGGCAGACCCGAGTACGCCCATCCTTCATCACCACTTCTTAGTGATTAAGCACAGAAGCGGCAGGACAAATTCTCAGTAAATCTGCCAGTTATGTATGTCGAAAGAATGTAGTATATTGGATACTTAATGTTCAATCACGTCTTTGGCGATATTATAGTTTTAGTCGTGTAGAAGTCGATCTTAACCAAAATTGCCTCTTAAATTATTTCCCTGGGCAAACTACTAACTTACAAGTTGACGATTTTTAACAATGTGTAAGCAAAACTAAAGAAAAAGCACTCCGAGGTAAGGCAAGTGCGAGTTTATATAGAGGCGCTCGTCTAGCCAGGGTCCCTCGCGAGCTGTCCGTCGTGTGTCGGCTTACTTACTCTTGGTCGAGAGTGTACAGCCACCCTAAGAGCTATGTATGTCTGCGTACCTAGTTTAGGAGCCCGGAATCCTGACAATAATTTTAAACTTGGTAGTTGAACCCACTGCTTCCATATGCTATGTGTGTTGTTGTTTTTATGTTCTAATAAACTAAACCTATTATTATAAACTTATTAAATCTTACCTCTCGACGCCGGTCAGACGAGGATGGCGGTACTTCTTGGAGAACAGCAGACCGCCTCCCCAAGCAGCCTGCGAGCAACAGAAGACTTTATAGCAACGAGCAAGCAAGAAAATCAGAGATCAAAACAGGACAGTAAGTTGAATTAGAAGTAACGCAGTTTCTATAAAACTTACGTACGACGTACGTCATGTAAACCAGAGTCTGATTTTTGTTATTTTGTCCAGACATAGGTAATCAAAACTTGCTACTTAAATTGTGAATTGATTTATTGACAGCAGATTTATTGTGCAGACATTGTCATATCAAACCAACGACCAGTGGTTCGCATTAGCCCTGGATCGAGACAACTGGAAGTTAGGTGGCTCAGCAGTGGGATGACGCAGGCTAATAGTATCAGTATCAATGTCATATCTCGAAATCAGAAGCTTGACTGATTCGTTATAATTTTAATGGCCGGGTCTAAAATTTTATCAAGCCTTTGGGGTGACGCCAATCATTGTAACAATTCAGCAACATTCAGCAACATTCAGCAGGATTAGGATTTCCTTCGGATTGAGAGTGTGTTACTGTGCGCAATTGGGGTGCTGTTTAGTTCTGCCTATGATCTAGTGTGATCTGTTGTGGAAGTCATAATATCTTTTACTTCGATACACTTACATCCACATGCATCCACATGTCATGCTTCTGGCAGATATCGGCGATCTCGTTCAGAGGGTCGAACGAGCCCAGCACTGTGGTGCCAGAAGTGGCGTTCACGAAGAATGGCACCTGGTGGTGAAGAAAAAGAATTAGAAATGGCATTATATAATCGGAAGAGATATTAAAGTTCGTCTTTAAATTCTTCTAAAAACAGAACAGAATATGGGCCGTTCAGCTGTTCTTCACATTGTTTGGAGATTTGATAAGTTGACTTGCAGGCGCAGGTTGGCTGCCTTTTCCTCATTTTGTTTCGTGTGTAGTAACGTATAGAAAAGGAAATCTATGCATCCCTTGCCTCGGATTTACGCAGAGACCACGATACGACGCCGCCTTGACTTACCAGTGAGCGACGAGCCTAACATTGCCCCTGTAACATGACTCGAGTAGTAGCACTGTTAGAGATATTTCTATACTTACATCGCCTCTATCCTTGTGATAGATGACGAGGCGCTCCAGCTGGGCGGGGATCATGCGGCCGTGCTCGTCCGACGGCACACTTATGCAGTAGTCGGTGCCGAGCCCGCACACCGAGGCGCAGGACTTCACTGAGTAGTGGCACTGATGGGAGAAGAAAAACATCGTAATTTGTTTAATTTATTTCATCACCGCTGCTCTCAAAACAGTGAAGGAAAACATCGTGAGGAAAACGGCATGTCTTAGAACCAAAAATTCGAAGACATGTGACATCTACCAATCCGCACTTATATGTATTAGCACAAGTTGTGGTGTTGCCAAAATTACGCCATTTTGACCTTAGAGCAGATTACAACAATGAAACTAAATACGATCAGCTAAACGGTGCCGGTGTTCAAAAGCTATAGGATTCAATATTCCATTGCAATTATGCCACTGACATGTCAGGTGTTGAATTGAACGCGTTTAGATGTGCAGTTTCATTGAGGAAATTCGCCCTTTATGGCAAATCACGAGACTTTTTTATTCCACCATTACTAACCTGGTCAGAAGTGAACATAACGAGATGTCCTCCGATGCTGGAGAGGCCCTTCTCTTTGTACTGTGGGAACTTGCGATGCCGCGCCGCCAAGAACGCGTACAGATTAGAGATGGAACCACCTGGTCACAAGAGGTGTCATATTATTGCGTGTGAATTTAAAGAGCAGATATTGGTGTAGTAAAATGCCACAGACTGGGTATTGACGAGGTTTTTTCGTTATTCATTTCGTATAGGAACTTGCACCCATTCATGAACCTTTAATTTACACGAAACTGGCACATTCCATTGCAAAAATTGTACTTTGTCACTGCCTCAACTTTTAACGCCTACGCTATTCCTTCAGATCGATTCTATGATACTAGACCCAAACTTGCAAAATACAAATTCATTCAACAATATTCTCACCGGGCGCCAGAATAGAGTCGCCGGTCCTCCAGCCGATCATACTCCTCATCTTCTCCAGCACCACATTCTCCATGAGGATGAAGACCGGTGCTATCTCGTACGTGAACATGTTGGTATTGGCGGCTGCTGTGAGCCACTCGCCCGCCAGGGAGATGATGTCCAGACCGCAGGACAGTTGGTTGAAGAAGTGGGGGTGACCTGGGGGCAAAGAAGAAGTTATATTATAGTAAGTACTTAGGGATAACAATTAAAGAGACGTTGGATTGCGTTGACTGGCCAAACATCAGCGTAATTGAGTAACAAACTCCTTGGCAATGACCTCGATGTGACATTTAAATGGCAAATTTTGGTTTCAAAGCATTGGCGCTTTAGAATTTCTTCGTTTGCGCTTAACCGTCCCATAAAATCTATACACCGTGACTTTTTAGTCGTCGTACAACGGCAGCCCACTTCATGTATAGAATGAATACTAATCATTCACAAAAAAAAAAATATTTATGAGATTTGAATAATTTAAAAATAAAAATATCTCGAATCGATGACTCAGATTTTGTATGTTCAGTACGTAGCGACCTGAACCGCTCTATCGTTTGCCTCATTCAAGTCCTGGAGGGAGCAATTAGATGTGCACGACGGACAAGAGAGACGTTGTGGCATATCCTGTGTTTGGGCTCCACACTCGCATTGTGTCCGCGATGGGTCGATTCCCTCTAGCCAAATTGGACCTGCAGTGGCAACTTGTGCCCGCACTCGTTTCAAAGACTGCAGTTCGTGACCAGGAGGTAGATATTCATTTCTCTACAGTGTCTTTCATTCATCATTCGCTGTTCGCTGTGTTCTGAAGAGATCCTCGTAATGTAGATACGCCAGCACATAAGCTACCCGAAACTGTCAAATTTTCGCAATCAACCTTGAACCGAATGCTTTAGCGATAAAGTTGAAAATCTATTAAAGAAATTTGACAGATTGTAGTAGCTTGATGTGCTGGCGTCTGTACAAATAATTTAATGTAGGTATTTCGTCCGAGAATCGAACTCCCGATTCAAAATTTTTCTCCTACTGCATCAACCAAGTAGAAGGTCATTTGACTGTTTTGTCTGTTTGCTCTCTCAGTAAGGAAAGTCCAATACAACAATTGGAAAGCTATTTTAATCTACCTCCTCCTAGTTCTAAAGTGCTGGCATATTAATACCGCGCATAAAATGCAATTAAGTAATATCCAACGATACTATCGCTTCTCCAGTCCATTCACAATTACCAAACGGTAATCTCATGGAAACGAGAATATTGTGACTGTAACAATCTTACCTTGTATCTTAGAAAACGTGGCAAGAACAACTAGCCATCTATCCGGTTGTGTGGCGATCCGATTCGGATGTAATAGCACACGCGACTACACCGCGATAACATCCGGCCTGTCACCGGAAATAGTCGTATTTGTAGCTGACCGCGTCGATCGTTTTCAGGGAATTATTTTTTTTAGGATATTTTCACGGCCTGTGATTTTTTTAGTGGGTTGTTAAAAAAATGGGATACATAGTTCTTGCTATCCTTTTTAAGGGCCGGACTCCACCGTAGCGGACACGAGACGAGAAGATAGATGTGTTTTAAACCACCAATAGAATTTCGTTATTTACAATTTCGTCTCCGCTTCGCTTTAGTAGAAACAGTCAACCGCAGAGAGTAGAGGAGATGTCTTGCAATTGTTTAGGCCAGCGAAGACGAGCGGCCAGGTGAGCGGTGTGCTGTGAGCAGCGTGCCGCTTTGCACATCTCTGCAAAGTTTCGTATGGCGTATTTTTAAGTGTCCCGTCCGCGCGTCCGCAATCTGTCCGTACCAGTTCGACCGAACCTTGACACTAGGTATTTCTATAAAAATGAGTTATGTTTTTATTAGCTAAGCAAGTTTCGACGTGCAAACTCAACCAATCAAAACCAAATCTTTCAACGTACAAAAGTACCGGCGTTCCCATTATTATTTTAATCAAATTAACACATACACATCATCATCATCTGCCTATCCCTTTCCCAACTATGTTGGGGTCTACCCCATAAATAAACAAGATACATGTCTATGACAGCTTCCATAGACCACAAATAATGAAGATAAGACTCTTTGATAAAAAATATGTGTTTCTGATTAACAGTTTTGTGGGGGACATATTTTTTGTGACATCTCTGAGGCGGCACCACAGATAAAAAAATATAAACGAGAAATGAGAGTAGCGCCCTCTGGGGACTTTGTAGGGATGTGATGATAGACGGGAGGGCTTTTTATCGCGTGATAGGTTATAAAATAAGTCCTTGGGAAAAATAATGGCCGCCGCGCCGTGAAGGTTACCGCAGTGATTATTAAGAGTATTCGTCTTACACTGTGACTATTTATAGACCAAACATATAGCTCTGTCGGCAAACTAACAAATTACGGACTACAAACAGTACAGCCTTGTATCAATCAGCTTAGAAATAAAAAACCGGCAAAGTGGGAGTCGGATTCGCGTATGAAGGGTTTCGTACCATCGTAATAGGGGAGCCCCCTTTAATTTATTTTTGTTTTTATTATTTGGTGTTATAGCGGCAACAGAAATACACATTCTGTGAAAATTTCAACACTAGCTAATACGGATCATGAGATACAGCCCGCTGACAGACAGACGGACGGACGGACGCCCAGCGGAGGCTTAGTGATAGGGTCCCGTTGGTTATCCTGCAGGTACGGAACCCTAAAAGAGGCAACTGTGGAACTAAAGCACTAAGCATGCATGGTTCCAAGCATAGCCAATGGTTGAAAATTTGTTAATGCCATTTAATTAGATAGAAATCCAGCCATGGCCACGCCATCTAGAATTGCCTGTGACAGTTTTGTTTCAGCAAGTTTAAATAAGTGGGTCTCCTGCGTTTCGCTGCTCTGTGGCTTTTACGAAACATATTGAAATGATAAGCTGTCTTTGTGTTTTTATCTGTGATACTTTATTGATTCGTGGCGGGAAAAGAGGGCGTGAAGTTTATTTCGATTTTTTTGTGATATATTAATTTTAGAAAAATATCGGATTTTCAGTAGTTGGTAGTTAAAACAGAAATGAAATATAAATATATGGTAGGTTAATTAAACAGTTTTTATTCTTCATTTTAAAACAAAAGAAAATAATCAAATGTTCATGATATTTTTATTTTCTAACAGTAATTTCATTCATACACGTAGACAACAAAGGAATGCAATTGACAAACTTAATTACAAAATTAATAAGATCAATAAATACGTTATTGTGTTGTTGTCGTCAGATATTATTGTTTTAGATTTATATTATATTTTTCCTCATAGAAGAAATAATGTCAGAAAGTTGATGAAAATAAGTAAAAAAAACTTTCTACATATTAACGAGATCCAATAACTATTTTAAAAAAACTAGGAATTAACGTCATCAAAACCATAATCTACTAAAAACTATTCCTGCACATTTAAAAGTGTGAATAGATAAACTCCCCACTGGTGTAATCCGGTCATACCCCGGGGACTGTTTATCACGCCCCGCAGCTGAGGGGATCAACTTGAAGAGTAAACAGAGGGCTATCCACTGGGATTTAGAATTAGAGGGATGAATTGTTTTTAAAAGTGATTTTGAAGGATGTGGTGGAATTTAAAAGTGATTTGTGTTTTTTTGGCGACTTAGTCACTAGGTTGTAGACTGATTATTTTCCACGGCAACTTAATATGTAAATTATTTTCTTATTTAAACAATCGTATTATAACAACAACAACAACTGGATCAAGTCATGAATAGAGTTCGAAAATTCATCTGGATATTCAAAGAGCTGAGATATGTTGTACCAAGGAGAATAAATAAAAATAATAGCAACCAAAGAAATCTATTAAATGAAATTTATGTATTTGGTCCAGTCTGTTTTAGTATATTGTATAACTGTGTGGGGTGGAGCAACGAAATCTAGTTTCCTAGAGTTAGAACGCGCTCAAAGAGCGATACTTAAGGTGATGTACTTCAAAAAAAGAATATTCTCCACTGAAAAGCTTTATGATTTATGTAATCTGCTGTCAGTGACAAAATTGTACATCCTTCTGATCATCCTCAAAATGCACAAAGCGACACCATATGATCCCAAAATAGTAAAGAAGAGAAAGAAATATTGCATAGTCAACGTTCCCAGGACTAAAACAGAATTTGCAAGCAGACAATTTAAAAAACGCTCAGCCTTCTTATATAATAAAATAAATAAATATATATATATATATATATCTATGATAAAAATCTAATTGAATGCAAAAAAAAACTTATAACATGGCTTCATAGTTTAAATTATGATGATACAGAGCTACTTTTGCAACGTGTGACTTAATACTGAAAACCTTTTTTAATGACATAACACACACACATACATACACACACACATACACACACACACACGCATATACACACACACTCTTTTATTAATTACGTAATTGTATATTTATATTGTAAGGGAATGAGCGGAGCCTTCAACTACAGGCATTTCTATGCCTAAATGGAGACTCCTCGATATGCAATGTAAGCCAAATTGATATGAAATAAACTTATTACTTATTATAATCATATTTACAAAAACTGTAACGTCTTACCTAGAGGCGCACTTAAAATGTAGCATAACATTACGCCTGTAATCTTCACTGCTTAAGGTGCAAGCGCCAGAGTAGCCCGCGAAATTAAAAAAATCCATTTGGTTGCATCTTGATGAGACTTGGTAAAATAATAAAGGACAAGTGTTTAAAATAATTTGCCAACACGCAGTGACTACGTGAGTAGACGTGTTGAATGTTTGCGTGTGTGACGTGTTGGCGTGTTGTGTGTGTGTGACGTCTTCAATGATTCAATGCTCGTTATTTCTCTGTGTGAGCAAAGGCCCTCTTGGCTCTTGCATTTCCATGTAGGACAGTTACAGACTAAATTGATTGATTGGTTAAATAATTGTAACAAGTTTTTAAAAATTATGATAATTACCTATTATTTTCAGTGCTAATTCTACCAACTTATCTATGCAAGCGGGAAAATGCAGAACTAAAATAAATGTACCAATGTTGATATATCGATGCGTTTTTTCTTGACAAGCAGCGGCACCTTTAAATGTAAACTTAGTCATTTGTCAGTGGCAGTGGTCATATTTTAATATTTTTGTATTTTAAGTCTACACTGAGACTTAATTGATCCCTGATAGTTTTGCGACTTTCGGGGGCTTTCACAAAAGAAATGTCGACTACAACTAGCTTTATTGAAAACTATTTCGCGTAAACGTGATACCGCATTTCCAATATGAATAAAGAAACGTGAAATGATTAATTAATAGTTTCATTTTAGTTTGAAATTATACGCCTTTTCAGTACCAACAGTTAAATTTATAAACTTGTGCGCATACGTTCAGAATACAAACTTGGTATTAACATCAGTAGCAATCTTAATATATTAATATCTTTTAATTATGTAATTTAACAAAGATGACCTCCATCAGAAGAACTTTTTGTTCATCCTTCCAAAATATATTACATTTACATTTTCTTTTTTTTTTATTTGGTGGGAACCGATTCAAAAATATGACCAAAGAGTTTTTATGAACTCTTTGGTCACATCAAATTCTATCAATATTTTATGTTGATTTTAATAAATCATTACAACAGATCTTATTGATATTTGAAAATCATGACAAGTTTATTAAAAATATGAAAAAACATTCTCGAGATTCTTAAATACAAACATTACCCTGCTGGCTATTTCACTTTAACTAATCTGGAACAAAAGCCCCATTCCCTAACAACAAAAACTCCCCCACGCCAGTGGCGCCCTCTTAGATTAAAGCGCGGCGGCATTACGCAACACCTGACAGTGGCCCCGTCTGTCGGCCGCGCGAGGGATTAATATTAAATTCCTTATGACATGTTAATATCTATTGTACTGATTTCTGGAGTTTTAGGTTACGTTGTTGTTGGAAGTACCTATATTGTTTTTTGTTCATTCAAAAAGGGATAATTTAATAGTAAAACAATTAAAGATTGTTTACACAACTGATTGGTATTACAGAACACCATCATTAATTACTTCACAGTGCTGCTTGTTTATTCGTTACAATTTCAATAAACATTAGCTAACCGCCTTCTCCTGTCAATGTCATTCAAGAGGCACAGAAACCATGCATTCTGTAGCCTGTGGGATTATTCCAAATAAATATTTAAATGCTGGGTATATTGAATAGACTCTTCTCTTCATAGGTTGTCTCTAAAAAGTAATCAAGAACAGCTAGAGCCCACCTGCACACACTGGTCGTATACCAACCCATTTTATTACAATTAAACACGTATCTCTAAACAATAACCCACATAATTACTAACTCCAGACAATCCAATAATTAGCACACTCCATCATCCGACTAGGGTGTCCACACAACCTACTCAGTACGCGACACGTCCTCAAATGATTCAATTTGTTTGCAGACCGCACGTGATCTCTGAGGAGACTATTCATCGGTTTAATCCAGTTTGTACCGGTTTGCAGCGGTGGGAACCGCAATCAAAGATATTGTTCGCGTGTGCGTGAGCAGTTTTATGATGTTAGTTTAGTTTTTAATGGATAATAATATGTTCCGTGACATTGGATTGAGCAGTTATTTGATTATTGATATGAAAGTTTATGAGTTGGTTAGAACAAATTCTATGGGAGGTAGAAAATAAACTGTTTGTTACTGTAATATGATTTGAATACTGTACATAAATTTAAGATTGATTAGCTAGAAAGGTGTTGTAAAAAAAAATACGAATCTAATCTATCTAACTAACTAATATTGCACCCCATTTTCAGTACTAGTTCAGTTTGATTGTACAAAGTAGTTGAATGGGATCCTAATCCTGAAAAATTTCAACTGTTTTTTTCATAAAATTATATACTTTACTGCAGCTGTTTTTTTGGTATTGTCTATTAAATAAAGCAATTTCAAGAATGTACAGCCACCATGTCTATTAATTAACCCTATTTCAATCATACATTTTAACTAAGTGCAACTCACAAGAAAAGTCACTCATCGTCCTCCAATATTAGCCATCTTATTGCTCGATACTTTCCCAAAGCCACCCAAACCTCTAAAACCCAAGCTCCTATAAAACTCCTCTCTCAGACCCAAATCCCACCATAATCCCCCATTCGCTCACGAAGAGTGTATCAAAATAAAATCAATCCATAACAGAGGAATCCTGATCTTAATGCAACAATGGATGGGATGATGCAGCGGACGCGGGCGGGATGATCCATCAAACTATGTTAATACGGGAACAAGGGGTGGGGTAGGGTGACCACGCTTTGTATTAGTAGAATAGGCCAATTTTATTAAAGGGAGAAGTGCCAGGTTATCCGCGAAATTCTAATTATCTTAGGATTTTTGCAATCTACAGGTTACTGTTACATTGCATGTTAAACAGAATATGATTTGTGACCGTGACACGTATGTAGTTAAAATGTCGTTAGGGTAAAGCCATATTTGTTACGGTCGCGAATCATATTTTAATCAACTTACAACCCGACACTGACCTGCAAATTGCAAAAAACGTAAGATTTGATGTCGCGGACTACCCTGGCGGTTTTACCTTAAAGGGGTTTAAATTCGAAGTTCGAAACACTAACGTGTGTGAATACTGAGGTGTGCGTTGTGTTGTAACATCACTTATACTCACAGATGTAGGTACAGCCTGTACGACAATACAATCCTTAGTGTGCTAATGCACTTGAAAATATGTTTTCTCGCGATATTCATTAACATCCTTAAGCATTGCCACAGAAAAAAACACTTTAATTGTTTTAAACTTGTCCTCAAAACTCCTTTAACATCTGCACCCTATTCTAAGCGTGCTCTAAAGTCTCTAACCCAATGATTTGCGTGCTATTAGCGTCCCGCATGTCTATGCTCTCTCCCGCTACTGTTGCCCGCTACTTTACCGCCATATTTAACTTTTTATGGCTATTTCCCGCGCTTTATAGTTTTATAGAACTCGCCTGTGAGCTTATAAGTCTATTGTTATGGAAGTTTATAAAAAAATTATGGTGCTTCTATTTGCAAGGGACGTTATTAAGGTTCGATTAAACCGCAAATTCCAACCAAACAACATTTTTCAACTCTTGAACTCAACAATCAATCCATTTGCATCGCTCAGCGTCGCTTACTGTCGCCCAGACAAGCGCCTCACACTCCGCGTCGCTCAGACAAGCGATTGTATCACGCTCAGCCAAGCATATGATCTGAGAGGGCGGCTGCTTTTGATGTGCTCAGAGTAAATGTCAGATGTGAGTGTATGTGATGGCGAGTTCTGAAGGTTGTTGAAGTTGGCATGTTTTACGTTTTTTAAAATTCAAGATCATTGTGTAGCTGTATTTTTCGACGAAGTTAAGTATCAGTCAGTGGTATGGACAATTTGCGGATGGCAGCGAACCATGAACACTGTTGGCTACTTCAATAGGTTCTTTTAAACGTTGTTTTTGTGTGTTTTTATAAGCTTTTATTTAACTTGCCTTGTTAGTTTGTTTGTTAGTGTATTAGCTGAATTGGTCAAATCTTGCCACCGGTGCAGCTGAATACCAGTATTTTACATGGAGTGACTGCCTATCTGACCTCTATAACCCAGTTAGTATTGGGTAATGCAATACCCCATGGTAAGACTGATCGTCGGACTTTCGGAACACTGGCTATCTAACGACTGTCAAAGACCTACAATTGACAGCCGGAACCAACGGCTTAACGTGCTTTCCGAGGCACGGAGGAAACTCGGTAAGTAACCGGTGGTCACCCACCCACCGACGAACCTAGGCAAGTGTGGCTTAACCTGTTATTATTTAGCCACGAGCTCCTCTCATACAATAAAAATACCATTCCTATTTTAATCTAAATCAATTCACACAAGAGTGCATCTAAAATCCACAATATCCGTCTGCTCGCCCATTTCCGAGTAGATACATCCGACCTCCCCCGAACAATGCCGAACACGCCTTAACCCTCCGCCCGCAGCGGTATCAAACAATTCAATTACGTACTCAAATGTATCGGAATGATTGCCCCGAGTCCCGTATATTACAAAAGCTTTGTTTTTATGTGATTTAAGTGATCATTCCGCGATAGAGATCCATCCAGTCTGTCAGTCAGAAAAATTGTTTTGTAATGTTGCTTGTCGTTGACGGGAAAGAAAGATGGAGTGCCAAAATTAAGGAAGTAGGTAGGTATGTAATGTTTTATTTAAATGTTATTTATTTTTTATTATGATAAGTATTAAGTCAAAGTAGTATTTTTTTTTCAGTATACTCTGTCCCTCAGTGCTGAGGAGCCATCTTGTTGGTTCTTATACTCTGTTGACCTAGAGGAAATAGAGGAATGCAGTAATGCTAATAATGGGTTTTTAAAATATTGTCAATAAAAAAATATGAAAAGAATTGGCACCTTTAATTCAATTGTGGCACATCTTGGAGAAGGCTTTTGTTCAGGGGATAGGCTGAGTTTATTGATTCATTAAAGAAAAAAAAAGTGAAAACTTGCAAACAATAGAAGTTTCACGAGTCTTCGTAAACTGCCGACCGTCCCCGACCGCGCCCGAGACCACCCGAACCCTCCACCACTGCACCGCACCAAACAATTCAATTACTTGCTCAAATGTGTCGGAATGATAGCCCATCGTTACTCACAGGCTGCTGAGCGGAATACTGTGCAGTCGCTTATAATTGCATTCTATGGCGATCCGATACACTTCCTTGTAAATAAAGGGGGCAAGCGGGAAATGCTGGGAAAAGTGCGAGTGGAATTTTTAATTTGTAGAAAACTAACTTTGACTCGGGACTTGGTCCGCATGGAGGTTGGAATTTCATTTGGACAGAGACTACTACTACTAATATGAATGTTCCTGGATATCGGAGGGTTAGCTTAGGTTAGATAACTACTGTAAGGTCCCGTAGTAGTTGGTACCTTACACTTGTAGCTTTAAGTGAGAAGTGGTAAGTCAGTACTTGGATTTAGGCGAGTTGATGTAAACACACACAGATTTGGTAACACTAAAGGTTTATTAGAGTACCGATCACAACAAAGTAAAAGTGGGTTGGATGCTAATCCGCGGTGTTCGCGTAAGTATGTAATTCGTCAACTAACTTAAAATCATATTAAACATTGTTTTAAATACCAAAGAGAAAAGTAGGTTGCTGCGTTTGCAGCCTGACGGAATGTACGTAAACCGTACATGCTCCCGAGGGAAAAGGCGGGATGAGCATCCAGTACATAAAACGTTTTAAAGTAAAAATTCCAAAACGCAATAATAAAAAAGTATAGACCGTATAAAAGTAGGTTAAGTAAGTAAAAATATAAAAGTAAGACATCCCAGAACGTCACAATAAAAAGTAAAGACAGTAAAGTAAACATTAGTAAGTAAGTAAAATTAAACATGTACACATAAAAACAATAAGCTTTACTGCTCCTCAGAGTGAAACAGTTGTTTCGGCCTCGCGTCGCTGTATAGTGGCTCCGGCGGTGTCGAATGGCGTATTTCTTGCATCTCGATTTCGACTTTGTTGTCGATTCCTGTAGGTTGTCTTGTAGGTGGCCTTTTAGTTTTCTTATGCCATAGTCTCCTAATCCAAATGTAGACAGCAAACGAAGCAGCTCCTCCCAACAGCAGAGAAGTCACAGAGTAGAGATATATGTCGTGACTCGATATATCTATCCCTTGTGGTAGTCTTTCCTGCTCTTTCTGCTGAATTATTTGCTTATCTATGTTTCTGATATTTATTGCAGATGTATCCAGTTCTGTCATATTCAGCTGTGCGTTTTTCCAACTTAGATCAAATAAATTGTTGATAGTCGTGTTAAGTGTAGGTACTTCAATATCCGCCTCCATGTGAAATTTGCTTCCTAAGTGGTTATAGGTGAATATTGTCGCATCTTTCTTTTGTAGTATGCATTTTGGTTTCAAGGCAATCACCCCAGTACCGTTGATGACTGCTGGCGTAACTTGATCGCTACATATGACGCGCATCAGCTGTCTGTCGCATAATGTAAACAACCACCAGTTAGGTTTATGTAATTGGATCCAAGTTTCTTTGCAAGTTACATCATTGATGACACAGGATAATGAAGTTTGTTGACTGAATACCTTGGCCTCGCAAGGTGCGTCCTTGTCTTGTAAGCTAAATACCGGCTGACGTGAAATGCATGTGTACTCGTCTTCTCCGTATGGCGTGCATTGGCGCATGTCTTGCTCTTCCATAGTGATGTACGAATTTTTCACGAAGTTTATGGCGATATAATTGGAGAAAGGCTGCACGATTCTCAATTGTCCTTGTTTCTGGAATGGTATAGGTATTACCCGGTATATTTTGTAGTCCTCATCGCTCAAAAGTGGAATATGCAATTCGAAAAGTAGAAAGTTGTTTGTAATCCGAGCCTTGACATGGATTAGTTCGTAGATGTCACGGAAATCTTTTTGTATGTCCTTTATCGGTAAGGCTAGTCCCTGTGGAAGTTTTCCAGAGATGATGTTCAGCTGTTCTATTATTTGAGATGCAGGAAACAAGTGTGTATCCAAATGACCTCGATAAATGTTGGCGAGAGCATTCATTAGCATTTCTTGAATTCTATGCAAGTCGCTCAAAATTAAAGTTGATGATAAAGCGGCAGAGTTCACGTCATTTGCTGTGTATAAAATTTGTGCTCTGTTCTCAATTTTTGTGATTATGTTGCAAGTCTGATTTATGTAGGTTTGTATTGCGTGAAATTGTTTGTCCATAAATTCCGTATTGTTTTTAATTACATTGTTTTCAGCCTCTATGATCAAAGTTTGATTCTTCATCAACTGTAACAAGTAATTATCGTTGATTTGCAAGTTTTGGATATCCTTCTCGTACTTTTGCGCAAAGTCTTCATCCAAAACCCCGAAAAGTGTTCTGGCTAATTTTCCGATTCCATCAAAGTAGCCTCGTTTTTGTCGCGAATGCTGAGAAAGTAACATAGTGTTATAATTCTCAAGGTGATGCATTTCATGACGTAGGTGTCTGACAACTGCTTCGCATGGTGTAAACTCGTGCGCGATTCTTTGACAGAGTTTATCAATTTGGTTTATGTAGTCGTTCATGTTATTCGCAGCTTGCCAGTAGGACGTTAGGTTGTAATAGATCAGTAGAGTCCATTCATCATGTATAAGTTGCAGTTTTCCGGCTTCATCGAAATAAATAGGTTGATTGTTGGGTATAGAGGTCACCTTATAGTTGTTTGTTACTGGTGACGATTGTGCAGTTCCTAACATTCCTATTATAGTTATAAGAGCGAAAGTCAGGAAACTGTACTTGTTGGTTCGCGTGCTCCTTTTTCTTCTTTGGTTTTCAGTTATTGTATCTTCTTCTCTTTTGTTATTTGTTGTTTCTTCGGTAGGTAGCAGTGTTTCTTGCTGTGGTAATGGAGTTAGTTTAACAGTGGGTCGTTTTATCACTCCAGTTTTTGTTTTAAGGGTGGCCACTCGTACTAGACCATCCTTACCGGGATGAGTTTCCATCACTCGTCCCATGGCCCATTTGCCAGGAGGTAAGTTTGTTTCCTTGATTAGGACCACGTCGTTTAGTTTGAGGTTTTGTACAGTTCTGTTCCACTTGCTTCTAGACTGTAAGGTGTTCAGGTAGTCATTGGACCAAGCTTTCCAGAATTGATCCAGCATGTGCTCCGTTAGTTGCCAACGTTTTCTCAGATCCATCTTTCTGTTGTCAGGCTCCGGTTGAGGTAGAGACAACGTAGCACTGCCAGTTAGAAAGTGGCCAGGAGTGAGAGTGCTGTAAAATTCCTCCGGATCTTCTGTTAGCTGACATAGAGGCCTCGAGTTTAGGCAGGCTTCTATTTTCGCTAGTAACGTAGTGAATTCTTCCCAGGTCAGTTTTTGATCCCCAAGAACCCGCTTCAAGTGGTGTTTTAATGATTTGACGGCTGCTTCGAATATCCCCCCCGCACTAGGCCAAGCAGGGGCGTTGAAGTGCCAATGAATTTCTAGTTTCCCAATCTCGTCAAAGAACTCAGGAGAGAGTAGCTTCTTGAAGTTACTGAAATCCTCTCTCAGTACTTTGGATGCTCCAACGAAGTTCGTGCCGTTGTCTGAGTACATGTGAGCAGGCGTTCCGCGCCTCGCGCACATTCTCTGAAGGGCCGCAATAAACGCTTCCGTGCTTAGTTCTGAGACTAATTCGATATGTACAGCTTTCGTAGCCATACAGACGAAGACCGCGATGTATGCTTTTGAGGTCTTCACTCCTCTTCCTTTGTTAAGTTTCACGTCTACGTGACCAGTAAAGTCAACACCAGTGTGAGTGAATGGACGGCTTGGTGTTACTCTTTGTTTTGGCAGATCGGCCATTAGTTGAGCATTGTCCGTAGAATTGTAACGATGACATTTCACACAGCGTCGTATTCTTCCCTTTACCGCCCGATTTCCAGAGACTATCCAGTATCGTTGCCGTATGTAAGTAAGGGTCAGACGGGCTCCTCCATGAAGCGTCATCGAATGTGCTTGGTCGATCAGTAGTTCAGTGAAGCGGCTGGAGTAGGGTACCACTGCGGGATTCTTCATATTTGCAGGAAGATCAGAGTGCTGTAGTCTTCCGCCTACGCGAATGATTCCCTTGCTATCCAGATAAGGTTTGAGTTTGTAAATGTTGCTTTTTGGTGACACAGTTTTATTTTGTTTCAACTGTTTGTGTTCTTGCGCAAACTCGCTTTGTTGAACATATTTTATTATATATTCTGCTGCGTATTGTAGGTCAGTTGTTGTTAGGTAAGTAGCGCTTGGTCGTAATTTTTGCTTTAGTGATGCAATATATCGCACAATTCGAGCAGTAATTCTTATTACTGAAGTCAGCGAACTGTGGTTCTTCAACAACTTGTAAACAATATTTTCAGTGTTGTAGTTTTTCGAACTGACGTCATTGGGTTCGACCCTGTTTGCTTCGCTTGTAGTAAAGTGGCAATTCACATTATGAGGTGTTTCTGTTTCTGCAAAGTTTTTCAGAAACATAGGTCCGTTCCACCATAAGTTGAACTTGACTACTTTGCTCGGTAGCAAGCCTCTCGAAGCGCAGTCAGCTGGATTAAGTTCCGATCGTACATAACACCATTGTTGAGGTGGAATTACGTCTTTTATTTTCCCCACTCTGTTAGCTACGTATCTTTCCCATCTTGAGAGGTCTCCCTGAATCCAAGCTAGGACCACCTTGGAGTCACACCAACCATAAGCTGATATCTCATGCTCCGTTAGTGATTTCTTCACTTTTTCCATGAGTTGGGAGAGTAGTAGTGCTCCGCATAGCTCAAGTCTGGGCAATGAAGTTTTTTGAGTAATCGGCACTACCCTAGTTTTTGATACTAGTAATGTGATCCTTGGGTCGCCCTTTTCGTCGATTACTCGGCTGTATATGACGCAAGCGTATGCCTTTTCGCTTGCGTCACAAAATCCATGTAGTTGGATATTTTTCTGCGTACTGCCAATCCATCTGTTTATTTTAATGTTTTTAATTAGATGTAGTTCTTTGTTTAGATGCCGCCATTCGTCTTGTAACTCAGTAGGTAGTTCAGCATCCCAGTTTATTTTAGTTAGCCACACCCTTTGGAATAGTAGTTTAGCTGACACAGTTATAGGCGCCAGCCAACCCAAGGGGTCGTATAGTTTGGATATTTGTGATAGCAGGTTTCTTTTAGTTAGTGGTTCGTTGTTGTAGTCGTCTATGGACCAGTTGAATATGAAAACGTCATCTTTTGGATTCCAACTCAACCCCAACGTTTTCATTGATTCGTCGCCTCTAAAATCAAATGTACTTTTCGATATTTGATCTACGTCTAAGTGTCGTAGAAGCTCAGGATCGTTGCTTGACCATTTTCGCAGATTCATTCCGCCTCCCTTCAGTAGTTTTATGATCGATGTTTGAATTTCCTTTGCTTGTTTTGTAGAGTTGTGGCCGCTGATTAGGTCATCGACGTAGAACTGATTTAGCAATATTTCAGCGGCCTTTGGGTATTTGTGGCCGTCATCGATAGCAAGCTGTTTGAGTGTTCGCATTGCTAGCCATGGAGCACTTTTTGTCCCATATGTTAATGTTTGCAGTTGATATTCTTGTAAATTGTCTTTTGGTTGCTTTCTCCATAGGATCTTCTGTAGATGTTGTTGATCCGGATGACACCATCCAAGAGATACAATTACCCCAAACTGTGAAATACTCGAAGGACCATTAAATGTAAGGTCCCGTAGTAGTTGGTACCTTACACTTGTAGCTTTAAGTGAGAAGTGGTAAGTCAGTACTTGGAGTTAGGCGAGTTGATGTAAACACACACAGATTTGGTAACACTAAAGGTTTATTAGAGTACCGATCACAACAAAGTAAAAGTGGGTTGGATGCTAATCCGCGGTGTTCGCGTAAGTATGTAATTCGTCAACTAACTTAAAATCATATTAAACATTGTTTTAAATACCAAAGAGAAAAGTAGGTTGCTGCGTTTGCAGCCTGACGGAATGTACGTAAACCGTACAACTACGTCAGTACACAACTAGCTGTTCCGCGTCAAAAACAGATCCAAAAATCAAAATGGAAACAACTTGTCAACTAAAAAACTATCTGATACTTTAAAGGCAACAATAATTTCACAAGACTTCCTTCTTTTATTATGTTTATACTGTCCATTTCCTAATTCTTCCGTATCCTGAAATCTAGGTCCTAAAAACAAGTGATTCACTTACCAGTCTTGACCTGGTGCTTGAGCGCGACCTTGCAGTCCTCGAGGAGTTGCTTCAGAGGAAGAGGCTCGTCGTGCAGCTGGAAGTCGCACATCTTGAACATTTCCTCTGGCATACGGAACTCCAAGATCTAGGGACAAGGAGGACATGGCTTGAACAGAATATGTATATTTCTTTTCGGCGGAACACTGAACATTATATCGGACCGATTTTATGAGCGACTGTATTACCTACAAAGAAACGTTTCGGCATTAAATAATCTGATTTTTCGTTCCAGGTTTTTGTAAAAGTTTACATAGGGATCTTTTCATGAGACAAAGCCGCCACACTATTCCCAAACCACTGTAACTCCTGAAAGCAAGAATCAAGTGGCCAACACCAGAAAAGCGCCGAGACAATGAAGCTCGACGAAGTCCTAGAGAAACAATTTAACTGGCTTCCAAGCCGGTTAAATTGACCCGCAACGAAATTAACCAGAAAGCTATAGCGGAGGAGTAGGAAAACCATAATTTCCACTTCCTTCCATATGAGCTGGAGACAGAACGAAACAAGGTCAATAGGCACGAAGGGACGTTACATAGGGATTCTCACCTCGTTTATTTATTTATTTAATCACAAGGCTAGATCTGCCTAGGGATATCCTTTGATTGTAGCAATCACACAGCATATCACCCGACTTAGTTCGAATTGTGCATGCGTACCTAACTCAGAGATGTTAGATGCCGAATATGTAAAACCTAATTGCTTCCGGTTACATTTTTTGTTCAACAAACCGAATCAACGAAGCAGCCTCCAGATAAATGAAGTCTGAGGTATCTCAGTGTTCTGACTGTTAATCAGCTAAGCTATCAGACTATACTGACTACTCATCTTTTTATGAACGCGCGGCGTTAGCTAGATCACGCACATAGCGTGTATTTCTTAGCTCCAAAATGCTGCGATGATCAGACCTCAGTGTCTCCATTGAACATTCTCTCCAATCAAACAATCTCTAGAAGGATATGCAATTACAAACTCCTCAGCCAGCAATTTCACGATGCATACCTTCTCGTTCCTGTCGTTGACCTGGTGAATGTAGTCCAGCAGAACGTCCACCACGCGGGAGAGGAACTCGCGTGTCTGGGGCTGCGCATCCTCGCGGTAGGGGAGAATGGCTGCAACAAAGATAAGCAGGGTTACTTGTTGTTAGGTAGTTAAGAGGCACGAAGCAAAAGGAGTACACGACGTAAGGGTGGACGGCGAGTTATGAGCTAGCTCCCCGTCCGGCCGTCTTATGACGAAAGGCGCCTCAAAGAAATGTCAGCAAATAAGTAGGGATCCGCATGGGCCAGTACAAGTCTGACACTCCCTTCCACTCCGCCCAGAGAGGAAGGGGGGGAAGTAGTTTTTGCTTAACCCTGGGATAAGGTGTGAGTTTATGTATATATGAGGCCGACGGATTACTTATAAGCAGGTGCCTAGACAACACCAAGGACTTGTATTTGCCTGCGTTGCTGTCCGAAGTCACAAGGTGAAACGTTACGATGGTATTTGCATCAGATATTTTACGACTTCGGACGATGGGACCTGTGTTGTGACCACTAGTGTCAAGAGACACCCGCGTCGCGCGCGATTCATTTGTTTCGTTGGCTTGCAGTACCTTCCCTACTATATGACCAGACTTTCCTTCTAGCAATAAAAGGTTGTACAAGATGGGCCTTATGCTCTGATCAAAAGGCAAGTTTAACAGCATTGTAAAATATGGAGGCTCCTATTGTGCATTACGAACCTTCCATTCCATACAGTTACTGAAGGATAACGTATCGTTAGAGACAACCCACTGAATTTCAATAAGACAAGTTCTGTATCGCCTTAACCAATGCACATGCTCAAAAAAAGCTAAAAGCTCCCCTATTTTTCATTTCCTCTCCTGTCAAAGTTCAAGCAATCCTTCATACGAAACAAAAACTGACTGATCAGCTGACAAAAGGTAACTTCAACAATGCATCATTCACCAACTTACAAGTACACATAAAATGGAAGAACTTCGACCTTTTCGCTTAAGTTTACGGTTAAGAATAAATTTTTAGAACCGCAGCAATAATTTGGGAAGTTGTAGTATTGAAAATCAGAATGCAAGGTATGGTAGGCAAAAGTTGTGCGGAATTCTTCTAGTGTTGTGTTTAAAGGATGTTTTTCTCTATTATACTGGAATAAAGTTTATTTTTGAGTGAATTGATATGGAAGATATGTGATGGTTGTATAAATCAAAGACATCTGTGCTCAGCGCGACTTTTACATGGCTCTTTGTGTAGAACTTTCAGAGGCTTTTCTATTTTGTATTCAATATTTCAACGAAACATAATACACTATACTATATAGTAATCAGACTACTTAAATAATAGGTAGACCGTATGTCTTCTGTTAACCATCATCTGCCTAGACTTTTCCCATCTATGTTGGGGTCGGCTTTTAGTCTAACCGGATGCAGCTGAATACCAATATTTTACATGGACCAACTGCCTATCTAACATCCACAAAACACGATTTTCACACAATACCGCTTAGTAAGACTGGTATATTTTTTATATTTTCAAATGTTTTGTATACGTTTGTTTTTAAAAATGTAATAGATAAGAGAAATGATGAATAAAGAAAATTATGTAAGTTCTTGTCTTCAATATTTGTCCTACAGCATCCCAATCTGTCAACACCCCGCTCCCCCACAAATTCCTGGACACACGGGGTAGATATTAAAAGCGGTGACTTTTTAATCATTGCAGAGGCCCTTGCGACCGGGTGCTGCAGCGCGAGGGTTAACAACAGATGTGTGTGATGGAAAACGTTTCGGGTTACATGTGCATGGGTTTAATGCGGATATGAAGCTTGGGGTATGTTATAAATAGATGTTTCATGGAACTTTTTGAAGTTAAAATTTTTCTACAACTGACATAATTATATCTAAATTTCTGAATCTTGAAGGAAAAAATGACTCCATCTATACAAATAAATAGTAATATCAAATAACAGCTTTTTACTGAATGTATATGAAAATATACACGGCACTTAAAACAAAACACTTTTTTTTTTATATCTGTCTGTTTGTTCCGTCTAATCTCCGAAACGGTTAGACCGATTTTGACAGGGCTTTTACTCGCAGAAAGCTGGTGTTATAAGGTCTAACTTAGACTACTTTTATTTTAGAAAAATAATTAGGATTCCATGCAAGAAAATCACCCATGAATTTGTTAAAAAAATCCGAATCAAATAGTAAAGTAATATTTTTTTAATTAATTTCACGCGGACGAAGGTCGCGGGCAGTCTGGGTTAGAACTTGAGACCTGTGACTTGGCAGTCCAACGGTAACACCACTAGGCTATCACTGCTTAAAGCTATCATCTACCGTTCAACCACCGTTTTTATTTATTTATTTAACACTTCAAGCACAAAATAAACGAAATGAAATAGACAACCTAAATGATGAAATAACCAAGCTAAAAAACGAATTAGCTAATTATTTGAAAGTTATAGAAGTATATAAAAAAATAGAATGCTCTGATTTGAAAGAAGAAAAGGCTTTCCATGCATGACAAGAACAGAGCAACCCTAACAACTTCGTCCCCTACACATAACGTTGTAGTAATACCAGTAACTGGCAAATGTGATTTGGGTACTCCTGTCAATGAGTCTCCTGCTATCAATAATATGCTGACAGAAGATGCTGTAGCATCAGCAGCTATCTTGGCTTCAGGACCTGTAAATAATAAGAACTCAAGCGCTAGTACTCTTTCACAGGAATGTATATCCGCTATAAAAACGACGTCAACCCACAAAAGCATACCTGTGCAACAGAAAAAAGTCATTGTTTTAGGTGATGACCAAGAGCGAAATATTCGATACACCTTGCAAGCCCTGCTGGGCAATGAATTTCAAGTATTATGTTTCTGGAAACCTGGTGCAAAAACAACAGATGTCTTAATCAATTCTTATAACTTTGATTCTCTTACGAAAAATGACTATGTTATTATATTGTCCGGTACTAATGATACCAATCCTCTGGATTTTCAAATTGACCTCGGTGTTTGGTTTAGAAGTATTAAACATGCCAACATTATTGTATCAGAAATCCCTTACAACAATCATTTAAATGAACGGAGCTTGAATAGTTCGCTACGACACGTATGTAATAAATATAATGGTCTATTTGTGAATATGGGATATAGTCAATTTGTACCACGCAGACAGCGCCATCTTACTGGTAATATTTGTAGAAACATGTTAAAAGAAATATTACATATTGATTACAAAACTAAATTTGTAACATATACCCAGCAAACTCGAATGCTCACTAAGCTAAAAACTGACCAATCAACTGAAACTTGTAACATACCTGGCGACATTGTTATTACTGCCTGTGATAAATCCACTCAAACTAGTGGCATTCCTGATGATAATATTATCAACTGCGACTTGTCTATGGGTAATTATGGCATCAGTAACTAAAACTGTTTGTGATCCTAATACCACCATTACTATATGTGTTGGTAATAGTTCTAAGATTAAAAAGGAAGACATCACTGACTGGGTATCAGAGTTGTTAAAGTTAAATTGTAATAAAATCATATTGTGTGCTTTTCCATACTTTGAAAATGCATCTAATAGAAAAAACAATTACATACACATGTTAAATAAACATGTACATTTTTTAGTAGGTCACTATAGTGACAAACTTATATATCTTGATATCAACACTTTTGTTGATAAACTTCAGTCGACTCGGGGTAAAGTGTATCTACCTATTAGATGTAGACACAAAATAGCTCGGCTATTAGCTTTTAATATTCACTCAGACATAAGTAGTATGTCGAAGTTTAGTTATATTATTAACACTGCGACCTTAAATAAATATAGCATTAGTGCTATAAATGTTTACAAAAATTGTACTGAGGAGGATCCATGTGTCACCATGGAAAATTCTCAATTAGGGTATATTAGTAATAGGATTTTATTGTCTGGTGATGGCACGGGAGTCTCGGGGCTCACTCCAGATATTAATATTAATTTAAACTAGGAAGTGAGACAACAGAAGGTACCATTAACAATTTTGTTAAACCTACCAACATCAAGGTACCTTCTTGCACTCATTTAAATATTAAAAAAGGGCCTCAGCAGAACACCTTAAAATTATTCCACCAAAATATCCAAGGCATTTCTTCCAAATTATTAGAAATTGAATTATTTTTAGAAAGAAGTATGTTTGATATTATTTGTTTTACTGAACATTGGCTAAAGGATTACCAAATGCTTATTAATTATGAGAACTATGCGGTGGGTAGCTGTTTTAACCGTAAATCTATGCTGCGTGGAGGTTCCCTAATATTATTGAAAAATTGTGTTAAATATAAGCAACGTAATGACATAGTAGGTCTCTCGGCGGAACATTGCGTCGAACTGTCTTGTGTTGAGCTAGATAAGCATGTAATTGTGTGTGTGTACAGACCCCCAAACTATCAAAACTTTTCCTTATTTGAATCAATAATGGAAGATGCCCTGGCAAAACTTGCAGCCAGCGATAAACCTATAATTATTTGTGGTGATTTCAATATCAATATTTTAGAAGAAAATTCTAATAGCAGTCGATTATTAAATCTTTTCAAGTCATTTGACTTGACTAACATTTTTATTGAACCTACGAGAGTCACTTCATCTTCTGCTACTTGTATAGATAATGTTTTCTGCAATTGTGATTACTTAGATAAAACCATAGTAAATTGTTTGCCGTCTGACCATAGCGGACAAACTGTAACTTTTAGGTGTAACATACCATTGCAAAAAGTTCAGATTCAATTTAGACCTATAACTACTAATAATTTAAAGAGGTATAATATTTCCCTACAGAACAAGTTAAGTGTTATGAGCCATCATATGGACGATATTAATATAAATCAATTGTATGATAATTTCTTTTCAATAGTTCACACTGAATTTAACAAAACTTTTGAAAAGAAGACAAAATGTATTTGCCCTAAATTTATATTTAGTGATTGGGCAACTAGAGGTATCAGAAAAAGTAGGGAAAGACTATTTGAGCTTTATGGCCTTAAGCCTTATATAAACTCTGAAACTTTTAACAAGTATGTTGCTAAGTATTCAAAAATTTTTAGAAATACATGCAAGGTTGCCAAAGCCTTGCACATTAGCAACAAGATCAAAACAGCAGAAAACAAAATTAAGACAGTTTGGAAAGTCATAAATAACGAGACTAACAGGAAGAAAATACGTAACACTAGCTACACATTAGATACAGCATGTGGTCCTAAAAGCTCTAATCAGGAAGTAGCTCATGAGTTTGTAAATTTCTTTACCGATATACCGTTAAAAACTACGGAGGCTCTTAATTCCTCTCCTGAAGTCTCAATTGGTTTATTAAAGGCGAATGTGTCTGACTGCCCGGCTGAATTTAAATTTAAACACATAAACCCTATGATAGTTATTAAAGCTTTCCGGCAAATAAAAGTCAAACTGACCGAAGATCTTTGGGGAATGTCTATCAAAGTTTGTACATCCATAATTGAGACTATAGCACCATACTTAGCTTTAATTTTTAATTTGTGTGTAGATCAAGGAGTTTTCCCGGACTTAATGAAATACAGTAAAGTCATACCTCTGTTTAAATCCGGAGACAGTAAAGATACAAATAATTATAGACCTGTATCCGTGTTGCCAGTTTTTAGCAAAGTGTTTGAAAAGGTAATGCTAAATCAAATGCTCAATCATTTTAACACCAACAGAATCTTACACGATCAACAGTATGATTTCACCAAGGGACGTTGTACAACTGACGCCGGTGTAACCTTATTAAAGCACATATTTACTGCGTGGGAAGAGTCCCAAGACGCCATTGGAATATTTTGTGACCTCTCCAAAGCATTTGATTGCGTAAATCACGACACATTACTTTTGAAACTTGAGCATTACGGACTAGGGAAACTTGCATTTAGTTTGGTAAAATCTTATTTGAGTGATAGACAACAACATGTGCAAATAAATGGTGTTAATTCACAAGGTTTAAAAGTAAAACTGGGGGTACCGCAAGGCTCAATATTGGGTCCTTTCCTCTTTCTAGTATATATAAATGATCTCCCCTATTTATTGAAAAACCAACCTCAAAATATGGTGTTATTCGCTGATGACACTTCCCTAATTTTTAAGATAAATAGACGGGCCCAAAATCTAGATGACGTGAATAATGCCCTACTTCAGGTCCATAATTGGTTCACAGCAAACAATTTAGTGTTAAATGAAAAAAAAACGAAATATGTAAGATTTGCTTTACCGAATGTTAAAAGTAGCGATTGTGATATAGTTTTGAATAAAGAGAAACTTGAATTTGTAGATAAAACGGTTTTCCTGGGGATTACGCTTGATTCAAGGCTACAATGGGGTTCTCATTTAACATCTCTTGCGGGGCGGTTCAGCAGCGTATGCTATAAGAAAAATCCGTCAATATACTGATGTAGATACCGCTAGACTGGTCTATTTTAGTTACTTTCATAGTATTATGTCTTATGGCATTTTAATGTGGGGACGCTGATGGTGGCACGTGTGTCGGATCATTTAGTTCCCTTCAAAATGGTTGAGTTTAATGGTGCTGATACATGCGTCATGTTCGTGAACGGACGCTGTCAGTTGTGACTGGTCATCTCTTATTTGCCACGGCTTATTTGAATTAATTATTTTATTTTTGAATTGTTTTTACTATGGACACTTTTAACGTACACATCTTGCTGCATCGTTCTCACATAATGTACCATCTCAAAATGAATGATGTAACCAAGGTTTTGTTAAAGTATTCTGATTTAAAAGAGTGTCCATGGAGTTTCTTGCCCGTTCTTCTCCATAGAGATCTACGTTAGGGAATGGGCAACTACAGTACTTTCACAGTTTTTGTGCCTTGTGACTGGGACTGTAGCTTTATTTTACTGTTGCCTTTGTTTCGACAATTCAAAAGTGCCTGTAACTGGCCTACTTGAAATAAATGCTTTGATTTTGATTTTGATTTTGATTTTGTATGGACAAAGTGCCTAAAACTGGTAGTAGCAATTTTTTTCGTGTATAAATACGTAAATATTCTTCATCAGAATGTTAATGGGTTGATTGGTAAGACGGACCTACTTACTCTCCATCTAGAAGAATTATGGGACAAGGGACAAAACATTGACTTGTTATGTATCACTGAACACAATATGTTGAATGGAGATCAGTTCCATCTATCTATCCCCAACTACGAATTAGCTACGTTTTCAATGCGGAATACTAGGCGTGGTGGTTCTTGCATCCTTATAAATCGTATGCATAAGTATAAAAACATTGATATAAGTAAATTCTATGTAGCTAACGTCCTTGAATGCTGTGCAATAGAATTAATAATACACAATTTAATAGTGATTTGCATCTACAGACCACCTAAAATTAAGACTGACTGTTTAGAACAATTTTTTGCTAATTTGGATGGTATCTTACGAATGTGTAGCCTCAGTGATTTAAAAAAAGTGGTTATTTGTGGTGATTTTAATATAGACACTTTGACACAATCAAAACCATCTAATAATTTTCAAAGTCTCCTTTTAAACTATAACTTAAAAATTGGAATTCATCAGCCTACACGATTAGCTAGTGGTAAATGTATAGATAATATCGTTCATAATATCAGAGGTAGTAAGTGTGCAGTACTTGATCTTGCGCTATCTGATCATACTGCCCAAGTGATCAAATGCCCTGTGAAAAAAACATGTTCGATTAAGCATTGGTATGCTCTAAAGCGAGACTATTGCCAAGAAAACTTGACTAAGTTCTTTGATTCTCTTCATGATCTTACTTTTAGTGAAGTCTTTCTGCACGACAATCCTGAGGATGCATTTAACTGCTTCTACGATCAATTTTTGCTTTTTTATGACCTCTGTTTCCCTTTAAGGAAAATAAGAATCACTTTGCGTAAAAAATCAAACTGGATTTCCAAGGGAATTAGGCTCAGTAGTAAGCGTAAAAGAGAAATGTTATGGCAATACAGGCGAGCCCCTACTTTTAAAAATAAACTTCTATTAAAGCAATATACTGCTCGATTAAAGAAAATCTCAGAATGACTTTCACATAAATTCGGCCAGGAATAAATCTAAAGCGGCTTGGAGTGTTATCAATAAACCTAAGATTAACTACCCTAGAGAAAATATACCTAAATATGTAACAATAAATGACAATAAAATACATGAACCTGGACTAATTGCACAAGCTCTTAATGACTATTTTATAGACGAAATTCAATCGAATAATTCTACTCCTTGCTATACAAATATTGAAACTAACTGTAACTCCATATTTATTCCTCCTACAGTACCAGCAGACATAGTGGCTATAATTCGCTCTTTAAATAATACCAATAGCCATGGATATGATGGCATCATTACAAAAGTGGTCAAGCATGTAGCACCATTAATAGGACCTGCTATGAGTTATATAATCAATATTTGCATTGAATATGGCCATTTCCCGGATAAATTAAAAATAACTGTAATCAAACCTATTCATAAAAAAGACGATAAAAGTATCATGGGTAATTATAGACCGATAGCACTTATTCCTATTTTTTCAAAAATTATAGAAAAGGTGATATACAATAGCCTTACGTCGTTTTTTGAAAAGCATGATCTCATAGCCTAAGAACAATTTGGATTCAGAAAAGGTAAATCCATTGTAGTGATGTAAGTGCATATTATGCTAGTGTGTAAGCCTATATACTGAAGAACCCAGAATAAACGTTTAGTATTAGATCAGCATTCATTGGTTTTACTTGTCTCCAACTCCCAACCTCACATGGCGACCCTGCCATCTCGGATTCGCACTCGCGCCTCGGTACCGTGCCCCTTTTAAGGAAAGCGCTAACTAAACAAGTAATTAATTGTCACAGTGAACGTTTAAATAATCAAGATGAAGTCACATATCATTTATTGCTTTTGCTATAAACTAACGTGTTCGAGTGAAGAGAAAGTGCAACAAAATGTGCAACTCGCAAAACAATAAGGAGCAGGTGGTGATTGCGCAGAATGCTGCTGCAGGGAGAAACTCCGCTCAAGTTGACCAGTTAATGTACCATGCCAGCACTACAAACATTGTTCTAATTGCAATTGCCTTGTTGCTAGCTCTTGGTGGGCTCATGGTGGCATATCGTATGTACCGAAGATGTCATCGACGGATGGTGGAGAGACATGCTAATGATATAGTACTCAGGAGGTATGCCAGCATTTTTAGAGGACGTCGTGCACCAGCAGAACAAGAATACGGCAGAGAATATACGCGTGGTAATAACGAGTGCGATAAATAAATAACTAATTGGTGAAGTGTTAAAAAAAAAAAAAAAAAAAAAAAAAAAAAAAAGTGGAAGTGCGCGGAAAATTAAAGGAAGTGCGCGAAAAAAAAAATAAAAATAAAAAATAAATTGATGTAATACGGTCTCGACAAAGTGCGGTACGGTTATAAAAGTTACGCTATGGACACTAAGTTACGCAGTATGTATCGGAGAAGTTTGGTATGTATTATATTTAGTATACTAATGTTATAGAGTTATGTTCACTATATCTAATTTTATCGAGTTATGTTCATTTAATGGCAGAATTTTTAAAAACTATTTGCGAAGAACTCATAAAGATAAGAGTTTATTTAATAAAAATTGGTCCCTCTAGGCGCCAAGGAAATATATGTGAGAAAAAGTTGAGTGAAGCTAAAACTCTATACCAGCAGTATACGAAAATTTTAGAAGAAATAAGTAGGATACTACAGACGAAAAAGGAATATGAAGTTAAATTAATAAATCAGTTTAGCGAAAATATTGAAAAGTTGTATTCAGAAATTGCTGATTTGTGTAAGATTAAGCCAATAGATTGTGTCACAATGGCGAAATTTGACTTAAAAATTGCGCTAAATTTATTACCAGTCATGAATGACACAGAATTAATCACTATGCAATTAATTGATGGTATCGAATATTACGATTCTGTTCTAGAGGATGCTTCGAAAAGTAATTTAATAGAATTCGTATTAAAAAGTCGGTTATCACAATCTGCAAAATTAAAACTATCTAAAAAATATAATAAGGTATCTGAATTACTGAGAGATATGAAGTTGCACCTACTACCTAAAAAATCATTCATAGCATTATCCAGTAAACTACAGTCGGCAAAACAAAGCGAAAAATCAATATCTGACTATGGTCAAGAAATTTCAAACTTATTCGTTGACCTCACGATTTCGCAGTCCGAAGGCCACGAAGACAGTTACGATGTATTAAAACGCGTTAACGAAAAGCTCGCTATAAAGCGCTTTGCTGACGGACTACGAAACCGTAGGTTAAGCACAATAATAGCTGCAAGAAATCATAGTTGTTTGAACGATGCAATACAGGCGGCTGTGGACGAAGACATTTCGTCAACTGTAAACCAAAATGATATTTTGACAATGCGGAAACCAAACAGGTATTTTGTTAGCAATTACAGAGGTAATCAGAGAGGTATGCGTTCCACCTCACGGCCGAGGAATACCCATCGGGGAGGTCGCTACCAGCAGAGGGGTTCCACTCGAGGTTGGACTGACACATCATATCGAGGTCGTTCAACAGCACGAGGATCACGAGGTAGGTCCTATCAAAATTATAGCCGTGGTAGGCAACAACAAAGAGGCGGACAGATACATGTTATAACCGGGAACTCGGAGCCCCAAGTTCCACCGGAAAACGTCGGAGAGGAAAACAACCAGCAGTTTTTTCGAGGCTAAAAATAACTTTATATATTCATATAATAATTCGCTATTCGCCACTTTATCCATAGACGGTGCAGCATATTCATGGCTAATCGATACGGGAGCATCGATTTCAGCTATTAAACAAGAGTACATTATTAAACATAACATTCCTATCCATAAATGGACGACAACTATAAACGGGATTGGAGGCAAAGTACGGGCAATAGGCTACGCGTGTATAAAATTGACAACTCAGACATATTGTTTTAGTCACAAGTTTTATGTTTTTGATTCGTTGCCATGTAAGGCGGATGGCATCATTGGATATGATTTCTTAAACAAGTTTGGATCGTGTATAGACTTACAAAGTAAAGAAATGACTCTTTATACTTCGTTTAACAACAAGATAGTTTTAAAGTTAAATAACCAGCTTAAACATATGTTTAATATACCATCTAGGTCTGAATCAATCCATTATTTAGATACAAATATGAATGAAGAATGTGTGGTCTGTGCGAAAGAGTTGTCTGAGGGTATATTTATGGCTAGTACTATAGTCTCACCGGTCAATGGCAAGATCCCTATTAGAATACTAAATACGACTGAAAACACTGTAACCTTAACTGAAATTAAGCCAAGTATACATAAGTTAAGCGAATACAATTTATGTTCATTTGATAGTTGCACACAAGGCGCCGATCGTGTAAAAACTTTGTTATCAAACCTCAACTTAAAACATTTGAACTTAGAAGAAAAGATAGCGGTTCAAAACGTGTGTGCTAAATATGCTGACATCTTTTATTTGCCAGGGGATACATTAAAAACTACACCTATTTACAATCACAAAATACATTTAAAAGAACATGCTAGTCCCATCTATATGAAACCATACAGATTGCCACATTCTCAGAAACCCGAAATTGAGAAACAAATAAAAAACATGTTATCACAAAATATTATAGAACCCTGTTCAAGCGAATGGTCAAGCCCAGTACTTCTAGTACCAAAAAAAATTGATACCACGGGACAAAAGAAATTTCGTTTAGTTATAGATTATAGGAAATTAAATAACGCTATTAAAGACGACAAATTCCCACTGCCAAATATAACGGACATCCTTGATTCTCTTTCCGGTTGTATCTATTTCACACATCTAGATTTATATCAAGGATTTTATAACGTAAATCTCGATAAACACAGTAGAAAATACACAGCTTTTTGTTCCGGTCAGTACCAAATGACCAGGATGCCAATGGGTCTAAAAACGAGCCCAAATTCTTTCTCAAGAATGATGAATATGGCAATGGCCGGATTAACGTATGAAAAATGTTTAGTGTACTTAGATGACGTAGTGGTTTATGGGAAATGTTTAAATTCAGCTACTAAAAACTTAATAGATGTGTTTGACCGATTGCGAAAAACTAACTTAAAATTAAACCCCATAAAATGTGATTTCCTCCGAAAAGAGATGTTATACTTAGGTCACGTAATATCGTCAGACGGTGTACAACCGGACCCCAAAAAATTGGATGTAGTTAAAAATTACCCAGTACCAAAAAACTCGGACGAGGTAAAGCGATTTGTCGCTTTCGCTAATTACTATAGGAAATTTATTAATAAATTTGCAGCAATAGCACAACCCTTAAATAATCTTTCAAAGAAAAATACTAAATTCCAATGGACAGATGACTGTCAACAGTCATTCGATCTTTTAAAACAATTATTAATGAACCCTCCAATACTTCAATATCCCAATTTTTCATCTGACAACGTGTTCACCTTGCAAACAGATGCTTCGGGTTATGCAATAGGAGCCGTGTTAGCCAATCAAAACGGAAAACCCGTCGCATACGCCAGCAGAACACTTAACAAGGCCGAAAAAATGTATCCGACAATAGAAAAAGAATTACTTGCCATTGTCTGGGCCATAAAACACTTTAGGCCATACCTGTACGGTCGTAAGTTTAAGGTCCTAACCGACCATAAACCACTAATATATTTATTTAATATTAAAGACCCGTCCAGTAGATTAATGAAGTTTCGGATTTTGTTAGAAGACTATGATTTCTATGTGCAATACGTGAAAGGATCGGATAATGCAGCTGCAGATGCATTGTCACGAATAACAATAACATCAAAGGATTTGAAAGAGATGCATGAATGTGTTTTAAATGTACTTACGCGGGCACAGAAAAAGAAGTTATGTACGGGACAAGACAATTCAGATACTATGGTTACTACTGATGGATGGTCTGATCAGCCAAACGTCGTGGAAACTCATAGTAAGCCGAAAATGTCAATTGAACTTACATTAACATGTAATAAAACTATAAATAAATTAAGAAAGGAAAACGTGATAGTAGAAGAAAGTCAATTATTTGTATACGTACCGAAAAATATGGTAATATACATAAAACCAGAACCTCAATCACAATCGACGCCAGGCGCTTTTGTGAGAGAACTGGAAACATTTTGTGGAAAATTAAAAATTGACGAAATATATTTACTTAAAAATAAACAAAATAGTATGTTTATAAAATTAATAGCACAAGAAATAAAGCAAAGTAGCCCGTGGTTAGGTCCAAGATTATGCATATTAGACGACGTAATACGAATACAGGATAAAGATGAAATTAGAGTCATTCTAAACGACTTCCATCTGTTACCTACAAGTGGCCACGCAGGTATCAGACGGATGGTCAATAACATAAAAAAGTACTATTATTGGGCAGGTCTCGAACGCGATGTCACTGATTTCATAAAAAGATGTGACAAATGCCAAAAACAAAAATATTCGGTCCATATCAAGGAACCCATGACTATAACCTCAACAGCGCACGCAGCATTTGAGAAAATATTTATGGACGTTGTAGGTCCGTTAGATAGGGACATACAAGGTAACTCATATATATTAACGCTTCAATGCGAATTAACAAAATACGTCGAGGCATATCCTTTAAAAACAAAAGGAAGTGAGGAAATTGCTAAAGAATTTGTAAATAATTTCATTTTACGACATGGAATTCCTAGAGAAATAGCGACCGATAGGGGTGCAGAATTTATGTCTGAAACAATGACAGAAACTTGTAAATTACTTCATATAAACAAAATTAACGCTACTGCTTATCACCACGAGAGCATAGGCTCACTCGAGAACACACATAAGCATTTAGGTGCATTCCTGAGAATCCAAACAGATAATCACCCGGAATCGTGGAGTACTTGGTTACCTTATTGGTGTTTCAGCTATAACACATCAGTTCACACCGAAACTAAATACACACCTTTTGAGTTAGTATACGGTAAAAAATGTAACTTACCCAGTAATGTAACCAAGGCCGTGGAACCACTTTATAATATTGACGATTATCCTTTACAGCTAAAATATAGACTACAAGTATCCACTAAAGAAGCTCGTGATAATTTGATACAATCAAAAACATCTAGAAAAATAAAATACGATCAAAGAATTAACCCAATCGTATACAAAAAGAACGACTTAATCTTAGTTAAGAACGAGACTGGTAATAAATTTGCCAATATTTATTCAGGTCCTTATATTGTGATTAAAGACATGCCACCTAATGTGGAAATATTAAAGAATAACAAAATTGATGTAGTACATAAGAACCGTACCAAACTGTATAATAGTTAATACGCATAAAAAAAAAAAAAAAAAAAATTATAATCTAATGTAAAATCATGTAACTAATCATAACTGTATTGTTCTGTATGTTATCCGTTATTCAAAAAAAAAAAGTTATGTAATTAATAATATTACTATAATGAATGCATGTAATCATAATATATTCTGTCCATGTACTCATAAAAAAATAATAACCTATATAACTTAAGCAATAAGATAAAAATAAAATAATATAGTTAATTATTTTATTTTCCCTTACCGAGGGAGATGTAGTGATGTAAGTGCATATTATGCTAGTGTGTAAGCCTATATACTGAAGAACCCAGAATAAACGTTTAGTATTAGATCAGCATTCATTGGTTTTACTTGTCTCCAACTCCCAACCTCACACCATTAACATGGCGATTTATGACGTGATCAAGAAAATTGTTTCAAGCGTTGATACTAGAACTCCAGTGGCGGCCTTGTTTATGGATATGTCTAAAGCATTCGACCATGTCGATCATGGTATACTGCTAAACAAATTAAAGCGTTATGGGATTAGAGGAACTGCATTAAACCTATTACAATCTTATCTTACAAATCGCACTCAAATCACAGCGCTTGATAGGCTATGTGCGAGCTCGAAAGTTGAGAGAACGTCCATGTCACGTCCTAGGAAAACTACATATGGTGTTCCCCAAGGTAGCATTCTTGGCCCTCCATTATTTAACATTTACATAAATGATATGCCTAAGGTCAGTAAACATCAGATGGTCTTATATGCTGATGACAGCACTATTTTATTCTCTAGTAATGACATTAATATTCTTGAAAATGACATAAATGATGATCTTAAAAATATAATAAATTGGTTAGTTAATAACAATCTAAAAATAAATCTTGACAAAACTAAAATAATGACATTTAATCAAAGAACAAATAAGCCGAAACTGAATATAAAATATGGCAACGTAGCAATCTCTGAAACAGACATCACAAAATTTTTGGGCCTTTACATAGATAGTCATCTGACTTGGAAAAATCATATCGACTCTTTGTCAAAGAGGCTTAGTCAAAAACGGTTAACCGCATTACAGTTCAAATATCTTATGTGGCTTCTAGCATTAGGTACGGAATCATTTTCTGGGGCAACTCCACTGACAGAGACATTGCTTTTAAAGCTCAGAAGAAATGCTTGCGATCGTTTACCAAATTACAAGCGATTGATAGTTGTAAACCATTGTTTAGGGAACTTTGTTTGCTCAGTCTACCGTCTATGTACATATATGAAATGGGAGTGTTTGTTCGCTGTAACCTGCATTTATTTGAAAAACTACGCTCTCGCCGTTATCAGAATACCATTCATGTTACCTCTCATAAAACCGCATTTTTAGGCAAAAGTGCGCTAGGTATGGCCCCAAAAATATATAACAGTATACCAGAAGCTATCAGAAATAAAGAGTGTCTGGCGTCCTTTAAGAGGTCTTTGTTTAAATTCCTTATAGATAGTTGTTACTACTCCATCACTGAATTTACTACTGATAAACAGAATTACTATGACGATTCCGACTTGCCAATGAAACGCTTATGATTTTATTTATTGATTAAGTATAAATGTGTTTATTTATCTAAAATTGTAATGACATGTTTACCTAAATGAAATATTTTAAATTGAATGATTTTTTCTTGTTCTTAATGTAATCTATTGACATGCCACCTTATTTGTTAATTTTGTACGCCATAAATTGGCAAAACATAGTGCACCTATTCTAGACAATATACTATCTGTTATCTGTAACCATACCTATGTTTAACAAAATAAATGATTGATTGATTGATTGATTGAAAAAGTACAGAGGCGGACTTAATGCCATAGGCATTTTCGACCAGTCAACCTTTGGGTGATGCAGAGACAAGCAGTGGTAGGTGTATATCTGAAAATAATTCTAATTAATACTAAGATTAGCTACAAGGATATATAAATATTTTTTTCTAAGATACCAAGCTGTCAAAATCGATTTTTAATCCGAAACGTGCCGCCATCAATGAAAGATTAAACACATGCATCTGACAGCACTACGGCGTTGTGTAGCGATGCGTGTTGTAGAGGGGGGATTAGCGATAAGTGCTGTCCGGGACTGAGTTACTGTGCAGTCGGTGCTAGAGATGGGATAGTGGACCATTTTGACGGTTAACTGCAGTGGAGGTAGCTGCTAAGGGTTGGATTATGTTCAACTAGCTTAGGTATACCCGCGGCATAGCCCGCGTGGAGTTTTGATAAAAAGTATCCTATGTGTTTATCCAGGTTATAAACTATCTATGTGAAAATTTTCATTGAAATGCGTTCAGTAGTTTTTGCATGAATGGGTAACAAACATCCATTCATCCATCCATCCATCCACCCTCACATTCGCATTTATAATATTAGTAGGAAGTAGGATATTAATTAACAGCTATACTGTGGCTAGGGGCCTAGGTTCTCTACATAGTGTCACTTTTTGATAATCTCCTCTTATTCTATCTTCATCCCATTATTCCCATACAGTGTAAGCACAAACCTTACTTACATTGAAGCCCATTCCCCTGACATTTGCTTCATCCCTTATCATTTTAACCGACAATATATTAAGAGCCATTCATGTCAGTTTCAGGGAAAACCTACCCTTAAACTGACACAATTAAATCTGAACCTTATAACGACCCAATAGATTCCATACTCCCAAATCCACAACCTCAGCAAATGTTCCTGCAGCCCTCAATCGAATCTAAACCGTATAACTAAAACACTAGAGTTTGTTATTCCATGTTTGTAGTACAGGCAAACAATCTAAGTGCCCTCAATAGTATTTGGAAAGCATTACATCGCATTCCAGATGTTATTTGCCATCCATTTTCAAATGAACCAACTGTTAATCAATTTTAAACCCTAGCACCGTTGAATTAAGGTTTATATGAGGTTTATATGATAGTGGTACAGTCGTGAAGGTTGGTGTGAACGTATGTAGTCGACGTCATAAGCCGATTGTCGGTGATTGTACATTTTCTGGACGTGTGAGGATGAAGTGGCTTGGTGTAAAGTACATCATTCCGAAAATTTCTATATCCCCCATTTAGAAATTTTCGAAATGATGTACTTACACCATATAGAAATTTTTCATCGGTAACTAAGAACAAAATCTACATAGCACTTTTGTGGGAAACAGCAGATAATAAATATAATGAATATTTGTTATGTTTATTGTTATTTTTTTGCCATTTTGTTTTTTTCATTTCATTTTTGTCATGCACGACATGTCCCTGCGACAAATAATTATTTTTTCATTCTTTCAGATTGTTTTTTAAAAGAATCTGGGGGGGAGGGGGGGTTGGAATGATTTACTTACTGAATACGTGGTAAGCGTTTGTGCGACGATGTCTCAAACACCCAGTACAAAGAAATGTATTTATTTAAACTAATCACTTAAGAGTAACCAAATGACTGAACGACAAACTGCCATTACTTAAAAATCGATGGCAGAAAGAAGACATAATTCTTACTTTTATTTTACTTATGAAAACCTCTTCATACTGATACAACCCTCCTTTGCGCGGGTTTTATAAATTACCATAGACTGGGCAAGATGATCCGCGCGGTAATGTTGATTTAAAGTAAATCTTTTAGTTGTCTCTTCTTTCTCCTCTCATTCACGCCCAGAAAATAATGGCTACTTGAATTAATTAAAAGTGTAAAGGAAAACCATAATACGAGTATCTACTTCTTACAAGTTAAACGCAAAAATCGATGCTCACATTGTTACAACTCTAGTTTAACAACAATTAAGCCCACTTTTGGTAGTATTATGAAAAACGCAATATGATTCACGCTTGAAAATTAAAACGTATTCAATTCTTTATTTTAAACACTAGCTCATTCATTTCGCCCGCGTTAAGTTCGGTAATTGTCCCACGGGATCATACTACCGGGATAAAAAGTGTCCTATGTGTTAATCCAGGTTATAAACTATCTGTGTGCAAAATTTCATCCAAATCCGTTGCGTGGTTTTTGCGTGAAAGAGTAAAAAGCATCCATTCATCCATCTTCACAAACTTTCGCATTTAAAATATTATTATTTAAAGTAAGATTAATAAAAATGAGTCAGCATACACCAGGTTCTTTGACAAAAGTGTATTTTCCACTGCACGATGTGTTAATAAATATTTTTTCGTGCTTTCTTTCTTATTTCAATTAGTATCGAAGCAACCCTCCAACGCTCGCGCAGTAAATACCCATAGTCGGGATATCCCGGGACAGTTTGATCCTCCCGGTAATGACGGAGTATTACAGGGAAGCCCTCATTTGTGAGGATCACTGCTCGGGTACATGGTAAGGAGACGGATATCGTAAGTATTTTTAATGTAAGTATTGTAATTAATAGATGGTGAAATGACTACGTTTTTACAGATTTTTGCGAGTACATTAAAATAATTTGCTCTCTTTCTGGTTAATATTTTTTTAAAGTGTTTCTGTAAAACTATTGGGTCAATCATTGGACTACAGTTTTTCAACGACTGATTTCAATGCATTTACAATTACAGTTAGCGTGAAACGGTTTTTATTTCAATAAAAACTATGCTGATTACATCATCATCATCATCATTTCAGCAGGAAGACGTCCACTACTGATTTAATTACTTTCTAATCATTTAAAATTCTTCTTAGCGTGTCGATGGCAAATTTTTATTATATATGTTTGGCCCAAAATTCAGCTACGCAAATTCCGCTCGCTGATGCAGTCATAAGATCGTCAAGTGTGCAAGTGTTAGGGCATGCAGCGCAAGATGGAAGATGACCCATTGTCTGTGGAGACACGCCGCATAAACATTTGAGATCTGAGCCGACCATGAACCCCCATCTAGAGAGATTATCCTTGGTACGGCCGACTTGGGTTCGGAGTCTATTCAGAGATTTCCAAGTTGGCCACGGCAAAGCATGTCCAGGTGGAAGGCTTTCAGACGGCTCGATGAAGCCGTCAGGGGGCTTAAGCAGCTCTCGCCAGAGATCACATCTTGCTGTGGAGGCATTACTATTCGCTGGGCTAGCTAGGCCAACGCACCCAAAAAAGCTTTTACGGCTTTTCAGCCTCTGGGGCACTGGAACATAATTGTGCATTGGGTGGCGTGAATCAGCTTGTAGCTTTGTCCTCTCGGTGCGGCTGGCTATGGTCCTACGGACTTTTGGAGGCGCAATCCCAGTTAGTGGATACAGCATTCGTACCGGGGTCGGTTTAAGGCAACCACTAATGATCCGGCACGTCTCATTTAGAGCTGTATCCACTAGATTGGCGTGGGCAGAACGGTCCCATACTGGGCAAGCATATTCTCCAGCGGAGAAGCAGAGCGCCATTCCAGTTGTTCGCAGAACTTGAGGAGACGCTCCCCATTTGGTAGATGTAAGGCGGCGCAGCAAGTTATTTCGGGTATGCACTTTAAAATTTAAAATACTCTCTCTGTTTTGCTGTTTCAATTATATAAATACACGTCACAACAAAAAACCCTCTCCACCTTATAAAACAAAAATAAAATACAGACAAAAAAATATTCTATTTCCCTTGAAAATCCCATAAACCGCCAGTCTATCAATTGTAGCCCACAAAGCTAACGCATGTGCTATCTGCTCCACTCTGGCAACCGATTAGGGTTCCCATACATATGGTTTTTTTTCGGAGCAAAATTCAGATCCTTTGAATTTGATTGAATTTATCAACTTTCATCAACATCTGCCTAGCCTTTTCCCAACTATGTTGGAGTCAGCTTCCAGTCTAACCGGATGCATCTGAATACCATTATTTTATATGGAGCTATTGCTTATTAATTTCTTAACTTTATAATACAGAAAAAAAACGCCAATGACTATGTCACTTTTCTCTTTTACGGAAATTCCGGAGGTTTTAGAATCGAATCAAATTAATTTATTTGCCAGAATTTAGGTTTATAAAGTATGATCTTAAAACTATAATGGCCCCTTTACATTCTACCACTACATATGGTGTACAAATATTTAATTTTAACCTGCACAATGTTGAATGAATGAATCTATCCATCCATCCATCCACTAAGTTAAAATTCCGGATTTATCCGTAAATCGCGACGTATGGCAACCCTACGTACGATGGGCTTTTAATACCTCTCGAAAAATGAAGACGGCTCCCGAAGGCTCCCGAAGGCTCCCGATGGGTACAACGATTATAAATTGCGAGCTTAGACTTTGACAGCGCGGTAATAAAGGGAATTTAGATTTTTATGAGTTTAATTTGTTTGGGCTATTTATTGGGTCTTTTAAGTAAGGGTAGTAAGGGTAGTGTGGTAAGGGTTGGCTGAGATTTTCTTTTGTTTAGTGAAGATGTAGAAGATCCCTCTCATAGAGAGGAGGCCTGTGTCCCAGCAGTGGGAACATTATAGGCTGATTACGCTTATGTTTATGCTAGTGAAGATGTAGAAGGTTGCGAGTTTATTTGATGTTGTGACTGTTTCGGCAGTAGTTTTTGCACGAGGAGGGAAGCTGTTACATAACATAGCATAACATTACTTTGGTAAGCCAAAAGATTGCAGTAGTCGGGTCTATTTTTCAAGTCAACTTAAAATAATGTACACGATTTAAGTCATTGTCAAACTAAATAAAAAAATAGTAGTAGGTTGTAAATCGCCAAAAAAGCAGCGACTCGTGTCGTATCTAATATTCTTCAAAACTTTCAATACTAAATATTCATATGTAGACTATTGAATGTACTAAATAAACTAACGAAACTCATTCGAAAAGTTGACAATCAAAATCTTATCAAGTCAAATTCCGACCCCAAGATAACCAAACTCACCATTATCCCACACACACCACAGACCTCACAACAGCATAACTGCAGCTAACAGACACTTCCAACTTCAGTGACGAGAATAATAATAACCACTGCCCATAATCTCGACGAACAGTGGGGGAAAAACAATTGACAATCAAAATCTTTATCATCAGCCTAGCCCTTTCCGACTGTGTTGGGGTCGGCTTCAGTGTAACTGGATGCAGCTGAATACCAGTGTTGTACATGGCATAGCAACAGCCTATCTGACCTCCACAGCTCAGTTAGTACTGAGAAATACGATACTGCTTGGTAAGAGTGGTTACCAGACTCTCGGGCCACTGATTTACAAAATGTCAATCTAAATCAATTCAAACCAAAATCCGACCCCTAACATAACTAAAAGCACAGAATATTAATCCACCAGAGACTACAGGACCGCACAATAGCATAAGAGCAGCTTACAGACACTCTCTTACTGATTTATCAACACAAACAGACGGACAGAAGAATTTTTAATTAAATTCCTGACGGTGGTTGTAAAACGCAGCTGGGTATTGTTGATCAATATATAGTTGGCACGCGCGTGTAACTAATCGCACGAGGGGTGAGCGATGCTGGAGCAGAGATTGGCGGCAAAAGGTCCATTTGATGAAGTAACAAATTGATCAAAAATCATGAAAAAAAAGATGGCCAATTAAAGTTTGCAGTTATTATTACCTCGCTGAATAACACTTTGTCTTTCATAAGACAGTGCAACATCATATATTGCGTTACTTACGCTGTTGAGCAGATAACTTTTTCAGACGTGTTACGTAGTTAAAAAGGAATTTTCTTCCAATCCTCCGGATTGTGGTTAGACAGTGTGTTAAGCAATTAGGGTCTTTGCCGGTTTTTTTAAATTATTTTACTTATATTTTACACAAAAATATGATTTTTAAATTAACATCAGTAAGTATTGTCCCTATTACACGACGATTTTAGTAGTGGTTTTTCTGCAAGTGTTTGTTTAGTGTCACACACGCCAACACTGGGTCTACGGGACCCCGTCGCAACAGAGGGTTAAAATGAAAATGATGAATTCTTGCAGCAAATTATTTGTGTTCTGCATTGCTCTGGATAATTGTTAAGTCAAGTATTTATTAAATGGGAACTATTTGTTTTGTTAGCATTTTTTATTAAGAGTTTGGCATTCCACCCCAAGTTTTTTTTTAATATTTGGGTCTTGCTTCTGTACGTTTGTGAGACGACCCCCGCCCCTCTAACCTCCTTTTCATTTTGAGCTCATTGTGATATAATAATATGCCTTCTGCGTTATTATATATTATGCAATCTGTACAACATCATCCATTTTCACATAAACCGTGCTTATCACTACCATTTTGTAAACTCCTTTTTTTCATTTCATTTCATTTATTCAATAACAATTTACATTGAGTTTGAATGTGTTACATAAAAAAAAACTCTCCGTACTGATTGTGTCTACCACACATCACCTTCATTAGTGCACGTACATCTCGCCTTGCTTATGCTTTGGTATCACAATCAGCGGAGATGACTATATTGGCCATCTTGTGACACGCTGGATTTTATAATTCCAGGGTCCAAAGTTCCAGCTTACATTACACCTTCAAGTTCCGGCCTATTACCCCGAACTCAATCAGGATATCGGCGGCATCTGTGCACCGAGTTCAGGGTTGCATCTTCCACCATATCTGGATCCCACGAGCTCCGCACAGGGTACCTAACGTCCCCGAGAGGCCGCGTCGTGGCGCTTCGAGTCAGGCAAGAGCATCTGACGACCGTTACCCACTCCTGGCGTCTGCAGCATGGCATACTATTGCGGTCATCGTCACACCACACCCAGCCAAAAGAGTACTGCGCTACGGCCAAGGGATTTTAAGGAAAAGGAGTTCTGACCATATACCCTTTCTCTCTTTTTTTCTAAATAATAATATGTTTTTAAGTTTCGTGGTCTTATTTAACGCTCCACCACGTAAATCCCTATCCATCACAGAATTAAAATCTGTGAAAATGCTCGTCGGCTGCTGCAGCAGCACCGCTCACTCGGCTTTCTTGGTCGCAGTTCTAATCTTACCTTACTCGTTTGGTTAGCGTGCCCCTAATTTAGTTGCAGTAATCAACTTTGAAAGAAAGTCAGAAAGTAAAAGGTGGCTCATTTATTAAAAAACGGCGAAAATCATTAGAACATCAATATGTTTCACCCTCATTCGCACAAATCGTGCAATATATTTGACATTATCTCTCAAACGCCACCTAGTGTCAGTTTACGGAAGCACACCAGTTATGATCATCAACCCAGCTACCCCTGTAATATGATACGGTGGTTGTGTTCGTCATTTCCCGTGACGGAAGTGGCGCCCCCTGGCGGAAGTCACTGATAAGGCGCGTGCGAATAAATTCTAATCAGTTTAACCGCAAGTAAATTATGTTCAACTCTAAGTATTTTGGTTAGGGTTGAATTTTGGTGTGAGTTAGCGTAGGAAATCAGTGACTCGTCACTGTTGGTGAAAGAACTAAGCTGGAGTGGAGAGATCGACTTGCGTGGTTTGTAAGAAATGAGCACTTTTCAATATTATCGTGGCTGGTGTTATGTTTAACTCCCATGTAATAGGGGGCGAGCCTATTGCCATCAAATGGGCACAAATCTTGACTCCATGGCTGCCACTGAGAAATTCCTGATGGAAAAACCCAATAACTCTTTGCCCTACCTGGGAATCGAACCCAGGACCTCATGGTCAGCAGTCGCGCTTACCACGCCTAGACCAACGACGCAGTCCCATATTATTATGATGTTCCATATTAATGCCCATATGCCTAAAAAATATAAAAAACAACTTGGGCTTTTAAAAGTATAAAAAGCAACTTTATTGAATCAATTAATCAGAGCGCTTTAAACCCTAACGTGTCATGGCGTCATTTGTCAGTAATTAATGACGCCGTTAAGTACAGATCCATGTTCAGCGATGTTTAGAGTTAATTGATGTGGCTGGGCGTTGGAGCTGAACGGCTATGCAGATTTTATGAATGGTAAATTAAAGTTATAGTCCGAATTACAAAACTTACATACATCATTTCAAAACTTGTAACTT